>VXBX01002012.1:827069-922071 GCA_013400415.1 Scytalopus superciliaris
CAAAAAAAAACAAAAACCCCAAACAAAAAAAACAACCAATCAACCAAAAAAAAAAAAAACCAAACCAAACAACCCAAAACCAAAATGTGAGGAATGAGGTTGAATGAGAACAAACTATAACAATATCAGCAACAGTAAGTTTTATATTAAATGTAAAAGGTTTGATAATTTCAACATCACCAAATAACAAAGCAAAATCTGTTCCTTGTGCTTTGCTCTTCAACAGAGCAAGTTTTTATTGATACAGAGTTACAGGGGAAAATATTTTGGTATCCAGGGAAGGCCTGTCCTGGAAGGAAAACTGTCACAGAGAACAAGAGGTGTCAAGTTATCTCAGTAACCAGCTGCTCCTTCTCTCCCATGAGTAGCACTAAAAGGGACCAGATCCAGACTTGCTCTGACTGCTGACTGTGCAGTGGATAGTCCAGCAACCAGGACAAACACCATCACCAAATATCTACCATTCTATACAGATTCATGTCACAGGACTAATATCTGATGTACCTCCAGGTGGCCCCTCTAGATCTCTAGATCAGTTAACTGATCTAAACTCTTGTCACCTGGAAGGAACTCTGGATTTCTTTAAGCATGTCAGCAACCTGTTCCACCATCCCCACCCTCTGCTAAATTCCAGAGAGATGACCCCTACTATCCAGCATGTAACTTCCCCGGGCATATAGTCAAACTTAAACTGTGGAAAAGTTGAAAAACATTACGAAAAAAAGAAGTGGCCAGGAGAAAAATATTTACATTGCATTTACAGTGCAAGTGACAAGTGGTTAATAACCAAGTTGCTCCACCTTGATAAGAAAGAATTGAAAAAACAAAAGCTTCAAGGTGTCAGGAAAAGAGAAGGGGAGAAAAAGCCCCTAAGAAATAGTAATGAAGGATTTTATGCCCACATCTCCAGTCTGGAGCAAAAGGATGCATTGTGCTAAGCTTGGCAGAATCCCTCCTGCAAAATATTCCCTTTGATGGTTTATTTACAAACCAGATTAGAGTCAGAGATGTTCTACCTTTTCAAAACCTGCTCTTCCTGCTGCATGTGAAAGAAGGGACACAAATCCTGGTCCCAAAAAAGAGGCAGAATTTCTTGGCTGTCCTCTGAGCACACTCAGCTATGTACAGCTCCAGGTCAGAACTTCATGTTTCTAAAAAAGTTTCATTGAAGATGTTTAAATATTTGGGCTTTTTAAGTCTTTGTGGTTTTTTACACAAACTTAGAAAACAGCATTCTTTCTCCCATTTTTCAAGCATGCCTACTCTAGTCTGTTGGACACAGGGAGCAGGGCTGCCCACAGGAATCTCAACCCTACTCCTGGTTTCCTGGGCTGACTGTATCCATCCCCTGCAGGCAAAGGGGGAGTGAGGGCAGCACAGCAGTGCAGGAGGAAACACTTCTGCCCAAGCCTTCTCCGTGGCACCAGGATGGGAATTTGTGCTCCCACACCATATCCTACAAAGGCTCCCCAAGGCCCATTTGACAGATAGACTTACACTCAGAAGGTGGCAGAGAAGGTTGTAGCAGAACTGAAACCTGAAACTAGGTTTCCCAAGCCCAAAATTTATATTAGCTGCTGTATCTTCTTACCGTTGCAGTAGCTAAACTTCCTCAAGTCACATCAACTTCCTGGTTTTAGAACAGCAGTTCCAAAAGGGGAATGCAGTTCCTTGAGATATGAGACTAACAAGTAGCTGCCCCTGAAGGAACTGAGGCAGCTCTGCATGGGATAAACATTTTGTTAATTTTTTTTGTAGATTCTAGGACTTGGTAGGAACATGCCCCAAGTGAATTACCCTGTTATTGCAAGGTAATGCAGCTAATGCTGCAGACCTGATTGGACATGAGTACAATCAATAGAGATAAGCAGAAGCAGCAGCCAGATTTGTTGAATAAATGAATTCTTGCGAGTTACTTGCTCAGCTGCTCCATCAATGACAAAACTCCCATCGATTTCAGTGGGAAGTAGGATCAGGCCCTGATTTCTGACACTGCTGATACCAGGAGTCTGTTATATAACAGGTGATATACAATTAATTAGAATTTTACATATATGTGTATATATACATACAAAAAGAAACCTGGTTTTTTGTCCCCAAACTTCCAGGGTACCCTGCCCTACAATTAATCATCTCTCTTATTAATCTTTCCCCCAAACTGTAAAGCAACAGAGCAAAATAGCAGTGCCAAAGTTCCTATTAGAATCTCACAGCCCTCACTAATAAACTTAATAGAGGTATTGGAGTATTTGAGGTGTGTAGCAAGTTACAGGCTCAATACTTTCTTTGGGTGTAATTTCACCTTCTTGCTTCACACAAAAGTAATGTATTTACTCCAGGATCTTTGTCTTTGTGAAAGAGAAAAGAGAAATTAACGCCATGATTAATCAACTGGCACAGTGTAAAGATTAACTCCCTCATCTCACAGGTCAAGCATCCTTGGGGCTGGAGAAATCATCTTGTGCCCTGAAATTGCTCCTTCCACAGAAGCAGGAGGCCAACACAGGCAATAGCCATGGGCTGAAGCCAGCAAACAGCCACTTATCTTTTTAGACATAACTATGTAGAGGGATAAAAGGGTGTAAACCTAGAAGAGATAAAGTTTCCCTTGTTTTCTATCACTGCCAATGAAAACAAGTCCTGACTCTGGCTGCTTGCACATCTTGCTGTAAGTAGAATGGCACATTTATATGAAAAAAGAGTGTAAAAGAAGAGAGGTCATAATTCTACCTGCACAGACAACCAGTAACTGAATAAGAAGGGGATGAAGTAAAACCACATTATCTTCTCAAGAGAGAAAAAGTACCCCGAAAGAAAAAGCTCGAAGTCACACACAGTTCAGAACAGAGCTTCAGATGAGAGCACTGAAACTAACTCCTCCCACTTAGAACCTCCCTCTGGCTGATGAAAAAGCATCTCTGCAGCAGCTGTAGAAATTCACCCCCCAGAAGATCAAAGTTAATGTGTTTTTCAGCTGTTGAACACAATGCAGCAACCAGAGCAAACGTGGAGCTGACATGGGATCCCCAAGAACAGGGTGCACGAGGATGCAGCAGTGCACAAGTGTAACAGAGCACTGGAGGACGACCAGGGTGGTGGATGAACAGAACAAGTTACTCCTTACTGACCAGTCTTGCTTGATCAGCCTAAACCTTCATTAAAATGCATTTAATATCATTGCATCAAATGCTGCACCTGATGAAAAAAACCCCAAAACACAGGGCACACATTTCAAAATAGCTCTGCATCAGACCAACTGTTTCCAAGTCTGTGGCAAAATCCCCATCAAATTCCTTAGAAGCTGAGTTTGGCTAAATGTGAGCATTTCTGAAAATCTTTTGACGTTCATCAAAGGATTTTTAGAGATGTCTAACACCAGAAATCTGGATTCCAGTACTCACTTTAAAGCCATTTGACATTTCCTTCATTCTTTTATTGCTTTTTCTTTTCAAGTTATCAGATCTCGCTAGGAAAAAATCAACTGAAGGCAGTGTGAATGTGAAGTAAATGGGGTACAAAAATAGAGGCCAATAACATACTTTGTACTATCCCTAGGGCACAAGAAGATTTGTCCAGCAGTGTTTGGATTAAAAATAACATTTTGAAGCAATATGAATAACCCAAACCCATCAAAATGCAGTTACTTTAATTCACAGTTTTAATGGTTTTATTTATTTCAATTAGACCATGATGGCTCTAGTCCATTACCTACTTAATAACGTGAATTAAGGAACGTCAGTGCAGCACTTAGCACTGGTTCTTGCTATTTTTCTAAAAGTGTCCAGCATCCATTTGTCAGGAAAGTGGTGTTTCTTTGCATGGAGAGATTCAGCAACACTCTGACATGTGTTTATCATATGATGGGTCAGTTCTTGATTTTTCTCTTTCCCCTAGAAAGGGACCAAGTCTAAAACCAATTCCACTATTTCAGAGAAAGTAATTACTTAAGGATTAAGCACGATCAGCCCAGTACTTTTAAAAACACATCTGTTTTTGTCTGCATGAAATAATACTCTATTTTAGGCTTAGCTAAATGCTGCTCACTGCCTTTCCTCCAACACAGATTACTTTTTGTAATATGCTGGAAGATTAGAAAGGTTTTGCTCCAGAACAGGTGTTTTTGTTCTGCGAGTTTGTAAACAGTGTTATCCACCCTCCCATACTGGAGGGGAAACCATACAAACCCAACAGGCTACAAGGAAAATGTACAGTTTTGAGAAGTCAGGGTGCCTAAACAAGTATCTACACAAAAGTCAAGCAGATACACAACTTTCTACACAGCCACACTTAATCTGGCATTTGTTTATCTTCTGACACTCCACACTTGGTTATACAAGCAAACAAATAATTTTTTAGTTCTTTTTTTTCCTCCTGAGTCTAGGATTTCTTTTGAGAAAATGTTTTATAGTAGACATACAGTTAAGTGTCTAGAAACTGATTTTATTCTACTTTCTGCAGTGACTGACAAAACTCTCCACTAGGAACAAGAGGATACAGGAAAAGTTCGACATAACACAATCATGTGTACAGGAAAAGGAACAGAATTCAGACAAGTGCTTGAAAATGTTATGACAATGTTTGCCAGGCTGAATTTGCACATTTTGTGAATTAAGCTTATTTCTTCAGATGCCCTGTTTACATGCCGTTTCCTCCTTTTCAATTATTAGGCCCTCAACACACAAACAGTTGCTTTGCTTTTACTTTTTTTCTGAAGCATGCAAGAAATTGAAACGGACTCAGAGGTCCACACTTTTCTGTTTGTTTTTTTTTCTTTGTCTCCCTTGATGTTCCTTCTCTTTCAGTCTGTGAAGACAGAGAAAATTGAGAAGGGGAAAAAAGTTCTCATTTATCTCCACCTCTCAGATTCTTCAATACATGAAAACAACATTAAAAATGGATCTGTACCCTATATATTACCAGGAACTATGGATAGCGGATGTTAGTTTTCTCTCTATCATCCATCCTACAGCCTTGGGAGAGTTCATGCCATTTCTACTCCTTGTGTTCCAGTTCATGAAGTCTCCCCTCTTTTGCTTCTTTCTCTCATAGCCACACACACTCATTTTGTCCTCTGAACCGAAGCAATGACCCATTCCTGGTGATTAAATTAGCGTAAGTAATAAGATATCATAGAGCTGATTGATTTGCCCAGCAATAGTTATTAACCAGCTCAATTCAGAGGAAAGCAGAGCCATTATTCTAACCATTGATTCCTGGGCAGGACTGCAGAAGAGGAGTGTGCTCAGATAAATGTAGTGTGCATGCAAACCAATCTCAATCCAAAACTAGAAAATGTGGAGGCTCCCAGTCTCAGCCACACAATTGGTTTCCCCTGGAAAATAAGAGACAGGTTGGGTGACAAAAGGTGTGCAAGACATGCTAAAGTTGCCTCAATTATGAATTTGTTTCAAGGCAGCAGAGACTGAAATATCTTTCAGCCAGATAATAGCCTTTGGGGGTCTACAGTAACAGAACTGGGGAGCTTCTCCTGTTTTCTCATGGCTGGCTCTCCTAGGAACAAACACAGCTGGCACAGCTGCATCTCTCTCAGAGCCGTGGTCAGCCCATTCAGCACATGGTCATCCAAGCACAGACACTTGGCCTCTGAGAACACCAACTCACTGATCACAGACTTGCCCTCTTCTCCTTCTGCACCTACTTCTTCAGCTTCCTCTGTAATCCAAATCCCCCTGTAGACCCCTCCACCTGCCTTCAGCTTTATGTCTCAGGATTTCATGCTGCACATCACCACAGCACCAAATTCCCCATTTCACTGTCAAGTACCAGTGTTGGGCTCTCCAAGTCAAAAAACCCAATTTTTTCTGTAGCATTCAATGTCCTAAGATGAAAAAGAATCAGAGTACTCTCTAAGGTCCTGACAGTGCCCAGAATGTGGCCTTTCTAAGCCAGGATTTTACTGTTTCATAACCCTACCTAGATTTTTCTTCCATTAAACAATCCTTAAGTTTTTGAGCCCATCTGAACTTTACAGGATCTGTATGATGCTGTGGCAGAGTTGGCATAACTAAAATCTTTCTTTAATAACTTGTATCTGCTTATTTTGATGTTTTTTTAATGGTTTATTTCATTTGAAGCCCTCCTGAGTCTTGTAAGGCAGGTGCAACTTACCCCATGGAGGGGAAAGGCAAATATAAGCAATACAAAAATTACATGGTATGCGTAACCTCAAGAAAATAGATTGGTACAGACTGAAGAAAAAAAACATGGTAGAAGTCAGAGGAAGTTCGTGGAGCCAGTGAATGGAGGAGTCATCCATTCAAGCTATTAGAACCACTAAGTATCAACAAATAGCCCCACAGTAGTTCAATTTACTGCCATCAGTTTCAGTTCTGGTCCAAATAGCTCTCCCCTCTTCTGGAATTCAAAATGAGATGTATTACACTTTAAAGAATCTGTGTGAGTGTATGTGTGCCTATGGGACTTTTTCAAGTCACTTATTTGTCTGAATGCCATTGATTTTTCTCCTAATTGTTATTCACTATGCTAATTTCCCTCACAAATCTCACATGCTATTGATCAAAAAGTAATAAACTCTCCAGCAAACAAAACAAGCATTATTGCAATGTTGGGAAAACATCATTTAATATCAATACCATATTTACAATTATCTTTAACCCAAATTTCACCCGCAATGCAATGCATAATCAAAATCAGAGAGCTACAGGCAAAAGGGTAATATAAAAAGACTCCCACTAGACTATTTTCTAGTAGATTAGAAGAAGAAAGGCTGAAACAGGACAATCTCAAACAGTTTAAGATATACAGTTAATGCTATAAATAAATACTGCTGAATAAAGTATAACCTCCCTAGGCTGTCTCCCTTCTGTTATTGGAGACAGTCACCATGAAGATAAAACTAAAATAAGGGAAGCATCAGTATCTGTGCCAAGATATCAACCTATGGAGGATCAGGCCTCATTTAAATTGTGGTTTCTGCAGTTCATTTCATTTTTTTGATAAGGACACACTGGATTTGATCCAGTTTCCAGGCCATGTCTGCTGATTTTCCTCCTCTTGAGTGGTAATGGTAGCAGCAACTAAGTGGTAGGAATTTATGATCATTACAGTCCTGAATCTTGTTCCAAACATTATGAAATCCCCCAAACTATCCATCTTCCTTTTACCCCCATAATTTTCTGAATTTAGCCTTTAACTTCTTATTTATGTTAGCTTCACAACTATTACTCCTTTCCTTCTCTACCACAATTCCAGTGCAAACTCCAAGCAAGTTACTGCAAAGTCAGAGAACTTAAGCTGGTGTAAAGTAAGTACAAAGGAGAAGATCAGGTCCTGTAGGGGACCAGAGAACTATCCCAATTGTTAAGTCAGTTTTTTATTAATCCAAATAGAACACATTCAGTTCTTCTTTTGTTTCTTCTATCCCCAACGTACTTCCTGGTAGAAAATCAACCGTTCAGGTTTCAGCTCACTGTGTACATTTGTGACAAACTCAGAGAAGAACTTCACCCTGCACTGGGTACAGTGAACTGGGTCTGATTGCCGACTGCAGAGAAAAAGGCATCCCTGGAAGCAGATGCATAACAAATCTGAAAGGTTGGAGGGTAAAGGAGCTGGACAAGAGCAAGCACATGCAACTGAATGCCAGGAGCAAGACACATAGTTGTGGGGAATTCAAAATCTGACTGAAATCCCTGAAGATATCTTTATTTGGCACCATGGCTCATCTTGACTTTCACCATGAGCATGGTGTTTCATATTTGGGCCTGAATCTTCAACGTTCATAGTTTGGATTGTGTGTTCCAGCTCAATCCTACTCTAAGGGAATCTAAGGTTTCCAGTTATTTTCTTACAGTTTTTTCTCCCTGCCCTTTCTGGGCAGTTCAAAATCCATCCTTTACTAGTCCAAGCACACTCAGATTCAAAGATATTATTTCCAAGTTGCATATTTCCAAGAGCTACATGTCACAGAACGTGACGAACACAGAAATCTGTAGCGTGGGTGGATTTGTGAAAGAAGAGCTTTTGAGTGTGGCCTGCCATTCAACTCTGCACCTGGCAGAGAGGGAAAACAATCCTAGCAAGCCAACTAAAACAAAACAAAAAGCAGGAATGGAATCAGCAATCTCAGGGCAACTCTTGCCACAACCCTCCTAAAGTTTCACAAATCCCACATTCCCTGCAGCTGGAAGAGCAGCCAGCTTTCTGTCACTAACCAAAGCCACCAGCATTTCTGGTGACTGGCCATCTCCAGAATGAGGGTTATTGAGGTAACAGGCCAGTTCCCTCACTGGTGTAAAGTGGCACCATGCCAATCATGACACACCAGCTGAGGATCCAGTCCATGGTTTTTTGCATCTTAATAGGCAGACATGGGATTATTTTGTCTCTGCAATTATTTCTGACTAATTTCTGCCATTATAGCTCTTTGCATCCAGCACACCCCTAGGAAAAGTAGATGATTCCTCTGGTGATATCAAGCTAAGTTGCCAATCAAAACACAGGTTATTAATATAACACTGAAAAATATGTCTAATTAATTTCATAGTATTTGAAATTCACATTCTGCTCCACACACACCCACTTCAGTAGTATTTTGAAAATAAGTCAATTTTTGGAACAATCTCCAAATAGTGATATTAATGACATGCAGTAAATTGATGGCACACCCTTCCTTGGATAACTATGTTCACTCCTCACTCCATTTCATAAACAGATGTAGCGGAAATAAGCAGCCCAAGAATGGAGAAGGAAGGAATTTTTGAGATTCAGGGAAAGACTTCCATATGATATTGGTGAAAGGACTTGATTTAGTGAGAAGACCAGGAAGAGTGAGCAGCAGAGAGCACAGCACGTATGTTCTTTTTCACCCTTATAAAACAGAAACAAAGAAGCATCAGGTAAAGATGAGTGAAAACAAATTCAAAACCAATAAAAAAGAAAGAAATTCTGCTCCCTATGCAGTCCTCAACCAAGTTATGGAGTTGATTGCCTCATATAAAATATCACTGAATTTAGTATTTGTAAAGATGCAAAAAGGATTAGTCATTGGCACTGATAATCAAAACAATAAGTTACAATAAAAAGTTAAAAATACAGTTGGGCACATGCCAAGTGTTAACTGCCAAAAATGAAAATACCTCACTCATGCTAAATGCAATTCTCCAGTTATAGGGTGTCATGGAGGGTTCCTTCTGAACTGTCCTGGCTGGTACTGATGGGGGCAGGATATTGGACTGAGAGGTTTATGGATCCCATTTGCTGAAGTAACCCAGAATTTGTTACTCAGTGACTCAGAGGGCAATAGGTGAAGTTCTGTGGGGGTGCCCATCAGGGAGCATTCTGAGCAAGGATGAGACACCTGAGAATAAAAATTTTCTCTTTGGATTAAAAAAAACAAAACAAAACAAAACCTCTTATGCAATGGAAGAAGCTGAGAAATCTGTGTGTGGTGCTGCTGCTTCTCGAACTGTTAACAATCACCCTCCCAACCAAACTTTGCTAGATACCAGTCCAACTTTTCAACCTTCCTGAAACAATCACAGATTCTCATTACAAGACATTATTCACAGAGTGATTCGAATAAACAAACACAATCTGGATGAAAACAGTTTGTGGTAACTCTTGCTTTAAACATTCATATTGTGTGTTCAGGCACTGAGGGCCACCCTTAAGCTGGATATTGCTCAGCAATGCTGCTATTGCCCAGTCACAGGGGATAACAAACAGCCTTGATATAGACAGTGCTCCCTCATTCCTATCAGCAGTTCTGAGGCATGTTGGTTTGTAGCATGGAATAATCTAGACAGTGCTGAGATGGACACACACCAGCTCTTCCCATTAGTGCCACTTCCACCACTACTAAGTTAATAATAGAAAAGTTTTTCTTTCTTTTTTTTTCTTTTCCAAGTGACTCCTGGTTATGTTACAGCCAAGCCTATAAGTAAGACTTTTGTACACTTTGTAAAATAAAAAAGATCCAAAACTACTTATAAATTTCTGCCAAATTTGCACGGTGTAATTTTTAGGGCTACATTCATAAATGCAGAGGAAGAACAGTAGATGGTGACATTCAAAAAGTTCCTTCAAGGTTAAAGTGTTCATCAGGAACATGGAGATACCTGGTTTATCTAAAGGAACACTAAAGATCATCTCCACCACCCACGGTGACACCTTCTCGCCTGTGTTACTGGAGGGTACTATGGAATTTTTTGTCTCTCTTGTAGGATCCTGCCTTAACAAATATACTCTGTGCCAAGAACCGAATCCCAGGTGTCCCCCTTGCTAGATGAACATCTTAAGCTTGCAGCAGGGAATGAATTTTGTACCTCCTGTAAACAACTGAGGAAAAAATCAAATATGAATCTCGCTCGCCTATTGTTCAGAAAGCCTCTCCCACCACAAATCTCTCCCTTCCAAGAAATATGCAAGTATTTCATGCCTTATCAGAACAGCATTGTTTTGAATAAAAAAACAAAGCCAGAAAAAATACATTATTTTTGCCTACATCCCAATCACTTCTCACCACAGGAGATTTTTTGGGGTATCCAAGACACAAGGTGCACTGGCTCCAGAGGCAGAAGCAATGGAGTAGCTGTACTAACATAAGACAGGAAACACCAGTTTTCCAAGTGCTGACTGCTTCCAAGTTAAATGTGTCCTTAGGAAACCCCAGCCTTTCTTCTCCCAACTTCTACAAACAGTTGTGAGCGTGTCTTCATGAATGTTTCCAGGAGGGATGCATTCACATCAAAACACTTCCCTTTACAGCTGACATCATCTAAAATCTGTACAAGTCAGAGAAAAGGGGACACAGCCACTTAATCTCCACTATAAAACAGTTATCTATTCCACATGAGGCCACTCAGAAAGCACATTATTTTGACTTCCCAAATCCTGTTGTCTCCCTTGCCTAGAACCTGTAACATGTCCACAGTCACCCTGGTACAGAGCTGTGCATTTTTTCTTACTGAACCAGCTTATTCTATTTTTCCATTGCAAATTCAGCCCTCCTTGGTCAAAAGTTATCTTCAACATAGTTTAATAGTAAGAATCATTCCACAAAGGCTGCACAGCATTATTTTGTTCTTAACATACTGGGAAATGAAGTGTGTGGGTTTTGGATTCTAGGATCCAGACCATCTGTTAAACCTATCAGAGGTTTGAATTCTAATTTGCTGTTGATTTAAAAATAGTCCCAGCATTACCCTGTCATTTTCTGTAAATTATATATTATTTAGTTTGCCATTTTTAAATATTATAGCGTCTTCTTCTCTCTTCTCTTCTGGTTTAATTTAGGTTCCTTATCATCTGTACTAGTACCATTCTTCCCTCCCAGTAACTGATCCTTGGCTCTGTTCTATGCCAAGGAACCTACCAGAGTACTCACAAGTTGGCTCAAAAAACCAGTGCTGATGTTATAATCTGAACACAACTGTATCACTGTTGCAAGATGCCATCTCTGTATGAAAAGCAAAAACCAACTTAAGTATATTTCTTCTGTTTATTTCATCAGTTTACCTACAGTCACACTAATAATATGTCTTGCAGTAACTTCTCTTACTACTTAAATGACCAACAATTAAGGTATTAAACTGACAGGCTTAGGAAAAATTTTCCTAGAGAGCCACCATCCGCATTTTTGAGAGTGAAGATGGATCTCGTTCTCATATTTTATCTTCGTCAATGGACTCAGCACATATTGTGGACTCAGCCTTCTCAGTCCATCCCACAGTGTTAAATGTGACCCATTTTCTCAGACTATAAACTAAAGGGTTTCAGTTCAGTCTTAATGTGGGTGCAAGAAGCTAGTTCTGCCCACTGTAATACTTGCTTTTTCTGCTGAAAGGGCTATCAGCTCAAGCAGCAAAATCCTGATGGTTTACTTCTACTGCAGATTACCTGCATTCTTTTGTGAAGTCCTATAGAAATTGCTTTTATTTGTATTACAGACATCACAGAAATGAAAGTTGCTGTTTTCAAGCTCTGATTGCATCAGGGTCCAACACAGGCTCAGCCAACAAACAGGAGCAGAAACTAGCAGTGATTTAGGTTTAAGTAAAACCTGACACTGCAGTTCCCAGTCAGCTCAGCTGGGTAAGGGATGGTACGGCAGGACTTTGTGAAGGTCAGGACTTCTTACACTCACTTTCTGTCTAATCCCAGACCGGGAAAGTCAGACTCAAGGTCCACGTTTGACACTCTCTCTGAACACAGGGGCAAATACAGATATTTTATTTCCTGGCTCGTTCCTGCCCCCTCCTTCACACACTAGCTGAGAAAGAGCACTTGGCACAAAGGGAAGTATGTTCATGCTCTATCTTATTAATTACTGGTAAAACACACACACATTTAAAAAGCAGTGATGCTTAAACATAGCCAGTGTACAATAAACTTATTTCTCATTACTCAGTAGTATTTTGGTTTAGCTATCAAACCTGCAGCTGTCATGAATTTGTGTGGCTGCAGATCACTAAAAATTAATTGGTCCAGTGGGTTACATACACGGACTCACAGATGAACAGGGTGGTGGACAGACTACAGGTGGGGAAAAAGAAGTAGAAGAAAAAACAAGGAAAGAACCATCTGACAATTCTTGGGAGTTTATTTAACACTTAAGCTGGTTTATTTTTTTTCTTATTATCAATCTCAAACTAGGCCATCTTGGAGTTATCATCCCTGCATGTACAGAGCAACTCTACCTCTCAGGCACACTGAAACCAAAGACTGAACATCTGCAGAACATTCATTGGAAATAATGGACCTCCTGCAAACTCTGTAACACTCAACACAGTTCCTTCCCCAACATCTAAGCTCTCCAGTTAAGGATGTCTAAAAATTCAGAGATAATCACCAAAAATCAAAGTGAAGGTATGTTATTAGATGCAAAACCGCCCTACACCCACTCCATGACCAAAATAAACTACTGACCTAAGTGCCCAGTAGCCCTAGGGACTTGACCAATTTGTCTCATGAGAGTATATAATGGTTTAAAATGGTTTATAATTAAAAAAACTTGTCATATCTTAATAATTATAGATCTTAGTCCTTTCAAATTGCAAAGATCAAACGTCACAGTTTGGTCTTCTTTGCTAAAGCACCCTTTGAAAAGACATGTTTGTTATTACAAGAAGTGTTTTGGGGGTTACAACCAAAAACTATCATCTACTAACCCTAGCACTGGGAATGCCAAAAATTCCTGCCGCTGAGCCTGCTAGTCACAGAGTCTCTGGACTGCAGACAAAGATTGGTGCATATGCCAGAAGTTCAAATTACCATATTCTTCTACATAATTTTATAGCTCCAGTTTCAGTTTTGAAGAACCTTAGCTCAACCTTCAGTCACTTTGCCTTTCTACATCATAAGAACACAAGCTGACCTAAGTACTTGTCCACATTCAATCAAGATGCATTTGGAGTCTGAGGCTTCTAAGAAAAGTACCACAACAAGGTGGCTGGCCCCTACTTCAGTGAAGCTTCTGTGACAAAATACACCTACATTAACAAAATACTAGGGAGAAATCACCAATGAAACAGTCATTTCACTCTGCCAAGTCTTCCAGGGAATTAAAGACCAAAAACTAAATTGGAAGAACCCAAACAAGAACAAGTAATGAGAGCAGAGAAAACAAGCCACAGGGCAATGAAATGGACTGGGGCAGACACCTTCGTGGAGAAGCAAATGAAACTTTGGTAATTTCTCTGAGGGGTTTTAATTCCCTCCACGGATCAACTCAACATTACAGAAACATTTCCTAATACTTGATGTGCCAAACTTCAGCTGCACACAGAAGGCTGGACCCTGGAAAGCCACAGGGATTGGTGCTTGGTGAGTGCCTTGCCTGGGCAGCTCATCCTGCCATCCCACTCTGCTGGACTGAGCTCCAGCAGCCACCCCCAACCTCATTCCTGGGCTGGTATTTGCTTAATGTCAGAGACAGACACAAGAGGGCTGTGGCAACACGTGGTGGTGGCCTCCAGCAGATTCTTTAAACCATAAGTGTACATTCAGACTTTGTTTTGGCCAGACTCTCCTTTGGGTGGTTTATTTTTACTACTTTTTAATTACTCTAATTGAAGGGGGAATATTTCCCTTCATTTCTCCCATTCAGCCACTTCACCTCCTCCCATCCGCTGCTCTGCTTGAGTCAGTGCCTGCAAACACCACTGATAGTCATATTTCTGCTACAGTGAAGGCTGGTTGGGCCTTCCCTCTGCCTTAATTCTGCTGGAAAATACAGAACAGACATATTTCATTAACTCTCTTGGCTTGTAGGTTGACACACCCTACGACTCGTAAACACAGGGATTAGCCAAGTCCTTCTAATAAACAGAAGAGTGGAGGGGAAAAAAAAAAAGACTGAAAAAGCCCACTATTTTTTCAAGGGATTTTGTGTTTACAATAGAGAGGGGAGCATATGGTAGCAAACCTGCTATTTAGTCCTGATTGAAAGAGAATGAGAGTGGTCCAAAACAAGGAGAAAGTCTCTTCTCACACCCACCTGGAGCTCAGGAGAGTATCTACATACAGGCTGGACCGCACTCTGAACAGTCCCTTTGACAATGCGTTACAGACCCTCACCCTTTGCAACTCTTGCAAATACTTATCTAGAGAATTTTCTTTTTATTGGAAACCAGAACCCAGATTTGCACCCTAGTCCTGATAGGTAATTAACCGTGCTGATTTAATTGCTTTTGTGTATTCGTTCATCTAAACAGCACAAAGCAGGGCTCGCATTGTGGTAGATGAAAGAGGGTGAAACTGAAAATCCTCCATGCTCTTGGATCTGGTGGGAAAGAGCAGGCTTTTCCAGAGTAACTCAGGAAGCATTCAGCACCTGCTTCACTAACACAGAACAGGCCTCCAAATCCCCTGCAGATTTTTTGCTTAACATTTGATATCCATTTTTCACATCCAATTATTAATATGCATATACTGAATTCCTTGGTTTTTGCAGATCTACCTGATTATTTAAGCCCTGAAATAAGACGGCAGAAACTGAGACAGAAAATGAAGATCTGATTCCCAGATGGATGCTAAAACTGGGAGGGATATGGGAGCACACAGACTAAGTCATTATAATTCAGGATTTATTTCTCATTCTGCAGCCTTACAAAACAAACATTTGGATCAGAAGAGGCAGGGTAGTTTGGAATTTAGCAGTGATTTCTCTGAATGACCATAATTATCCCAAGTTCTCAAAACTAAAGCCTCACATTTCAAGGTCTTCTCCATCCTGTTATTCAGGACCACTGGTCTCATTTCACATTTCAACTCTTAGAGGTAGACCCATACTTGAACAAATCTTACACTACTGATATAACAGAGTGCCTTGCTTTTTTAATGCCATCAGGATATGCACTGTTAAGGGCATTCCCAAAAACAGGGAAAGTGAAGAAGTCTACAAAATCTCAGAGATGAGCTTGTAAAAGACATATCTATGGATAACCTCAGGTTCTTCTGCCCAGGAGAATAAAGCTCATACAATTTTTTTGTGTACATCTGTCTTCTCACAATTTTCACTCCTCCCCCAAATAAACAAGTCTATTCCTCTTTTAAAAATGTTTTCATTTTCTGATACGGAATCAGATCCTGAAAAGGTCAGAAGCCGTACCAAGCAGATTAGTAGGTGCTTCCACTGATTGCAACTGGGTTATGCAAAACACATCTCATTTCCTTTGAGCTCTCAAGCCAAGGTTTGAATACAGAGAGTGAGCAAATATAGCAGCACAGCTGCTTTAAGCTTCCTCCGATCTTCACTCATAATGCACAAGTGGTGCTCCTGCACCGAACTGCTCTGCGATCAAAACCAGCTGATCCTGAGTTTATCAGGATGCTACTGTTTAAAAGCTGCACTTGAGTTTTTACATTTTCCCCTGGTATGTTTTACGGGGGCCCTTGTAAATCTGATAAAATGCTGGAGCAGCTATAGCTATTAAGTGTTGCTAATGCTTCCCTTCACAATTTTTCCTGGTGCTCTCCACTGCCTCGTGTGGTCCTTAGGACTGACTGCCTCTAACTCTGCTCTAAAGGAATCATTTATCCTGCTCCTTCCCTGTTACAGTGGATCAGAGATGAACACACATAACACCCTTCACATACAGATCCCAGAGTGCTTAGTACTCATTAAAATCAAACTACATAAGAAAGCCTAAATTGGAAAACAAGGCAATTTAAATAATTATTTAAGACTTGGCTTAATACGCTCAACAGCGGGGGCAGGGGGAGCAGGGAGGTATCCAATATTAGATTAATTCTACTGCTTTATCCTATCAGAGAAATTAAAAAACAGTGGGGGTGAAGGCCTTGCTGGCTAGATGGGTAACACCCTAGTTCACCTTGATTAGTTTCAGGTTACATAGAGCCAACTTAACTCACAGGAAAAATGACGACTTTTAGTTCTGAGCTTCAGGAGCTGCCTAGAAACTCTGAAGTGAGTACCTAAGGTCAGCTACTGATCTGCTAACCCTGCCTGGCTGCAGGTGGACCCAGCTCACTGCACTCCCATCACCCAGCCATCCCCATGGGCTGTGAGCTGATCCCTTCTGCAGAAAGGGCTCAGGAGAGAGCCCCTGCTGATCTCTTGGTGAGTTCTGATTTCATCATCATTCACATTCAACCAAGAGTACCCACCACTTGCACTGTGTTTAAGAGTAGATATTAACATCCAGTTCAAATCATAACTGCGTGGAAACTCCTTGAACAACACTCACAGAGAACCTTCTTATGTTAAAACCTGTTCCTATCTCACAGGAGACTTCAGTGATAAGGTTGTCTGCATGGATGAGTTTGCAGGGTTTTGTGATGGCAGTGATATGAAATGTGTCTTTTCAAGGCTATGTTGTGTTCCAGCAGCAACTAACAGGTCATATTTACAGGAGCTGCTGTTTTAAGTGTGCAGTGATTGTGTCTCTGTTACTCCACAGCACTAAGTGTGTGTGGTTCATCTGATACAGCACAGACAACAAGCAAAGCTGCTAAATTGCCCTCCTTGAACTTACAAACCTTTCCAAAGCAACATCTCTACACATGAGCAGCTTTGCTCCAGCTGAAATGGCTCTGCTTATCCATGTTAAGCCTGCCATGCAGGACACCATTTCCTCTTATTTTCTCCCTATAAAAAGTTAAATTATTAAATAAAAAAAAAAGGAAAAGAATAAGAAAAGAAACATTTTCTTGAGTAGTTGCAGGTCACTCTGGATCACTGAGGTTTAACTTTAGTGTGTTGTGATGAAATATTAATACTGAGTCAGTGTGTTTATTTCTTCAAGCGTCTGGAGCCACTGAGTGTTTATGCCTCAAGATTAGCAGGAAGTGTGCCCATGCATAGCAGCCCTGTACTTAGAAAGTCTGAGATTTCAGCATTTGAAGACTGTCCACAGCAAATCAGCTCCACTGGATTGTGTGTCAGTTCTGCTGTGAGACAGAGTCATTCCCACGAGATTTCAATCCCATAACGAACCAAAAGATTGTCAGGTTAATAGCAGTGCTAGCAAGGCATGTCTCAGTCCCTTCATTTCCACTGCAAAGTGTTCAGACTTATCTGGAGCAAGCAAAATTAGGACATAAATTTACTACTAGCAGCTGAGAGGGTAAGAGGGTCCCAGTTTATTGACCATGACAGCAAATCCCCCCCTGCTCAGGTACAGCGTGCTTTGTGTTTCAGCATCTAAGACATTATCTGTTCAAAACAGAGAACTTCATGTCTCCAAGTTTGGAAGGAAATACATGAACCCATCTCTGTGCTAAGTGGACATGGTTTGGCAGGTTATAAAAGCCTCCCCCAGCGCCTCTTGCAAGACACAGCAGCAGCAAACCCTGGGAGAGGTGGGGCTGGGAGAATTGTTTGCACAGAAGGCTGGGACACAAGGGCTGAACGAATGCCAGGAAATCTATAGCCTCCCTCAAACCCAGTCCGCACCACTTCACTCCATAAACATGCAGGGCAGGAAGCCACTTGCCTTTGCCATTTGAAAGGTTAGAAGGGTCCTAAAGGAAGGGCAAGCGTAGGAGCAAAGGCAAACGTAGAGGAAAAAGGATACTGCAACGTCCTGCCCCAGTTTCACAGTCTGGTTGGAGGCAGATCCACTTCCCCTGTTCCTACAACAAGTGGAAACAGGATTTGTATTTTGGCTGAGTCTCTCTCTTGTGTCATTTACATGGAGCCATCTCAGAATTAATCTTTTTAGGTGGGTGTTTCTCTAAATCGATGAGTCATGAAACCAAGGTCCTGGCCCCACAGCAATGTTCAGTTTAGATTTCCTTGCTGCAGGCTTCAGTCTGGCACTGACAATTAGTGCCAGAGCAGCTGGGGCTGCTCGAAAGGAAATGCAAGTGACTGGACCAATTTGCCTCTGCTGCACAGGAGGAAATCCAGCACAATGCACTACAGCTCTGTGTGCTGAGCAACTTTCCTGCAAACAGTAGCCCAAGATGCCTTTCTGAGAGAAGTATAAAAGTTAATGTGGTGAGAGAAGAGTTCCCAGACATTAGGATTCTTGAGAGACAGAGAGAGACACTGACTGGGGATGCTGCTTGGGCAAAGCTGCCGAGGAGGTGGCTCACACTGACAGCAGTTGGATGTGGCTGAGGGGACAGAGGGAAACCAGCTCTAGTTGTCACGGGAGGGACACAGAGGTGAGGTCTTGAAGTTCCAAACATTTCACTCTCACAACACAGGGAAGGATGAGGCAGCAGCAAATCAGCCTGTTTGCTGCCATGCCTGTGCTCACATTCGGCATTGAAGCTGGCATAGAGATGATGTGAATATGCGATTCCAACCAGCTGAGTTCACGTCTAGTGGATCCTTGTTGATGTTATACAGCAGTTTCCTAGAACACTTGAAGATGATTCAGTACTCCACCAACTGCTCTCTAGTCTATATACACACTGGTGTAAAGGATTTTTAATTCTAGTCCAATTACGTAAGAGAAAAAAACTAATGCATGTGATTAAAAAATTGATCATCTCTATTACCAGAAAGCCATAAATCAATAAATATCCCTTTCCAGAGAATGGTGTCAACTTGATGGACATTATATACAACTAAGTATCTATTAAGCCAATTTACACCTGCAGTGTACATCTGTGTAAATTTGAGAGCAAACAGAGATGCTGCTGTGACCCTACAGAACTGCAGTCGTTGGAACAGCAGTGTGGTGTTCAGAATGGGGGCTGGTTCTGCCCTTTTTAGAATTCTTTTACCTACCTGACAAAAAGGGAAAGGCAAATATTCATGCCCCTTTATGATGCCCTCCAAAAATAAAGATATATATGTAGACAGAAGACACACAAAGAGATTATCTCTGCTTGACATAAACATTGGAAACGGAAGTAGCAGCACACACACACACAAAGAGGAAAAAATAAATTAGATAAGTCGTAATAGTACTATAATAAAACTATAAAGCAGGAGACTGCTCCAGGCATTTGACATGCAGCTTGGCACTTTTAATGAGGGAAAACAAAAGACTCAAAGTGCGTCCTCAAGAGCTTATGTGTGTGTAGGAAGGAGGGAAGGCAGTGATGGTTCTCCAGGGGAGGAGGATGCTGCTCACTGAGGCCCATCAGGTAGCAGTAAATCTCCACTGTCGGGCGCTCCCGGCCTGCTCCTCACGCTACATTAGGCATGTTGTACTCCCTCTGCTTTATGGGGGTTGTGGTGCTAAATGAGCTAGAACAAGAGCGGCAGTATCAGGGGATCTAGTGGCTGTCTCCACCAAGCAGCTCCACTAAGTGAAGCTTTCTCTGTTTCTCCCTTCCTTGCTCAGGATTATGCCAGGAAAGGAGTCAAACACCCACCACATCAAATCACTGTGCAAGTGATTTATGCACACCCTGAGTTTCTGGTTCTGCATTCCAGGTTCTGGGAAAGGTGTTCCGGATCACAGCCAACACTAAAATACAGTTTTGTGACTTCTGTCACTTTGTTAGCCTCCGCTTGCAGAGAGGCAGAGCATCTTTAACTTCCTACCAAATCACTGGCATTTTTGGATGGGCAGGTGAAATGGCAACATTCTTTGGAAAAGTAAAAAGATGTGCGAACAGACCTTAAATCCATGGACTGGAGTGTAACCCCCAGCTGCTGCTGCCCTCTGGTATTTTCCCCTCCTGGAGCCAGGTTTCATCCCATTTCTTTCCTCACTATCCTTCAGTTGCCTCCTGACCTTTCAATATTTTAGTTCAATTCATTTCCGTTTTTTATTCTCTTAAACTAACAGCCATAGTTCAGCTACTGCTGTGTTATTTTCATGCCTTAAAAGACCAAGAGCAAGTTTTGCTCAAGTGCGTGGGCCATGCAGGAATATTGGTGGGCAAAAATCCAGAACCAAATCATTTGCCAGACATTCATAACATTTCAAAATATGCTTTCATGTCGCATTCAGGCAAAAATTTGAAATGTTTTAATGGAAATATAAGAAATTATATGAGATGTTAGAATAAAGCATCACTGTACATTTTTAATCAACTGAACGTGGATTCAAGTTCCTTCTGGAAACTAAAAATGCAGCTTCAACCTTTGATTTTTAGAGTACTCCATTATGGGTTTGATTTGTCTGATCGCTGCTCAGTTCTGACCAATATTATGAAAAGATCACTTAACAACCACACTGCATTAGGAACAGTTATCTGCACTGACAAAACCACACACAAGAAGAAAACACAGTCTGAACTTGACCTACAGGATGACTAGTTTAGTATTAACTACCACACCTCAGAGAACTCATTGTGTTTTTGTCAAATTCTAACCAATGCTTAGCAATAGATGAAAAGCAAATGGAAAGTTAAAAACAGAGAAGCACAAAAAACTTTCCTTTTATGACCACTGACTCCAAAACCTTGAGTATCACATGCAGTGCTGGTTGCCTCAGAGAAATGTAACAGCAGCATTGCAAAAGCTACATCAGACAGAAATAGGGAACAGAGATACCCAGGAAGGGCTAGAGAGACTAAACAGACTTCGAGCAAAGAGGGATGACTAAGGAGGGATTGCAAAAACACAGATCAGTAACAACTACAAGATCATGAACAATATGGGGCAGTTATAAGGAAACACTCATTCAGTGGTTCTAATCAAGCAAGAACTGGGGCTTATCCAATGAAACAGAAGGGTTCAATCTACAAAAGAAAAGATATTTTTGTCCTGTAGGCATTCAAACTGCCGCTTCATGCTAATGGATGTTCTCAGTTCAAAAAATATGACTACTTCCAAAATGAAAAAGATTAAGAGATTCACAAGGATGGGCTGGTCCACATGATCAGTAACAGGTATTTGCTGGAAGTCTGGGGTACTTTGGGACATGCAAATATACCCTTGTTGCTGGACAGGAAGCACCTGTCTTGGATGTCACATGTTAGTGCAGCAAAGCTTGGTTTAATTGCAGGACCAAAGCAACCAGACATACCCCAAACTACCTCTCTGCCTTCCTAAGAACAGACAGGCGCCCTCAGCTGTCCGGTAAGTCAGCCCACTGTGGGACACCTGAGTTCCAGCTTGTCACCCCCTGCCCTTCCCACTTTATCTGAAAATGCCATGACCTTGCTTTGCTCAGCAGAAAGACTTTCTAGAGCTGGACTTCATTGGACACATATGGCTTTGTATCCAGAAATTCAAATTGCTAACCAACACCACCACAGTAGACTTTTAACACAAAAGTGTGCATGTGTGTGTATGTATATATATATATATATTCACAATTTCAGGGATAAAATAATAATATAAATCTTTAAAATGTCTATCCTTACTCTGCTATGAACCCACTTTTGTTGATGTTGGGAAAGAAAAAGGAAATTGATTTAACTGTTATTCTAATACCCTGTAAAATCTTTTAAAGAAACAATAGTCCAAAGACTCAGGGTGGAGAAAGCCATTACAGAGGTTTAGTTCTGGTTTCTTCCCACTCTCACGATGCCATTGGTTCACACAGAAGAAACATTCTCTACAAATATCCAACTTACTGCATATTCTGATGGCTATAATCACCCATATGGAGGGCATTATGATACCACCAGGACAAAAATAAAGAAAATGATTTAGAGGCAATGCTTAGCAGAACATACAGTATCCCACCCTCCTGCTTCCTGACCATCTTGGTAAGAAAGTATTTGCTTGATTGCTTTAAGAAGTTCTTGGCCACACCTCATTTAACTTATTTTCCAGATCAATCAGGTCAAGCCCCTGAAAAATCCCCTCAGGTTGCCTTTTTAAACGTTGACTTGTTGCCTTTTAAGCAAACAAAATAGAAGTTTCCTTTTCAGCTGGCATGAGCTGGAGTCCAGATGCAGGGCTCCAACCCAAAAACAGCATTCAGCAAAGGACCCACATACCAAGCAGGATGACTGATTTTTGCCTGCACTTCCCCTCCCCTTTTTTTCCTGCCTTGGGAAATATTTGGGATGCACAAGTAGACAGCGTTTTTTAGACATTGCCTGCTTCGAGGAAGAAAGGAGTGGATGAATGGATACAAAAGGCCCAGAAAGTAGAGCTGTTTAATCAAAAGCAGTCATGAACAAAAGAAAGCCAAGGAGCCCAGGAGGATAATTATATTTCACACATCAATTAACATTCTTTCGCTGCCACTTAAGAAATCCCATTTAATTGCCCTGCCTAAGTCCTGATTGTATAAGATGTCGTACAGAAGGTGAATTGGCTACAGAGGAGGGTGCCATGTTATAGACAGCACACAAAGCTGTATCAGAGCAAAGTCTGTCTTTCTGGTGTGTTAAGCCTGCCTGTTCCCTCACATGGATAGCACTAATGCATGCTTAGACTTAACAGGATCACAGGCAGCGATCCAAACCCTCATCCCAGCCACCCTACAGGACTTGCGGCATCAGCTTTTTATATTCCTATCACAATAGCAGCTAAAGGCTTCAACAGATCTGTAAACACATAACAAGGCACTTTCTCCCTGATAAACTTAAAGGCATGGAAAAAGCAGCGTGCCTGCAGTAAAGGCAGGGAGCTCAGCCTCGGACGGACTGAGGAATTTGATTTAAGCAGGGTCACCAGAGAAGAGCTGGGAAGTGGCTTCAGAGCTCTCAGTTACTTAATATCAGGTGTTTTTCTTTCATTAAATACTACAGTAACGGGGGNCACAATCATCATTATTCTCAAATCCATTTTTCATTTAAAGAAGAGGGAGTTTGGGAAAAGGTCCATGTGCCCCAGCGTTTCACAAACATGAAATGTATTTCTCCAATGCATAAAAAAATTCAAAGGAAAAAAAAAAGTTTGAACGTTAAGCAAACCATTTCTACTGGAAAACCCGCAAAAAAGGCAAGCCAAAATACTTTTATGGTTATTTATTGGAATACATTTAAGCATTACAGGGGCAGCAAGTCAACGAGCATCCTCTGCTGGCCCTCTGGCTCCCACCACAGGCATCCTTAGCAGCCCAGCAGAGAAACTCTGTCTAAACCTTTATTCCCATCACACAGCACTCACCTCCTCCCAGGGCAAGATTTTTTTAGCCCTGTTTTGGTTGTATTTGTACTAATTAAGGTACATTTTTCAGAGTTCATCCTGAAATGCCCTACACTGTCATTCCCACAAGAGCACAGACCTGCTCACACCGAGTTAAGCCAGGGTGGCTCATATTTGCCATTTCTTCTCCCTTCCCCCAAATTCTGCTGAAAAGGACTTTGGCTTTGATCTGTAGGAGCACTTCTACTGCACAAGTGATGATTTGACATCCAACTCCTACTTTGTCCATCTTCTTAACCAATTATGCCCACAAAACTCTTACATTTAGAATAAAACTCAAATATAGACTGGATAATACATAGCGTTAATAAATTCAAAGCATGCTGACACCAAGACATCTACAGAAATACAGATTTTTAATCCAGTCACCCAGAAGAATAATTTTTAAAAGTCTAACATGAAAAAATATTAACCTCTCTCCATTTAGTAAGGATAGTGAAAGCTGAATCATTCAGTGTGTCTTTATTTGCTTCGGTATATCTGATAGAGGAAAACCACGTTGAATATACAGCATGTTGTTATTTTTAAATCATGTGATTTTCTCTGTCACTAAGAAGTAACAGATTTTATTAAATAAAATAGTTAAAATTATATGGATTGTGACAGCTACAAAAAAAATGAATAAACAGGAAATCCTGAAGATTTTTTCCTGTTCTTTGAAGTGGAGACACTTTTTTCACCTAAAAAAAAATAATAAATTAATTTAGAGTAACTGAAAACACTACTACTTTTTTTGATTAATTGCATGATCCTTCCACAAAGTATTTGACTCCTTAGGCAGTCTCACCATATGGACTTAAAAGTCCCCACGGATGGACTGCAGCTCCACCATAGATCTGTTTCAAATCAGCTCTCTCTGCTGAGTGTCTACATCGGGAGCTATTTATGAAAAGGGACTTAGGAACTTCTGGTTTAAACACACTGATTTCTTTTAAAGTATTCAGCTGTCACTAAATTTTACTTGTTATGATTATTGTAATTATTAATTTTATGAACACAACCCATACACTTTATTTGTAACCAAGGGGTGTATTTTTAAAACCAATTACAAAAAAGTAAATTTTTGATTTATGGACTACAATCTATATAATATTTAACTATATTTAGCTACAAAGTTGTCACACTGCAGGAACCTGCAAGGAAGAGGCACCAACAGCCCTGCCCCTGCCCCAGTGTCCTCTGCAAAAATATCACCCCGGACACTCACAGGCTGTAAAAATTGCCTTCACATTTCCATCCTACAACACTTTGCAACGACAGTAACAATCTGTCTGGATGCCCCATCTCTACCTTTAAGGGTCCAAATCCCTCTGAGTCTGCTATTTGCTGCTGTTAATCCTATCCTGCAGTCAACAGGAACTGCTGTTAAGCATGACCTAAAAGGATGTCTTTAATGAAGGACAATAAGGGCTTTAAATCTGATCTTCAGAAGTACTAAGGGGCTGGTTGTGTTTGTTTAATAAACCTGTAGAAAGTTACATTTAAGGAATTCTCTACCATGAGAGTCATAAGGTCCTGGCATAGGTTGCCCAGAGAAGCTGTTGCTTCTCCACCCCTCGAAGTGTTCAAGGCCAGGTTGGACAGAGCTTGGAACAACCTGGTTAAGTGGAAGGTCTCCCTGCCCATGGCAGGGGAGGTTGGGACAAAATGAACTTTAAGGTCCCTGCCAACCCAAACTGTCCTATGATTCTATGAAACAGAAAGAAACCTCAGGCACTACTTGAGGAAACTAAAGCAGAAGATGAACTTTTAAAGATGGTCACCATGGGGTTCCTTTTTGCCAAACTCACACAGCTTTAAGGTGAAATACACCCACTAAACCATTCAAACTTATTTTCATACTTCGCCAACATTTTTGTGGATGCCATTTTACATCTGCAGTTTCCTTACTGAGACATGCAACTCCTTGTCTTACCCTATATATACCCACTCCTCAGAGTTACAAGACTTGTTCCTGTTATTTCTGAAAACAGGCTGCAGAGGCAAAAGGGAAGTACACTTTTTATGAGCACAAAGCCATGTCCTGCAAAGCTCAGGCAAGATTAGTGCTGGCAAAGGACAAGAACAGAGGCAAGGAGAAAAAACCAGAACATTTCTCTGAACCTCATTGAACCTCAAGTACCAATGATTTATTAAATCAGCACTGCAGTACATTAGAAAGCAAGAGTTTCTAAACCTGACCTGCAGCACTGACACTGGCAGGAACTTCCCTCAAATCCACAGCAGAATTTTACAGGGTCTCTCAGCAGTAACACAGACTATTGCCAGCATGTCAAAATGTCTCCTGTATCTTCAGTGACTTTCAGTAGAAGATCTAATCAATCTGTGTCTCTGTGCTCACCTTAAAATTGCTCAATGCCTTTGAAAAATCTAATTATTTGAAGTGAAAGCTGCAAAGGATAACAAATACCACCACAATCCTTACTGCCTTCAGTGCGACTTCAGCACCTTTCCACCTTCTTGCTCAAATACAAGCACAGAGTGACTCAAACATTTAAAATCAAGAAAAGAAACAAAAAGCCTCCAAAGATGCTTCCAAACAAAAGGGAATGCAGCCAGACAGACCTTTCCAAAATAAGGATGAAATTTATAAACTCATGAGGTATTAGCCATATCTCTCCAGGCACTATAGGAAGACACTTAGAATCCCACTAATGAGCAATACAGAAGGACCAGAAAAGAAAGATGGTTTAATGACTGAAGAATCATAACTGGGAATCATAACATTTGTTTTCTATTTTGAATCTGTTACAGACCTCCTGGATGATACCAGAGCAGTTACTTAATTTCCCCACCTGTTTTTTAAGAAACACAATGACAATCGTTCTTCTTTCCCTATCCCTGCATCTCTCTCCAAAATCTCCTTTTTCTTTTTTTTTCTTTCATACAGATGGGACTGCAAGCTCTAGGACAGTCACAATGTACAATATAGACAGCATATCTTCAGCCAAAACACTGTTGAATACGGACTTTTTAATTATACTTTTTTTCAGCAAACAAGTTGAGAAATCAATGTTAATCACAACTGAATTTCCCCACTTATTATTATTGTTTACTAAAACCTGGTTTATTAGCATACCTATTCATATAGAATAGTTTACAGACCACTACTACTTTAAAAAAAAAAAAAAAAAAAAAAGGACCAATTTTTTTGTTGTAATTTTTAAACCCAAATTGGCCTCTTACGTGCCTACCTCCTGTATGAGGATACATCCCCCTCTGGATTGGAAAAGGCTGGATTCCCCTCACTGTTGGCTGTCCAGAGGAACAGCCATGGCCTGCTGTAGGCAGCTCGAGACCAGCGAAGGCTGGCATCGCATGCCAGGAGTCTGGACCAAAGCCCAGTCATGTTTGAGCTATTAAAGATCTAAGAATGTAAAAGGAGACAGAAGCAAATGAAAAGAAAAATAAATAAATAAAGGAAAGTGTTTAGAGGAGGGCTGGGAAAAGGAAAAATACAGGCCCGACTGGAGACTGAAACTTTGTTCAGGGTCCAAAATTCAAAAGCAGCTCTTCTGTGGGTTGGCTCCAGCTCCTCTACAAACAAGTTGGCCCTGCTTATAACCTGTATTAATTTATACAGCCACCAGCAGTGCCAGAACCCATCCAAATCCCTGCCCTGCTGTTTGCCCAGTGCTTAAGAGGCAGAGCATTTGGAGCAAATCGCTGCTCGGTCACTTGTCAATGATCTCCTTTCAGCTGCTCAGGACACCTTTGTGCAGTGCCACTGTCCTGCCTGGGACAGCCCTGGCTGAGTGACCCTCCTCACCACAGAATGTCCCTGATGTGTGGTGGGAGCCCATTCTCATGATCTGCTCATCCTTATGTCCTGATAACACAGCGACACACAGGAAGGGGAAACACACACAGAGCAAAAGGATGGGGTCACACCCTCTGCTCCCCCACGCACACTTTATACTTGTAGAACAGTTAAAAAGCCATTTTCAAACACATCCTCGCTCAGAATAAACAGTATCATTCTAATTAGCCCCCAGTGATGTTTATTCGTCATGGTAGAATGAGATAGTCTTTACTACATGGCACTGTTTGGATTCCGTGGCCATGTGCAGTGACTGCCCAGGGACTGAGCTCCACTCCTGAGAGCTTTCTCTCTCTCTAATGAAAGCAAAGGAATTCACTTCTTTAACAGGTAACTGTAAGCAAATTTATGCACCTTATACACTAGTCATCTACTGTGGCATGTGTGAATTACAAGACTATACTGTAGGTACATCACAAGGCTGATTACCCAGAGAAGTTGAAAGCCATGAAGTTCTTCCCACCCCATGCAAAGACAAGATCAAGCCACTTGTTTTAAAACCTGTTTTTAAGACCATGTTAAAAAAAATCACATGTAAAGTAGTTATAGCTGTCACAGAGTACCCCAATGCCACTTGCTCCAGAAACATGCTTTAATACTCATTTTTGCAACAGTTCACCTAAGCTGGATCTACTGATGCACCAGTGTGAAGCTCATAAAACTCTACAGCAGAAATTCAGGGTTTGGGCATTTGCACTTGGAAAATACAGTATATTGCTATTTGTAACCAGCAGCTTCTTCATAATTTACACCGCTAAAGAGCCTTTAATGTTTATTGAGACCTTATGGAGCAGAAGCAGCTCTGGAAACTTTCTGCACTTACTCTTACAGCCTTTACACAGTTGCAGGCCATAAAATTCACACTTTGCTGATGCAACTGTGAGCTTGGAGACAGCATCCTGCAAAGCTGGATTGACAGTGCACAAGCATATCAGTTCTGTTATATATAACAACTGTCTTCACAGAAGAATTACTTTTCCCCTTTCAAAAATAAAGCCTCAGAACTAGAATATAAAGCAAAGTGTAGCACAGTTAACACAGGAAATGCAGGTCTGTGATTAGCAAGTCATTTTTGAAATATCTTCCAGCATCAACTTGGAAGAAATAATCCCCTAAATAGCACAAACTGCACAATGAGATATCATTAGGGGCATAAATGGGGCATAACTTCAACACAGATCCCATCTCAAGTATCATCAACTTATTCATTTCCTAAAAGAAATTAGAAAAAAATATATCCTTTTTTTGGATGTAAAAGTTGCAGTTCTCAATGAGAACTTGAGTTGGGCAGAGTTTCAGAGGTTTAAAATATTTTGTAATTGTTAGAAATACTTATCTTGCCACTTGGAAAGCATTGGATTGTGTATTTTCATACTAAAGCTTGAATTTTCAGATGTTTTTTTACTCTCACATAATGCAAGAGAAATGCCTGGATCGGCTTTGCTCAACATTTTGGAGAAACCGTAATTTTTGACAGTCACCAAGTAACAAAAATTTCAGCCCAATAGGTATTTTTTTCCAAAGGCCCTTGAGCACTGAAAAGTGTCATAATGGAAGATGTTTTGCAACCTTAACTGCAGAGTGGTTGCTCCTGACGCCTGTGCTATTACACGGACCTTCAGAGATACTCAGGGAAGAGGCACTGGAGATCACAGTTGATCTTTTTTCCTCTGTTTTTAATGAAAATTACATACTGTGGTCCGTCAGATGAGCTCCCTGGCTAGAGCTGTATCTGAAGGAAACTCTGTCCTCATACTGCAAAAGGAAACCAAAAATAGAGGCCTTGGCAGTCTGGGGCTTTCCTACTTGTAATGAATGTAGGAAAGAACATGGTGGCCTACTTTTAAAAGGGTATTTCTGCCAAGGCACAAAATAATAAGAAAAAGAATTTATGGTATAACCAAAAAAAAAAATATCTTTAGGTTGTGGAAATTATGACTGATGGCATCTCTTGCTCCTGTTGCTTGTGATCTATTTGAACATATACAAGTCCTTAATTACAGACTTGCAGCAAATTATCAGGCTTAAAGTATGTTTTCTGCCCAAATGGAGGAGCAATCCAGGCCTAGGAAGAGAGCTGGATTAAGCAGAACTGTCAAGGTACTGGAAGAGATGCTGAGCTTTAGAATGAGAGTGACTCAAAGATACCAGTGTTTGTCCTGTTGCCTTTTACAGGAGGCAATGCATTCCCATATACCAAGATTTTATTAATTCATCCTCACTGGCCGCCAAAAAATGACCCTTTCCTGACCATATACTTGAACAGGTGAAAGTGAAGTACAAGGAAACAGAAATAAAGACCAAGTTTCTCAATATAAATATGAAATACTGAAGCCAGCAGAATTATTGCACATGCTTTCTCCTTCTCAAACCAAAAACATCCTCTATTTGCCTCATAAAGTAAAACATGACAGAGATATGCCACTGTCAAATAAATGGGGCTCTCTTTTCCAAAATTAAGTCATTTGGGAAGCCTGACTTGAGACATCTTGGAGGAATATGTCTCCAGAAATCACTTGCTCCTGGCTCTCTGGAAATCAGATCACTTTAAAGCATTAATTTGAACAACCAAAGACCATGGTGCTTAAACATGTGACTTCTCTAAAAGTCCAGAGCTCATCTCACAAATGGCCAGTGAATATGAAAGTGAACATACAGCTGATGATGTATAACAATATCTTTCTTTTTTATGCATCTTCAAGGGATGAGAAATCCATTTTTAAAAAATATTATCTTTGCAAAAGAGAGAATGTCACTTTGAAACAAACACTGAAACATTTCCCTCAGACTAAACATGCTTATAATTAGTTGTTCTAAAGAGTGGCAATACAATAAATGCTGGTTACCACTTCCCAGGTGAGAAAACTTCCTGCTCCCTTATATATGTGACTCTTACTGAAAAACAAAGGAAAAATTGTTCATCTTCCAGGCTGGGTTTCACTGCACTAAGACTTGTGTTTTGTATTTCGAGAGACAAAAATGAATGCTTTGCTGGAAAATCACCATCTCACAAAATTCAAGATTTGCAGAAACAGATTTCTCAAAACTGACTCAGTTGTGATAAAATAGCATTCATGACTATACAAATTTAGAGCTAATTGTTGTAGCTGGGCTGCCAGAACAGCAAGATAGTTCTGTGACCAGCTATAAGATGTGTATCAGTAGAAGCTAAACTGGCTGGATTTCACCATGCACCAAATAATTACTGGAGGGACGCTCTCATTGCACGTATATTGATACAGGTAAGTACATCAAAGTTAGGTTGGACAGAAGGTGTTCACTATCCTCTCAAACATCAAGTTTTGGCCAGTGCAGACATCAGTATGCACAACTGGAGTGGCAGGTCCAAAGGCAAAACATGCAGATGCCCAGTACAGAAAGTGCACCAAAATGATTCTTTTTCCCCCCCATTTTAATAACAAAGCAAGCTCTTTAAAATGAAGGGGAAAGGGGAGGAATAAGTCCTAAGAGCAAAGGAGCAACATGAACATTCTAGTGCTGCCACACACACAAAATAAGTTACAGAATCCCACCTCCAGGGGAAGGAAGATTGTGCTTCCCTTCCACATAAGCAAAAATATGATTTTAGGCAGTACCTTAAGGCTGACCTACAGAGCTTTTTTCTAAAAAAAAAACCAATCTCAAGTTAGAATACAAGTGATGATGGATTTATCACTTCCCTTGGTAAACTGCTCCCATAGTTAATTATCCTTACTATTTAAGTCACGTCTCATTTCCAGTTTAAAAAAATTGCTGAAGGCCTCATAACATTTTTTCTACAGTATCTATATGTATGTGCTTTGTGCGGGCACACACACACACGCATATTTGTAAAATAATCCTACTTTAATTCCTAAAGAAGGATTCTTTTTCCACATGCAACTTTTTATTATCACTGGATATGAGAATTGGGATTTTACTTCAGAACTGCTGCTGGACTGATATCTGGTCCCATAGCAAAACCTTCCACTTCCCTACCAAAATTCAGGCTTCCTAAGGCAAACTGGGAGCCAGCACTTGAATTCCCCTTAGAAAAATAGGAGTTGCACAAGTTATATATTTTCCCCTATATTTTTAGGCATAGAATTGAATGCATGTGTGTATTTCCTCACTCCTTGCTGCATGTTTTACATTAGAACTCTTAGAAGATTGGCCACCGCTCATAATCATCAGATAGAGGCTTATACACAGGTTTACACGTGAGCCGTGAGACATCTTGAGAAAACACTCCTGAGGCAACTTACGGTCAACATGAATTTTTCTTGGTTTTCTAAAGGTCCCAGAGTTTTTACAGTTTTTCTTTTGTGCCCCTGTCAAGCTGCTATTATTAATTTTCTGGAGACTTCTGAAAAGGCTGCAAGATAGGAAGCAGTATCAAGGAGATTGCAAGGAAAGAGCTTGCTTTGTCTCTCTCCCTGCAAAGTTTCTGCTGTCCAGCTGCAGCCTCTCTCACAGACAATGAATCATATGCCTAGAAAGAAACTACATATCTGAGTAAACCACATTCAGTTGCTGTCTCTGTTTGGTTATATATTAGGTAAACCCAACCAATCAAAGCTCATCAGCTGACACAGAAGCCAGTGGAATTAAAACACAGACACACAAAAATTCTTGTAAATTATTAAGTAGGGTCATACGAGGCCTTAAATATTGAGAAAAGCAAAACAATCTATTAATAACTGAAACACTGATAAAGTTTCTGCACAGTCTATAAAAGAAGAGACAACCAAGATGTACAGCTTCCAAGTTTTTGTGGTCAGTGAATTTTTAATCTGATATGAAAGTGCTTGCGTGCCTCCTTGTCCCGGGACAACCAAAATTCAGAGTCTGAGACACAGTTCAGCTGGGGGCAAATGTATTAAAGGCTTATGGACAAAGGGGAAAAATAAAGGTAAGCAAAACACTGTCAACTATTCTACTCACATGTGAAGTGAGACTTGTGTTTATGAAACATCAGAAGCAGATGAGTTGGCAAGTGCTACGCTGTGACCTGACTGCAATTCTACAGCCTCTGCAATTCTACATGCCCTGTTTGCATTAGACTTTGGGATTTTCAGGAGGAGACCAGGAACACCCTGTCTGGAGATAGGAAGTTACTGGGAGCGTTATCCTGAAACAACGAACAGGGTGCAGAAGGCAAAAAAGCAGACGGGATGTCCTGCAAAGCCTCCAGAAGCAGGATGAAGGCCACTCTCAGTGGTGTGTAGGTACCCCATGCTGCTTCACTGCCAGGCAGCTGGCACAATGTGTCCTGAAGGATATCAGTCTGCCAGAGCCCACAGCAAGCCTGATTAAACGGGCTTAGCCTGCTGGAAGCATCTTCGGGAAAACTATGGCATTACATGCAGCACTGTAACCTGATCCAGTCACAGCTTGTGTCATCTCAGGTCAGAAATTATAGAGAAAGAAACTGCGGGGTTTGTTTGTTTATTTGGTTTAGATATGTGGCCAGTGCAAAGATCTCTTGTCAAATGGAAAACATCGCTTGAGCAGCACTGAAGAAAGACAACAGGCCCAAGAGGAGAGTCTTCTGAGCCACAGTGTAAAATCCACAGGTCCCCAATTCCCTTCAAGGCTCTTTCTGAGCAGGTTTAAACCAGAATCCCTACAGAACACATAAAAACTGCTTTGTATTATATCCAAATCCCAGCATTAGGCTGTAGAGCTGCAAGGCAGAAGCCGGTTTGCATTGAAAAGAAAGAAGCCTCCCTGAACACCGACTTATCAGATAACTGTCATTTCCAAGAATATATGAACTTCCTGATGAAGTACCATCTGGTTCTGGCCACTGGCTGGAATGAGACACTGGGCTGGATGAACCAGTGGCCTGAGCTGGTGACAGTAATCCCTGTGGCTCTGGTGAGTGCCCAGCAGAGCTACTACTGGGAGCAAGGCATTTCTACATTCAAGTGTAAGCCATATGTCGGGAATGAAAAATCAACTTCAAAAAACCACATGGCATGCCACTATGTTTTTAGAATAACAGCCTAGCTATCAAGTACAGGCAGCAATAGCTATCAGCCCTGCTTTATGTTCCCATTCTGAATCACATCTAATAATTATTTGAGAGACATCAAAGCCATGCCCACAGCTCATAAAGTACTTCAGCATCTTTTGGAACGAGGTTTTCTTGACGTAGTGGATGGGTCAATACTGGTGCGTCTGACCTGCCTCAGGGTCCGGTTCCAGTTCACTGCTCAGCTACATACTTTGACTCAGTAGATTATCCCTGTGTGCCAGTTCTGGGAAAACCTACACAGCTCTTTTAATAGCCAAAATCTGCCTGTGCTTCCAGCACACTCAAATGCACATGATCCCTCTCCTTCAGGACCACTGTGGATTTATGTGCCTGGTGCAGCAAAATTCTTCTCTTATCAATCTTTGAGGTGTTACTACAAAAGCAGCACTGGGTGGATAATGTGGTCAGGGATTTTAATAGGACAGCACTGACACTGAATGTGATGTAAAGACAGTGTGAATCTCTAGAAAGAAAATGGGAATGCAACATATAAAGCCTTTGGAGTGCACTGAAGTTCTAACCAGCTCTTGAGATCACCCAGCACAACCAAGTGCAGCCACTGATCCTCAGCCTCTGCAGTGATAATCCATCTCTCCACTACTGCAATGGGAACTTGCAACAAAGCCTTAAAGTGAAGTGCTGAACACTTCTCATGTGAAAACCTCAACCTCATTAAAGCTGTCAGTCAGCCTGGAACACCAAAGAACCACATCACTTGAGTGGAAAGCAACATCAAACAGCTAAACAGGGATTAGAAAGTACAACAAGAGTGTTCTTCCTTCCTTGACAGATCTGCCAAATAAGATAATTCAAATGAGAGTTTTGCCAAAACAAAAAGCAGGTGAGAGTCACAGAGTAGTGCTGGCCTGCCAGCCCAACCAGAGACACAGGAAGGTTGAATCAATGCCTTGTATAGCTAGCATGTCTAAATATATGTTGAAAAGAAAACATAGAACTTAAATATGGCATCTGAATCCACACTGCTGGGCCTGATACACTTTCCATCACCCCTTATGTAAAATGCAATGCAAGTCATGGCCGCTTTGAATGCAGTGAAGGCAGAGATGTCAAAAATGTGATAAACTCTCACAGATCCACACTAACTTACACTGGCAGAAGACTTGTCCATTATACACATGCCTGTGACTAATATGTTTGAATGGAACTTTGAAGTCCAAGCAAGCTGAGGGGAAAACAAGTTATTACAGTAAAGGCACCCAGTCCACAGGCCAGCTGAACAATCCTTGAACGAAATCCAGAAGAAAAAGTTTGGACTTAGTCCATTCACAGCTCCCATGGGACTGAAAAATAAGCCACAAATGGCAGAGTGAAGTTCAACTTTGCTTTTATCTCTCCCACCTTGTTCCATTCTGAGAACGGCACCAACAAGATGATGAATGTTATTTCTGTAGTGACCCCTGCTCCGTAGAAACAGCATGGCAATCCCTCCCACTCCTTTCATTCCCAACTCCTTGTCTTCTCAAGAATCACTTTGAAGGTTCATAACATTCAGCCCTGAAGGCAAGAGGTTTTTCCAATGTAAATTTCTTTTGGTCACTGCAATATGAGCAGAAATCTTGGGCAGTTCTGTTTCACGACAGGGTTTTCATATTCCCTTTGCCTGCCCAGCTATTTATCATTTTCCAATAATCCCGTGCCCTGGAGACAATAACACTCAGCAATTGGCCTTACCTCCCCTCCCCCTATCCCACACACACAATAATGTTTCCATGCCTGAAAGTCTGTCCGTCAGCGCTGATCGGAAAGAAAGATGTTTATCTCTACATATGGCAAGCCACAAAAGTTAGAGATGGAAAAAGATCTATTAGATCATTGAGTCCAAAACTCTGCTAGTGAAGGACAGAGCCCCCAGAGAATACAGAATTATTTTTAAACAGATGCAATAAATCGTCCTTCATGATGTAGTGGCCAACTGAGATATTTCACATCCTTGACTTTGAGGTAAGAGATGCTGCAATATAGAAGTTTCTCTCCTTTCCCAATAGATTCATGACACAAAATTTGTTGTTGGTTTCTGCTAATATGCTCTGGTTTCCAAAAGACAGACCAACCACAACCAGAATTCTTCCGTCACTGCCTGATCCTAATTTATTTAAGATACTTGCTGAAGTCATCACTTGGACTGTTCTCAAATGACCCCAAGCTAGGATCACATATGGAAATATGGAAAAGCAATATGTTGCAACAATATCCTCCCAATTAAATGTTAAACTTTGGTGGGTTCAGTCGAATACCACCTCTTTGCCCTCATAACAGTTTGTTTGGCTAAGGATTCACAATCAAATTCAGTGCTCTGAAAATGCCATGGAAGCACCAGGACCAAACCAGAAACGAGGTTTCACCACTAGTTTGCCTTGCCATGAAAGGGATAGGAAGGACACAGTCAGAAGTTTGCCTGTGAAAATCACAGAATGACAAACATCTCTCACAGTATTTCAGGTGTCTACGAAAGCTCCTAAAACACATTCTGGGAGTCACTCAGCCTGTGAATACTCATGCCTAGGCTGGTTGTACATGAAGGATCATGGTTGACAAGAACTTTTAGGAAAGGAATAATCTCAGCACAAAAAGTAGCTCCAAGGTCAGAAGTGTGGTTCTGTGTTGGGATACAGTTCCAAATAGGTATTAAATTACAGAGCACATAGACTAGACATTCATTATTATCAGATTCATTAACATATTTTAGAAATTAGGAAGTTCAGTTCAATGTTAAATCTAGAGCTAGAAACAGTTTTGTAAAAGTGAGACACCTCGTGGAAATGAATCCCACATTCTGGGCTTATCTGAGAATGTATATCACTTTATCCCAAAGGAGGACACAAGCAGGGACAAGACACACACATGCAACTACTGACACTGCAAATCCTAAATCCATGACAGTTCAATAACCCACTGGATTTGGCCACACTGGAACAAGCTGGCACATTTTTGGAAATGCTTTGACTGTTTAAATCAACACATTTTTTTCAGCAATAGTTAAGAGATGGGTAGGAATGGTCAAGGCAGCTGCATATCCCTATATGCCTATGTAACATCAAAACTGGGCACATAACTCCTTTCACTCCATATGACAATCCTAGCTCTAATCAGGAAAACAAACAAACAAAAAACCCAAAACAAAAAACAAACAACCCCCCCCACCTTAGGTAAAAGTGCATTCTGAAAGCATTTTAGAATAGCCATCCTTTAAACACAGCCATCTGAAACCAGAAAATCAGGATAGTTGCTGGTCCTCTCTCAACAGAGAGAACTCATCTCATCTTTTTGTGCCAAGCTCAGCTTTTCCAGCACCCTGTAAATAAATACAATCCTGGGCCATCACATCCTTACTGCCTTCCACACCAAGGGCAGACTAATGCAGCCAAATTTTTTTTATAATACAGGCAACAGCAGTATATTCATTTAAAAATAAATAAAACGTATTGCTCCACTGGGAAAACAGAAAACGAAATGTGTATGACAGATGTAAGTCATGTCAGCTACCAGAAAGTGCTCAGATTAGACAGCAATGAGAGCAACAAAAAACTAGGTGGGGAGTTTGTCTAAGCTAGGTAATGTTCCACAAAAACTTGATCAGACCATTCATTTTTCATTTTCTGTATAATCCTTGATATAAAATTTGACTTTATATATTGACATACTGGATCCCAAGAATCTGGTTGAAAATTGCTCTCTCATCTCCCCCCACCTCCCCCCAAACACTTTTTTAAAGTAATATTGACACAACTGCAAGGAGTAGCCTTTCTAAATTAAAACTTCTGTTTATAGCCTGGGCATACAGTGCAGAGCTTACAAGGCTCTGTCAGGGACATCAAATACATCTTGAAAGACTGTGGTTATGCTGTCTGTGGTGTTAGTCAAGTAACACGCTGCCTGTCTGGAACTTGTGTAACAAGCACTAGCAAATAAAGCACTCCAGTTGTATCCCATCTTGCAGTCAAGTCTTGCTGGATTAGATTGGCAAACAGAGGAAGTCCCTCAGACTGTGCCCCAACTTATGTCTCGAGGGCAGAGCTTGGGCACATCATATGAGTAGTTGTTTATCACAATGAGGACATCAAATATTGGCTTTGCAGTTTGCTCCTGAAAACCCAGAACAACGTCCAACTGGTCCATCTACGCTGTCATTAAATTCCCTTGGGATTTGCACATTAGCAATAGGTTTTCTACAAAGCCAGAGGACTAAGAAGACATGAAATACTCAAAATTGAGGATTAAATATTCAGTACCAGATCCACTCATCCCTCAAAAGATTATTCAAGGCTTTTCAGGCTTGAAAAAGAGGAATAAAACCTCCATGCCTCAGTCACATTTGGCAGTGCCTGATTCCAGCCAGGAGCAGAACTACAGGGTTACCACAAATAACTTCTTGCACTTATAACTGCCCTATGGAAATTCTCATTAACCCTCCCCAAAAAAATGCAGAAGGTGACATTTCATAGAGACAAAGAGCTGGTAGAGGCAAAAGAAAAGAACACCTTCATTGGGAACACTGCAGATGTTGAAATTTTTCTCTGAATTCACACATTTTCTTTACATTTCATTTGTACCGCATGACCATTCCTAAAATCATTATTTTCAAAGTGGATAAAATTAAAAAAAGGACAAGATAAACCTGTCTAGAATAAAAACCAGCAGCAAGACATAACTCCCTTCCATTGAAAAACAAAAAGAGAAAAGGATGTCAAGCCCTTAAAGACTGAAAATTTTCAAACTTAAAAAGAAAATTACCAACATTTTAGAAAATTAAGTAACAATACTAAAGCAGGTTATTTTCCCTTATAAAAAGTGCAAAAGTGTCTTGAAGTATAGGATGCTAAAGAACAAACAAAATAGCAACAAAAAAAACTGAATCAGATCTATTTCTTGTCTCTCTGCCTGACCCAAAAAGCATAAATAAATACCTTCTGAGATTTTCAATCTAGTTTTACAGTCCCAAAAGATTTGAACCATTAAACTATTATGTAAGCTTTTATTCAGACCAAGTACTTTGAAGTCCATCTGTTTATATCGGAGCTGGCCTCAGCTAAAATCTGAGAACAAAACACACACACTGTGTGATACTGAAACCAGATCCAAGTTTTCTTGGTTGGCCCCCTTTCTACCACTTGCTTCGAGTCCATTATTCAAAGCCACACTCTCCAAATGATGTGGGGGAGTACCCCCTTCAAGGCAGCCTGCCCTCTAATAGAGAAACAGGCTTGAGAAATTAATCTCTTATCTTGGTATCAGTGAAGAACAGCAAGAAGCGCTTGATACTGTGTTTCTGCTCCATTCCTGTCTCACCCTGGTACATCAATCTCCTTTTCCAACAAATGTCCCACCAATAGCTAAACAAACCTCAGAGAGTTTATTGTTTTGTGAAGTGCTGCCTGCACTCTGAGTTATTCCCTTTTGTATCCAATGCAATCAATGGGGTGAGGGTGCCCTTACCCATCCCACACTTCAGGCAGGCATGGGGCCACTTTCAACATTTTGGTGTAAGCTTTTGGGTTTATTTCTCTAGTCATCTTAACTGTTCCACAATACAGAGGCCTCCTCTTTCTCTAATTGCATTGGGTGTGAACTGCAAATGCTGTTTTTTCCAGCAATTTTTCCCTTCTCCCAAGCACAACTCTCCATGTGTATGTATGCACGCACGCCTCCAGTCACACACACACACACGTTTGCCTTTGGAGAATATTTCAAACCTACCCAACCTAAATAAGGAGAACTTTTAAATGTATTTTCTTTCCCCTTGATGTGGTGAGATTCACAGGCTGTGGAAAAAGAGGCTGGGACAAGACACGGTTGCATCTGGAGCGGGGGAGGCATTCTTTTTTGTGGTCGTCTGATGAATTATCAAAGCCGACTTGTAAGGAGTTTGGGGCCCAGAACTTTAAACAGATAGAGATTTTCCTCTCTCCTTCCCTTTCTGTCTCCAACTGTCCTGGGGATTTGACTGAGTCATGTTACACTCTCTGTGACTTCAGATCAGTCATATCTGGCTTTAATAATGTCTTTATTTTTATTGCTGTTATTTTTGGCTGCCTGGGTATTCTTCAGAGCTTTGTTGTTGCACTCCCAGCAGAGGCAGCAGCAGGCACTCAGTGATGGGAGTGCAGGGATGGGAGCGACACGAGGACAAGACGGAACTGGAGACAGGAAAGTCTGTGGAGTTCACATGGAAGGCCAGTTAGGAATGCCTGGCATTCCCATCCCTCCATACAAGAAAACTTATGGCTCCCCACCCCAAACATCTCCCTGGCCACGCACAGAAATTCAACAGGCATCAGGACATGGGGAGAGGGAGGAGTGGAGGTAAAGGGCTCCTGGGACATGTGAAATCCATGTCCAAATGGTGCAGCTCTGATTCTAAACAAAACCAACCAGGCTAAGGTCAACCTCAAAGGCTGCAGCTGGTGGGAAATCCCTCTGGGGAAGTCCAGGTGTCAGGCAGGGGGGAAAAAAAAAAAAAACCAAACAAAACTTCCCCCACCCTTCTCTTTCCCCTTTTTGGTAACCACTTTTAGAGCCTGAATTTACATTAGCATGCCTCACTAGAGACAAGGGAAAAGGAAGGAAGGAAGGATTTTCACAGGTCAAATCTCTTTCATTACATTTTTTTGTATTTATTAAATTAGTTCTAATAAAAGAGACAGTACATCTCCAACGTTTTATAGGAGTGCAAATATGAAGCCAAAGAGCTTCCTGCCCAAGGCAGGAGCCAGAGAAGAGGGAGAAAGAAATGGAATGGCTTATTAGTGGCTACATTTCATCTTTCAAAGGAACATCTTGGAGGCCATCCCAGAAGGATCCTGCTGTGTTTCAATAAAGTGACTATGGTGATCGAAAGCCCAGTCAAAGCACCTAAAGAGCTGAGCCAAGAAGGCAACCTATACCATTAGGGATTTATTTTATTCATGCACAGAAGATACAGGGGGCAAGGGGAAGATTGCAGAAACACATCTTGAAGGCACAACATGCTGGAATGTCCTAGAGGGCTTTAGGGACTGAGGCTCTTTGTCCATTTCATCAGTACAATATATAAAATATATAAATGAGTTCTAAACTTCCTTGTACAAATCAGTTCCACTACTAAAATGACAGATTTTAGTGTTAGGGATCTCTGAGAACAGACCTTAGAAGAAACAAAAGTGCCTTTTATCTACAAACATAACTTCATTTCAGTTACTTACCAAAAACATTCCACAAGCATTCATACTACTATTTCTTTTTTGTGTCAGCCATGCAAAGCAGAAAGGCTGAAACACCTACAGAATGTCCCCAGAAGCCAAACTAACACATATTTATAGAAGAGAAAATGGGAAGTTCAAGACAGGAAGGAAAATATAAATTTCAAACACCTTATTGCTGAGCAGAAGCAATAATGTGCAACTTATGCAGACATTGCTATACCACATATAATGAAGAGTCATAGAGCAGAATGAAATACTGGGGAAGGAAAGAAGACACTGGAGAAGCAGAAAGCCTAAAAAAGCTGGACAAGGAACTTCCAGTAAAATCATCAGTGGCTTATAAACATGAAAAGTGATGCAAGTGGCAACAGATCAGTCACTCAAACAGTTGCACACATCTGATATTTGGGCTGAACACAGACATTACGTGAAGTAGCCTGAAAATAACATCATCCTTTCACCCACTCATGCCCCAGTTAGTGAAGTCATTCAGTCCCCCTGAATTAATCAGATTCCCAAAAACCCCTCAACATTTGTACTCCCCGATTTGTTCTTGAAGCCTCATCTTTGTTCCTCCTGTTACTCCCACCCAACTCCCTGTCAATCTTCCTCAGACAGGTATTGCACAAAAGTAGGAAAAGGGGACTTGGCCTAAATACACAAACAGGGAGACAACTAGCAGAGATTTTTCTGTGGCTCCCTCCCCAAACTGATCTGAACCAGTAGTGCTGGGTTGCAAAGGGAGCACGAATTGAGCTCTTTCACATACTCTAGACAGAACATGCTGCTGCAACCAGAGAGCAGCAGCTCAGTCTGGAAGGTTTCTTCCCAAACCTCTTTCCATCTTCTGTTTAGGTGTTTGTATCAGACTTAAATCTCTTTAGAAAAGTCCATTTCAGAAATCAGACAGAGAATTTTGCTCTTCACTTAGGGTGTGTGAGAAGTTTCTCAGAGGGAACTCTGAAATCATAAATATGAATTTTCAATCCCACAAGCATCATTCTTCCTATTTATTTTCTGCTTTAAGACCTAGAAGTAAGACTGTAAGTGCAAAAGAGCAAGACATCACAGAATAAGCACCACAATGTACACCAAAATGTGAAAAACCAATGCAAAGCCTATACAGGTGTATGAACAGGTTTGTTTCTCCAGAAAAGAGGCAAGAAAAAGTGGAAGTCAACAAGTTAAGGAATTTAAAAGTTAGAAGATAACAACACTGAAGAAACTCTATGATTTAAGAGCTTTATAGCTAGTGCTTCATTCAGATACACCTACAAGAGGCAACTACCACTGCAGAAGAAAACAAGAATCTACTGAAGATCACCTTAATAGAACAGAAATCCAAATGCTCTCTCAGCCTGCTTGGCAAGAAATACATTTCAGTAAGGAAGAGGTTGCTTTTCTCTATTCTGAGTATGAACTTCTGTACCCACAGAAAGTGTATTCTTTATACATTTTTAGTTTAAAATAAAAACAATCTTGGATGCACACAGTTCAAGGCTGAAACAGGTAAATGGTCATGGCCAAAAGTGTGTTTCAGCATATCCTCATAACCCATTTCCGATTTGCAAAACTTCCTGAACATCCTTGAATGAAAAAAAAGAATCTCAACAAGAAAGGTAATTCATAGCTATTTGTCCTCAATAGGTTGTAGAAATGCTAAATTATTTCAGAAATCTAAAAAAAAAAAAAAGTATGTTTTTCTTAAATATTTCCCTATGTCCCTATACATACTAGTGTTTTGGTCAGGACTTAAACTATTATAACCTATTAATGCAATTTGCCCATTCATGATGAGGAAATCTGCTGATTTCAGGCAGAAAGCAGCTGAAAACCTGTTAAAGGCTGTCAGAAGAGGGGGTTACTTCAGACTATCACTTTGATTCACAGAGTGATTTCAAAGAGTAACATCAAGCCAAGAATATCTATTAGGAAAGCCTGTTTTATTATCTTGGAGTTTGCTTTTCTGGCCAAGTTGCAGTACTAATAATATAAGAAAGTTCCACAAATGATGCAGAAATCTTAACACCTCAGTATTTTCAGAACACATAATGACATTGTCTATGTACTCATTGCAAAAACTACATTTTTTAAGTGTATCAGCTGGCTTGGGTGTAAAAGAAATTTACCTGGGCCAAAAAAATACTGAATCAGGTTTTATCCTGATTTAGCTACTCATGGCAAACATTAAGTGTTGATCTTCCCACAGTTTAATTTAAGTAAAACCCTCTCATGTTGAAACCATAAATTCTACATTATATACATGTGCAAAGTTGGTTATTCCAAAATTTAAATGATGTTTCATATATCTTTTACCAATCTTGTCTCCCACTACAGAGCTGTTTAAACAGTTGTTCAGACATATCAATAACAACTTCCCCAGGTAAAGAGAGAAATAGTTTTTACCACTGCACTGAAAAGTACCATTTGTGATTTACAGTTCACCAGACAGAACTTTGATCCTCAAAAAATCTAATCTTTTTCACCAACTAATTGCAGGAGCTGGGGAGGCCTGAGACAGACAAGCACCAGGTATTTTATAAAGAAACTCTGCACAGTAAAAGGTAGAACAGAAAATATAACCTTATTTAAAAATTTAAGGGTTTACAAATAGAAAGCCAAGGAAGCCCAAGAACTCAAACCCAGACAAAGTCACACAGACAAGTCATGGGGTTCTGAATTCCAGCCTCATTTTCCTTTTGTCAGAAATAAGCTTTGCACCCTGCAGCTTCAGCTACATCTGAAAATGTTAATGAAATGGTTTTTCCAACCCTATATGCTAATTCTTGTCTCAAGATAAAAATCACTGGTCAAAGTGAGAAAGGAACAGCCTCGTGCCACAGTGGCAAGGACTTTGGCAGGCAAAACGTGTATCTGGACAAGGAATAATGCCAGAGGGTGATTTGAATTTGGATCTCTCAAAAGCAAGGAGAGCACCTTAGCCTACACAACCTCAGGTTACAGAGGAATTTGGGAGTGGATGGGAATAGGGCAACAAGCTTTAAAAGGTCTTGATGCCATTATGATACAAAATACACATTTCTTTATAACTCAAAAATGTTTTACGGGGTCATAATCCTGCCAAACCTTTACCTGGTGCTTTTTGCCAGCACTGCTCCAACATTCTCCTAGATCAGACACAGATGCTGCCCTGACTTAGAGAAGTCTATTTACTGAACTAGTAATTACCACATCCTCCAGCACCTGAGTTTTCCTTGGAGGTCTCCCAGGCAAGCTCTGGCCATACCCCACACTGCTTAGCTAGTGAAATCTGACATGTTCTTGGCCAGCGGCACAGCAGCATTGGCCCTGTGTCTCGAAATATTCAACCTGCAAAGAGATCAGAGCCAGAAAAGATTTCTAAATAATTTGGCAATTTCACTCAGCCTGTTACTGGTTCCTTCTCATGTTCCTCTTACGCAAAGAGAAACTACACCAGAGCGGTTCGGTTATTTTTCTGTGGCAGCCGGGCGGGAAGGGGAGAAAATTCAGAGTACTGCTGAAAAATCTGGCTCTGGCTTGTTAACATATACAGGTTCACAGAGACTCCCGGATCAGATATCCTACTTCCAAGCTGCTCTCTGTAGAAAACAAGAGCATCTAACTGGCAGAAAACAAAAAGTATGCAGAAGAACTAAAATCATAATAAACAGAAGAAAGCCTCAGCCCAGAGCAGCAGCTCAGCACTGAATGAAAGTGACTGCAAGCTGGTTTACAGGCTTTTCTTGTCCTCCTTCCCTCTGTTGTCATTGGTTGTTTCGTTGTTTGCAAGACTGGAACAGAGGAGGAAAAGCTGCATGTCAAGTACTGAAATTTCCCTTTGAAGGTCCCTTTTTCAGATGGAAAAAGGAGCTTCAGACAAAGCTCCTGAACTCCACTTCAACCTCCAAAGTTTGACTAATCCTGTGTCAGGGTGGCATTTGCCACTTAAGGCGTAAAGCCCTTTTTAACACTCAGATCAGAGCCTGTTTTCATATCTCCTCCTAAAAGCACATCACAGCAGACTTTCATTAGTTGTGTGGGAAGGGGTTGTTTTGTTTGTGCTTTTTTTGCCAGTTAGGAGGCCAGGAATTGAGCTCCACGTTCTAGGGAAAGACACAAAACTTGTAGAGCATCAGCTGATGTGCCCATGCAGCAACAGGACCCAGAGAGCATTTGGAGTCAAAGAATACAAGCCTTTGGTATGAAGGCAAGGCAGTCTATCTGCTCTCGCTACCCACCAAAGGCTTGTCATTAGGCATCCTGGGTGCTGCGCTTGGCACGTGAGCTGATCTGGTGCAAAACCTACAACCCTGCCAATTTTACTATCTCACCAACCTGTCAAAATAAGGCAGCCATGCATTTACAAGTAATATAAATAAGAAAGCAATCGTCTTTTTTTTTTATAAAGAGCCTTATTCTAGAGGTAGTTGGAAAACTGGAAAATAAATATAACAGAGGGAGAACGTCAAAGAAACAGAAGTGCTGATTTACTGAGATGAAACAATGTAAAACCTTTTGGAAGGCACAAACATTTAGGGATGGCTTTTTGTTTGGTTTTGTTTTTTTCCCCCCCTCAATCTTGGATTGCATGGAGAACTTGAACAGACAGAACATTTACCCTAGTCAAATCTTAGCCAGATCACTGGATTTCATCCTAGTCCTCTTGCAAAAGCTGGTGCAAAATCTTTTCTTGCAAGACTGCCAAGCAAGGCATATTGGCAAGAAATATCCAGAGGACATCAGACTCATCTGCAACTGCAGCTTCTGCAGCCTGAATAAAGAGCAGTGTGGATGGCAGTTCTAAGCCACCATACCTGGGGTCAGTTGAACACTGCATTTAACCAAAGTCCAGATCAAGATTTACACATAAAAATCCAGATCCATAAAGGTATGCGTCAACCACCTTGCCAAAACGTTTTCATCTAGTAGAACATGAGGTTGTGATTTCTGAGTGCTATAAGAACCCCTGGCCCAGTTCAACAGGTACCCCAGAAATACACCTGAACACTGACAGAATTATGAGGTAAGTTCCGAGGCTTAGGTTCCCTCTCAGGTATCTATAAAAGCCTTACACAGCTATAAAACATTACTGGCTGCAATACTAAATGAAATATGAATAATTTCTTATCTGACTGAACAGGCTCATACTGCTATGGCTATAGGTTTATAAAATCCACAGATGCAAACTGCTAGAGACACTGAATGTGGAAGGATTCTGGATCAAAACCAGGGGAAATGTTACTGATAAATATTCTTCTGCAAGAGAAGAATTCACACACCTTTTTGGCATTCCAAGTGTGTGTTATTCAGAAAAAGCACAGCCTGTTCCTACCCCACCAAAATTAAATCTATGCAAAAAGTGAGGAAGATTTTTACAAATGGGGAACAAAAGCAAGGAAGATGTGGTGGATCTCAAAGGATTTCCTTCAGGTCAAGAGTCGAGTTGGAGTTAAGATTTAACAGGAAACTTTTAGTCTGAAACATAGACTATAACATATTTTGGGATGAAAACAACAAATGTGAACCTTCACCCAGAGCTGAAACCAAAGGCAAAATCAATCTCTGATGAAGTGTAAAGTTAAGAAGCTAAGGGACTGGATCCAGGCACACCATGGAATATCAAAAACTGGAGGCCACATTGAGCACCAGGGAAGCCGCTGTAAGAAATAGCCATTTATTATTATTTGCCAGTGCTGTTGCAGCTCCAAGTTGCACTGAGGTTTTCTGTGCTTTTAGCTATAGCTCCAGTTACAGGGCCAGTGAACAAAGTGAGAACCCAGCATCTCTGTAGCCATCAGAACTCCCAAATAAAAGTATTACAGCTAAGACAAACCCATATTTGATAAAACATCCATATGAAATCAATCTGTACAGTCCTAAAAATGACAACACCACAAGTATCATCTCTTCCTAAGCTGCCAATTTGAAAGCTGCCATCAGAAAACACCCTAGGGAAGAAGATTAGAGGAAGCCTCTTTTTCTTTCAAGCAGTGGTTATTGGTGACACCCTCAATGAGTAATAGAGTAAGCCAGACTGTACTAGTAACATCATTAACTTCCAAAATAAAATTTAGTTTTATGGTGTGTTTTTTGCTGTGTTAAAACTTTTTGTCTAAGACAAAACTGCTTTGTATTCAGTTAAACTCAGGAGAGTCTAAACCACTACAAATGTAACAGTTTCAATATTTACAATACTAATAGAATTTCCAAAAACTCTAATAGTAAATGCAAGATTCTCCATCCATACCCTTTTTTAATTCTTTTAACTTTCACTTACACACTAACAAAACAGATTGGCTGATCTCTCACACCTCCTTGAGTACAGAAAGAAGAAAAGGATTGCAGCATCATAGTGGTTGAGCACAAGACGAGAACCACTGCTCCTGCCACATACTGTGGCTAAGACACACAGGAGAGCTGTCAGATGGCCGTCATTTGAAATATCTCAGTTGGTGTTCCCTGGTTCAAAGAGGCTCCATCACCAGCCACAGGAGAGGACAACCCTGGAACAGCAGGTGTGCTGCAAAGAAAGCACTGAGAACTGTCACCATTACTGGGACACAAAGTGAAGTGATAGCACAGGCAGCTCTATAGATTGCAAGTGTTTTCACTCCAAAGCATCACAGAATCTTTAAGGCTGGAAGTGACTTCTACAGTCATTGAGTCCAAACATTAACCTAACACTGCCATGGATGAAGCAAGGATTCAGGAGCAAATGTTAAAGGTAGGGTTGAGAAGGGTACCTCAAGAATTGCAACCATACACAGCTGGTGGTGCAAAGACCTGAGACAGACTGCAGTGGGATAGAGGGAAACCTTCCAGCAGAGACAGTTTCCCTCAAAGTCTTCTGAGATAAAAATTCCTCATCACCACCAGACCTACAGATGGCCAGACTAGCAAAGCCACTAGCCTAGTAAANCCAAAGGCAAAATCAATCTCTGATGAAGTGTAAAGTTAAGAAGCTAAGGGACTGGATCCAGGCACACCATGGAATATCAAAAACTGGAGGCCACATTGAGCACCAGGGAAGCCGCTGTAAGAAATAGCCATTTATTATTATTTGCCAGTGCTGTTGCAGCTCCAAGTTGCACTGAGGTTTTCTGTGCTTTTAGCTATAGCTCCAGTTACAGGGCCAGTGAACAAAGTGAGAACCCAGCATCTCTGTAGCCATCAGAACTCCCAAATAAAAGTATTACAGCTAAGACAAACCCATATTTGATAAAACATCCATATGAAATCAATCTGTACAGTCCTAAAAATGACAACACCACAAGTATCATCTCTTCCTAAGCTGCCAATTTGAAAGCTGCCATCAGAAAACACCCTAGGGAAGAAGATTAGAGGAAGCCTCTTTTTCTTTCAAGCAGTGGTTATTGGTGACACCCTCAATGAGTAATAGAGTAAGCCAGAGTGTACTAGTAACATCATTAACTTCCAAAATAAAATTTAGTTTCATGGTGTGTTTTTTGCTGTGTTAAAACTTTTTGTCTAAGACAAAACTGCTTTGTATTCAGTTAAACTCAGGAGAGTCTAAACCACTACAAATGTAACAGTTTCAATATTTACAATACTAATAGAATTTCCAAAAACTCTAATAGTAAATGCAAGATTCTCCATCCATACCCTTTTTTAATTCTTTTAACTTTCACTTACACACTAACAAAACAGATTGGCTGATCTCTCACACCTCCTTGAGTACAGAAAGAAGAAAAGGATTGGCAGCATCATAGTGGTTGAGCACCAGACAAGAGAATCACTGCTCCTGCCACATACTGTGGCTAAGACACACAGGAGAGCTGTCAGATGGCCGTCATTTGAAATATCTCAGTTGGTGTTCCCTGGTTCAAAGAGGCTCCATCACCAGCCACAGGAGAGGACAACCCTGGAACAGCAGGTGTGCTGCAAAGAAAGCACTGAGAACTGTCACCATTACTGGGACACAAAGTGAAGTGATAGCACAGGCAGCTCTATAGATTGCAAGTGTTTTCACTCCAAAGCATCACAGAATCTTTAAGGCTGGAAGTGACTTCTACAGTCATTGNTTACAAAGAATCAGGACTAAAATAATAATTCTATTTCCTTCCAGGGAGTGGACACAAATCTTGAAAGTAACTCGTCAAGTCCAAGACACAGAAAAAAACTCCTTTGCATTTACAAACTCTGAATGATTTGAAAGTGAAGAAATGACCAAGAAGTCTTTTGCCTGTAGCACAGTTAGTTTCCCCCATATGGGCATAAATGGTGCTCATCAATAGAAACGTGATATTCCCAAATATAAAAAACAACATAAACTGCACTCACTAGGTCTCCTCTGGTTCCCGTTTAATTTCTTTTGTCTAATGTAAACTCACTGGGCTATGACTAACAGCTAACATATAATTTCTAATTGTATGGCACCATGTTATGTTAGTACAAAAACATTATCAGAGACAGGAGAGAGGCAGAAGCATATTGTTCAGTCTTACTGGGAGTAGACAGGAATGGAAAAATAACATCAGCATCAACTACATTTGTCAAGGAAGCAGATTAAAAGCCAGCTTTAATGGGAAAAAAAAATTCTTTCTACATTTTTGCTTTCTTACTTTTTACTTGGTAGAACTGTTATATAAACAAACCAAAATACATTCACCTTTTCAAGGGCTTATGAAAAAGCAATTGGGTGATACAGGACATTACTATTTTATTCTTTGGAAGCTGTTCTGTATATTTCTACAGAAATGGCCCAAAGCTTTACGGAGATATAAAGCCTGAAGCCACAGGATTAGCCATAGAATCCATTCTTGTTGCAGAATTATGTTCAGATTTACATTTGAAAGAATTATGAGCCAGTCTCTAAGGGAAAAAAAAAAAAGAAAAAAAAAAAAAAAAAAAAAAAAAAAAGGGGAGGAAAAAAAAAATCTGATTTACACCCTGTAGAGATTTCCCTCCCTGGGGAATAAACCAAAGGAACATAAATCAAGAGTAAGGCCATGTAGAAGTACACTCCTGAGCCTGCAGAGAGTCTGTAACAATAGCTGCAAGAACTGAGATCAGCTCATATCCTCTCACTGTGTTAATCATGAGTTCAAAAATGGGCAAATTAAATGGCAACTGTGACAGACAGTCTAAGTTTTGTTGTTTACAGCTACCTGTACATGATGCCTTTCTGAAAAAGCTGCTCAGCCAGCAACAGGGTTGGTAGCTTATCCCACCCCAGCCTGGCTATGAGACAAGGAAACACTCTCATCAGAGTGGGAGATGACTCCAGTCCTGTCAGGGACTGAGTGTGACCAACCCCTGCAGTGCAGAGAGGGAGGGATGGAGAGAATGAGATCCAGCACAAAACACAAGCCTGCAAAGGAGCAAAGACAGTGACAAAGCTGAGAGGAGCAGGAAGAGATCCACAACAGGGATCCACAAAAGGGGGATGGATAGAATTAATTTAAATAAGTACTTAAAAAGGACTGCCTTGAACTTGTTTGTCACACAGAAGGACAATGAATTGCTGAAATAAGAGCAAATCTGGAAGATCTTTCTGCACAAGAGGGGAAAGCAAGGGGAATTTCTTTATGTTGTCCCTTGGTTTAGTCTGCCTTAACCGAATTCAAATCTGTTGATCTAAATTTTTGCTGTTCTAAAGCATTTAGATATTGTCTCAGTTTGTGCTCCAATAAAACACAGATTTTGCAATTTAAAATGTTTCTCTGAAAAGCTCACTTTAAGAGATCCACCTGAAAGCTCTGGCAAGCCTGGGGTCCTGTCCAAGTACTACCTACTGCCAACAATTGCTGCATTGCTGTTTACTTCAGATTAAGTTGCATGAAAACTCTCATCTAACAAAAGCACAAACAGTCTATTCAGCCTGGAACCATTTAAGGAGCTGGTAGAAATCCAGGAGCTGGGAAGACACTGGAAGGAGTGTAGGCAGGGAGTTGTGGTGCTGTGTTAGGAATATTGGGTTCACTTCCAGCTCTCAGGAGAGCCCACTGCAGTGTTGAGAGGCTGCAACATGACCCTCAGGGAGTTCCTGTGCACGTTCTTCCCTTCTCACACAGCCTATCAGTCCCATTCATTAAAACTGCAAACTCTTCAGGACAACATTTATGTCTTGTTATGTATTTGTTCAGGGCTTAGTATAAGAAAGCTCTTAGGCAGGGACTCCTTACATCAGCAGAGTGCAAACACTGGGCTCGTGCTCTCCCTCCACAAACCCGTGAAAACCTACTGTATGATTCTTCTCTGACTTTTTTCAGCCAGGAATCCCAGCATTAACCAAAAAGAAATCCTAAAACTCCATTCAACTGACCTTTAATGTCATTGTCACCCAGCATGCACCTGGCAGCACCCAATCAAAAGCTTCCAGGGCACCGTAACCTTCATACTATTGACCAGCATTGCTCTGATTTAAATTTCAAACAGCCTGCAATTTTGATTCCTCTTTCCCCCAGCTCTGAAAGCAAACATTATGGATTTTATAGGGAAGAAGGCCCTGGCCACACACTTGATTCGCACAAACTTTGCATACGTGAAAAGGCAGTCAATACAAACAGAATTCATTTTAATTAACCTTAATATGCTGATGAAAATGGTGGGGAGTTTTCATGAACAAATAACTGGAGTCATGCACACAAAAATATCTGTGTTGTTAATTACACGCTCACACATCCAATAGCACAGTCATGGTTAATTACAGCCCTTGTTTCTGAACTGACTCTGTTACGATCAAGCTGAGGCATTGCTTCCTTCAACAAGCATGTGGCCCTTTTTGGGTTAGGTGGAGTAAAACCCTTTGCTGAGATTTTGAATAGCAACAAGATTTTCAATTCTCCATCTCATCACCAAGTCACTTGTGCCTGTTGGGGCTAAGAAAAAACTTACTGTAATTTCCCAACATGTAAAAGACACTGGAAAAAATTGCTTCTGGATCATAAACAAGCTCAACTACAACCTCTCTTCAAAGAGTCCAACTCAGTCACATAAAACCAGGAGCAATTACCCAAAACTGTGGTTATGCTGATATAAAACCAGGGAAAAGAGGCAATCAAGAAACCAGTCTGTCAAACCGCTGTATGCAAATAGAAGACAAATCCCAGCAAGTGAACCGAGACCCCTATTACTCAATTTAAACCTATGCAAAGTCAGCTTTAGTGAGGTTGTGGTCCACAATCTGTTAATGGAAGTGCTCTAAGAGGAAAAGAGGGCACTTCTGAAGAAGGAATCATAACACGGTTATTTCCCTCCCTTGTTAATTGCTGCAAAAGTTTCAAGCCAAAGCAGATAGACATCTAAGCATGAGCAGGTCTAAGGTTCCTCATCCTTTAAAAAACCTAAGCCAAGCTATTTTAACCATCTGCTTTCAAATGTGCCTTTGCCTCCTTGAAGAGCACCTTTCCATGCTGTCTTCAAGATTTACCTGGGCCCAGCCAAGAGAATCCAAAATTAAACCTGTGTGGAAAGGCTGAAGGAGCTTTTTTGCAATTGTTTTTGGGCCTGATGAAGGGCTTGATTCAGAGAACTTGCTATGAAATATCTGCATGCTGGACAAATTTCTGACTAGGGATGAGAATTTTTTGTTATTTCCCAAAAGCAGAATACAGGAAAGGGGAGGAAAAAAACTGCTCTCTTAGCTTTCCTCTCTACTCTTATCTTACAAGCACACTGAACACGTGCTGCACAAAGAAAGCACATCCAAGACACAAACCCAGGTAGTTAATGTTTGTTTAGTTAGAAGAAAAATATTGCCAAACCAATGGATTCAAGAATAATAGAGTTATGCCCCGAAAATCATGAGATTTGAGACTCCCTCTCTTTGCTTTCTATTTTTTAATCTTCCAGGGTCCTTTTGAGTTACATGTCTACATTTGAGAGCCCACAGGCCAGAAATTTATTCAAGATGCAGCTTAGAATCTCATTAATAACATGAATCCAGGAATTGGGCTTTGAAGAAAACATACAGGTAATGCAAAAATTAAAGTCATGACAACTGGCACCAGCACATCCAATATCAATATCTCACTAATGGACCCAGAATTGGTTAATGAGCTGAATCACACAACAATAATGGAAAAAAAGACAGATCAGAAATGTTTCCGTTATAACATGGCTGCTAAAAATTATACCAAGGTATTCAGAGTCACATCCTCTTCACTTAAGTGATGGCAGCCTGGGCCTAATTCTCATGTCACAAAGGGTAATTTAAAATAGGTAAATGCTTGTGATATATCTTGATTTACATCTATATGACCACGCAAAAAGGAGACCAAACAGATACTGCCATATTGAAGACAAATATGATGCTGTGTGAAGACTGTAAACCAAACCACTACTTAATTGTTTAGTAGGATAATTATAAATAATGCTATTTATAGTTATGGTTTCATTATGTCTAAAATCTAGGTTGCACTCGAGTTAGCCTGTTAGAATTCTAACAAGGAAGGATAGACAACGTTATAAACTGCATTTGGTAAAGCAAATTTAGTAGCAACAGACCAAAGCCCCCTTCTTGCAATATCATCTTTGTTCCTGGAGTATATCCGACATACTTCAGGTATCTTTTCATTAGATGCACCACCTAACCTGTACAAACACTGCTGCCATCTGCCCTCCTCCCTAAAATTATTGAGAAAATTTGGAAAGTGTAGGAAATAGCACTGCCAAAATTCAGAGTTTAGATTAAAAGATGCAAATAATTGTTCCTTCAGTAGTCTGACTGATACTGAAAATCAGTCTTGCAAATACTCTGACTTTTCTGCAGAAACTTCTGTGCAGAAGTTCATGGGCACAAATATGGAAAGTGCATTCCAGTCCTTGCAGCAACATTTTGGTCTATTTTACACCTTAATAAATGCATTATGATAATAAACATTCACCTGACACTTAATGGAGGTTCTCTCCTTTTAAACTGATTGAGAGCTTTAGAGTAAAAGAAAAAAGCACCGGGGGATGTCCAGCAGTGAAAGTTTGGAATTTAATGAACAAAGCCACTTATTCCCTCTCAAAGGCAGAGTGAGACAGAGAGGGAGATGAAAGCTCCTGTTTCATTTTATGTGCAAAACAGAACAGACATCTCCCATAGACATGCTAATGAAACATTGATTTGCTGGGGTGACGTCTGTTACCACAGGGCTCTCCACCTTGGACTTCCAGGAGAAACGATTCACAATTAATTAACTCCTTTCACAGCTTATCTGAAATCTAACTTGGGCTCAACCCCACTCCATGATAATGTTGGTTTTGTTAGTAATATGCAAATCAATGACAATATATATATAAAAATGAATTCCAAATTTTTATATACAAGCACATCTATAATGCATTATTTACAATATATAAAAATTAACTACATATAATGTACCAAATGTACATGTATTTGCAGCCATATAATTCCTCTGCTATAAGCACATACATTATTTCTTTTTTACCATCAGCTCGGTACTCCCATGGGAGATTTCCACAAACTCCCAACACTTCAGGACAAACCCTGACTCCCCCGCCCATCTCCTTCTTGCCCCAAGTTAACATCAAACCACTCTCCTAGTGCATGTTAACAAACATTGCTCCCCATGGTCCTAACCACCATGGTTTTTCTCAGGCACAGAAAAGAAACTGGCACACTTGTCTCTCCATTAAAAGAATAATAAAAACAACAATAATAATAAATAATGCTCCTCTTTAAGAGGAATGGAGATAGAAAATAAACATGAAAACAAAAATACTTGGGGTTTTGTTTGTTTTCAGAAAAAGGGGAAAAAATAACTGCAAAATTCTCTTTCAGTTCAAAAGAATTATATTCACACACACAAACCACAAACTGTATTTTTATTTGTGCACTGTGTGGCAGAGACATGAAACACCACCCCTCCCATGTCACTGGGGTTTGATCCTATTTGTCCTGTGCCTACAAGATCCTCAATCTGGAATTGCAGCCCCACTGGTCAAAGGGGGTTTGACCTTCTGTGTTGAATTCTACCACAAAGATGGTTTTCTCCACATTTGTGGGAACCCTTCTGCAAAGGGCTCAAAACAGAGCAGCACGACAACTTCATAACTCAGTATTGGAAGTGGCAAAGAAAGTAGCTCAGCAGGGCAGCAAATGCTGTATTCTCAATGGGAGAGCCTATAAATGCTGGTTAAAGATAATCTTCCCTTAAAAGTTGTGAGGAAATTAAGGAAAGAAATGCTTTTTATAAGCTTTTCTTGTTTTGGTTGAAAAACAGTTGTTTGGGAAATAAAAAAAATGGGTGGATTCTTTTTTATAATCCAAGCATCTAATTCTCAGCAATGAGAACTCCAAAAAAGTTCCAGAAGTGGATATTTCTTTCTTATTTAGATAAAAAGATGAAAACTTCCTTAAAAAACAAGAGTTTAGGCTCTGTGTTTAAGACTATGAGGCAAGGCCTTAAAAACTGTGGTAGATTTAAATTTTACTTGAAGTGATTTGAACCAGTCTCCCACTGACTTGATAATTTTCTTTCTAGGATATACAAAAGAATTATGAATATGATACAAGAAATAAGTCTTTTGGATATTTTGATTTAGAATATCTAAAACTGCTTTTAAGCAACATATCTAGAAGGATCAAAGGCCTAATGGAGCAGCAACACCATAAATAATGTCCAACCTACTATTCTCTAAAGATTTTAATTTGAGAATTTGAAATAAATCTCCAACTGTACATACACACACATTCCCCCACTCCTTCCTCCATGAATGCCATTAACGTGAATTTCAAGCAAGGCTCACCTTCACAACAGCTGTTATTGACACAGGGTAGATGATCAATACACAACAGACTGGAAGCTCATTTTCAGAAATTGATAAAAGTTCAAACCCCAGAGGGGTGAGATGATTTACAGCAGAGGTTAAAGCTATGCATTCAACTTTTCTCAAAAGCAAGGGTTTTCCAGATGCTTCCAATTTTACTTTTTTTTCTAAATTACTTTGAATACAAAAGTATTTTCTTTCTTAGAATTCATAGATTAAGAGTGGAAATTAAGTTTGCTGAGTACATCCATCAAGCAGGCAATGTATCTTAGCACACAAAGTAATTTCCTTTTTGTGACAGGTGCAACAATCACAAAGCTGGGTCTTACTGGCACCTACTTGGCATCTCCCAAACCGATCCAACAGTGCCAGGTTGTTCTATTCCGCTCACTCCTGGCTGCCATCATCCTGCATTGGCACTCAGGTTGGTTCTGGTTCCCTCCCCACAAGGATACCAGAAAGTGGTAAGATGGAACAGAAGTCCATCAGCGTTCCCATCTCAGATCCCATTTCAAGGGGTTCCATAAGCTTATGGTGGGACAAGAAGATTTAATACATTTAATAACTATGAAGTACTTAAAAACAGCATGGAAAACAGTAGCCATCAACTTCCTGCAGAGTTGGGAATATACAACACAGCCAGCCCAGCCTAGTGGAAGGAAAGGTCTCAGGAAAAAGGAATGGGAAAAGCACCTTCTCCAATGAAGTAGTGCAGAGCAGGGACAGTAAAACACCTCCCCAGGAGCACCGTGCTTGTCCCTTTCCAATTCCTTCCTTCTCATCCACCTTCATCTCCTTTCTTCAAGACATCCTTGATTAAGAGGCAGCAGGAGCAGAAAGTTAAACAGGGCTTTCCTTCTCAGGTCACCACTAAAGAGCAGCTTCAGTAATGAAATGCTTTTGCTGAAATAATAAAAGAAAGGCCAGTACAGAGTTCTTGTGAGTCCTGGCCCATCCAACCCTTAATGCTGATGTTATTCAAAAACACCACAGAGTATGTAGGGCAACCCCATGTCTATCACAGCAGAGCCATTTCATATTGTGTGCTTTTATTTCATTGACACCCTTGGACTCAATAACTGCCTGAATTTTCCTGTCAACACTGTGGTCCTTGATTTTCTTCGTTAAATCACAGTTTCAAATTGCTTTTTTTTCTCTCCACCCACACCCCAACTATTTTTTTGGCTTCTAATTCTCTGAATGCCCCATGCTGTTTTAAATTACATGCTCATTTCAGGATACTTGGACTATTTATCTAGCAGGCAAATTTTAGTCATCTGATATTAATTTCCCAACCCCAAAGATCCTGGGTACCAGCTTCCAGCTCAGCCATGGAATTTCCTGGTGGTGCTGGATGGTTCAGGTTTCTCCACACCTCCAGAGCTGCCCCATCAGCCACGAGACTGCATTGTGCCCTCCCCTCCTGCTTCTGCTGCCTTCCTGCTGGCCTTTTCAATTGCAAAACATCTACTTTAATTCATTTGTAGATATCAGTATTAAGGTAGGCTATATAATTTTTAAGGTTGAACCCACGTCTTGGGATGGGGAAGTGTTTCAAACAGCTGAAGGATATAGAGAACTTAGGATAAAATTCAGCCTGCAAAGTTGCTACTAATTGTTATGCCAAATATATTAACAGACATTAGGTGCACTGTTTGTACAGCAACATAAGCTTCTGAAATATCAGTTACTCCGGGTGACTTCACAGAGATTTTTGGGCACCCACACCTTCTCTAAAGTTATGGCCATGGGTGAAATTAAGATAATTTCAAACATTGCAACCATAAAATCAAAACCTTCTGTCATGAAAAATCTTGATTTTTATTTTGCATGCCTGTAAAGAGTCCAATCTGATGGGAGAAATTTGAAATTCCCTGTTGTTTTTTTAAGTACATCAAAACAAGTTTCAAATGTAAGAGTAGTTAGGGCTTGTTTCAATGAACACATTTTTTTCAGCAAAATTATTTTTCTTTAGTATTATTTGGCCATATTAAATAATCTGTGACATTAAGTTTAACATGTTTCTCATTTAAAGATGGACACTTCTCAAAAAATGCCATAATTCTCTCTTTGGAGGGAAAAAAAAACTTCAATGACAGTTTCCCTCAAAAGCTTGTAAAACTTTTGGAAATACTTCCACCTATAACTTGTTGGGGAACTCACTATTATTTTGGGAGTGAGGATAGGGAATACAGTGATTTTGCAATGTCAGACCAATGTATTTTGCTGTGACTGAGAAGAGTTTTTACATTTTAATCACAAAGCAAAGTTGTCCAACATCATCCTAATTATTGCACTTTCAGTATTTTCTGTGAGAAAATTACTGGAATCTGCTTGTGAAATTACCTCAGTATGTTAAAAGNGGGTGCTTTTATACACCCAAGACTGGAGGTTCTCTTACATAAGACTCCCGTGTCACCTAATCACAGATGACAGTTGAAATCAATCATGTCATGTTACAGGATATTTGTCAGAAACCTGATGGTAATTGTTTAATCCACACCTGCCAGCAGAAAGTGGACCACTCCATGTAATGCTGCTATAACCACCCTTGAGATAAAGCCTGAGCTTTCAAAGAAAATCAGATACCTTGAAGCACATGTACAGTAGGGTCATGACTATGTTCGCTTTGATCAATGCAGCTGAACCATATAAAACCCTAAAAAACCATCTTGATATCCCAGCCCACTTATATTTTTCCTAGCATGACATAACACAGCTCGTAGTCATCCCTGGTTAAACCACCTACATTGCCCTGGATCAGAACTCTCAGCCAGCTGGGGCAAAGCACAGGTTGAGAAGTTCAAACTTAGCTCCTTCTCCTCAATTAGTGATCCCCTTCAGCAATTATTGTCTCCTAAAGGACAAGGCAAATTTGCCCCGTAGCTTTTTCCTCCAACTATTACTACTTGAAAAGAGACTCAGCTGAATAAATGAAAGGAAACTTAAGGGCATTGGTAAAAATCTGTCCCCGAGCAGTCACTCATACAAAAACTGCAAAGAACCAGCTGCTGGCATAACCAACAACTCACACGACTCTCTGCTTCAAGGCTGCATTTAAGATTTCAAGAACAATTGGACATTAAACCCAGATTAATGAAGACGACCATTCATTTCCCCTCTGCAACAAAATCTCTGTGCTATTAATTGGAAAAGCATTTTTCCAAAACCGAGACATCCAACACAAAGACTGCAGAGAAGGTGAATTCTTCCACAGTCACTCAGAAGTAAATCCCTGGCTGTAATAGTGGATATTTGAGTCCTTGACTTGAGCATTCATGAGAAAAGCCAGTAAACCAGCATGTGCTCACCCTGTTGCTAAATGAAAGGCTCAGGGTCAGCATAAGAAGGGCAGGGCTGCAGTTTTGCCATGCTCCAAAAACAACTGACCCAGTGTGGGTGAAGGTGGACACCAGACAGCCCTGCAACCATCACCACTTGGGACAGAGGGCCCCAGCTCAGAGATGATGGGGAGTCACATAGCTCTGTGTGCACCTCTCTCTACATACAAGGTGGAAAAAAAAAATAAACATGCAAAATATATTCCAAAAACACCTCAGTGAATCACATCAGTAAGTTGGTATGTCCACAAGATACTGATTTTGTCCTTAGGAAAGTAAAGGAAGTTATTAGTACAAAACAACCACTGTAATGATACACCATCATGCCACTGGCATTGCTTCATGGAGGTTTTAATTGTTAAAGAAAAGAATTGCATTGTTCAAAAGGTTTCTCCAATCTTAGCCTTGGAAAAAAAAATCACACTTTTCTTCTTCATCTTGCTCTCCAAATGTGGACTTAGGGAAAAAGAGACTTTACATCTCACATTCTCCTTTCTTTCTCCCTCTCTCACTTTCTTCCAAGCCACCTCCCCCAAAGCACACTTACCACAGTGACAAATGAAGCAATAATAAGGTTAGCCATTTAACTCCTTGCATCCTACTTAAAAATCACCCTAATTACTGTGTAATGGGTCCACAGAGGCAGAAGAGTCTGGGTGAAATCTACCCGGAGGGCACCGGTATAGTTCATCTGTCCATTCGCTAATAGCACTCTAAAGTTCACCCTTATAAACATGTCACCCAGTCTATAATTAAGTGACTGGTCATTAGGTAACATATGTGGTACCTGTGGGTCACATATCAGTCAGCTGGTGATGGATCTTCATCCAGGAGCTGTGCAGGAGCAGCTCCATAGCTCTCTGTCACCACACTCATGGAGGAGTTTGGGTGGGTGGGTTTTCTGAGCAGTGAACTCTGCGTTTGTGAAGGGTAAGAACCTGAGGGGAGGAGGGAGTGCAAAGACTGGCACTCTTCAATCTCAGCCCAGCAGCATGATAGAAAGCTGAGTCTTTCCTTTATGTTCTGCAAGCATACTGGTTCCTAAAGTACCCTTCAGACTTTGCTGACAGGTGAATTTCCCATTCACACTCTGCATGAGTCAAGATTGCTAATTAATGTATTTTCATAAACTACAAGAGGACATCCTCTTCCCCGGTCATATTTTAAAATAAATAAATCAATATCAAGTTATGATTTTTAACTCCTTCAGCTTCCACTGAGGTGCAAGGATGTGATGGACAGAGGGGAAAAGCATAAGCCAATTTTATCCTTCATTTTTATAACACAAATGAGAAGAGCCAAGAAACTACAGCTGAACAAACTCCTGCATAAGTGAACGAACCACACACACAGGCTGATCTGGCCACTCAGCAGTGTGGGCACACACACAAATACAACCACTTTCATTGCAACCCCCTCCTCCCCTCACTCCCGCGGCATGAGGGGCTTGATCAAGGGCAATTCAGAACAAGTGCAGGACATTAGACTAGAGTTTTTCCTCAGGCTGCACAAAAGCAATGGTTTCCAACAAGTTTTGTTGCTCCCAGGAGACAGAAAAGGACAGCTCACATGAAGTCTTGAAGTTCAGATTAGAGTCCTAGAAACCCTGAGGCTCACACTTCTCATGAAGTTATTCAGTTCCTTTATAATTTAGAAGTTCTCTGAACTGGCAAGAGAAAATTAATTTCCTTGAGAAAGGCCCACAGAGGTGGGCAACCAATTTTATCTGGCTACAAGAGGACTGTACCCCTGCACCTCTGTTGCATATACTGTTTTCAAGGAATTTACTTTTACCTTCTGCATTCTTGGATGCAATAATGTAGTGAAGAGCTGGACCACACAGATTTCCAGATGGCAAATGAGATTTGAGCTAAGCTTTTCTGGGTAAGTAAATTATATAGGAAAATAAAAAAGAAAAAAAAAATCCAATGCCCACAATGTTTAAAGGTTTATAATTGCTAGTTATTATCTGCAAGGAGTGTGCCCAAAGCCATGATACCATGGCCAACAAAACAAGACAAGACCTTGAAATGACTATTCTGACCTCAAGTGTTGAAATGTACCTTAACTACCACAAATATTAACCTCCTATGACATCTCTTCTGGCAACATTCCTCTGTTTGATGTTCACAGCAAACCACTTGGGCCCCCCACAGTTTTGGGAGGACAGGAAATGGAAGATTTGGCAAAAGCATTACATTGGTCAATGAATTCCAAGAACAAGATTCCAAGACCAAGATGAGGCGTATATCCATTAATGATTAATTTAGCCCACTGTATATAGAAATATAATTAGATGTTACTGGGGACACACACACACACTGTTATCATTATTTGCAAAATGAAGCAAGACCATGCATTTTTTCATCAAAACACATTGGAAAGAGAGCAGAGATGCATAAGTTTTGCCCCCAGAGAATTTTATTGCTTTAAAATCTGCAAATAATAAAGGGATGAAGTCCAAATAAATATCTTATTTGTATTTTTTGTGAAGAAAATATCTGCCACTCTGGCCAAGATGAGAATTTATAGAGCAAGATATGAACTTTTACAGGATTGTCCACTCCTCATGTTTTTACTGCATTTCGGTCAAAACCTTTTCACAACCAGTTCCATCAGTTCCTGCTTTCTTCACACCAAGAAAACATCACTCTGCTTTTGGACTCTCATGTTTTGCATATTTCACCAAATTCTCAGGTTCTTTAGTCAAAGACAAGATGAGTCAAGGAGAGTGACCTGAAACAGTACCTGCAAACATGATTTGTAATTCTAAACCAAAGCTCATGAAATACATGTATGGCTTAAAGGTGCTGTACAAGAGGGTTCATATAGGCATTGCTTCTCCCTGGTATGTTGCTCTATGTTATGTCAACAGCATAATTTGAAATGCTGTTTGCAAACAGCCAAGACAACTCTTGTTTCAAGTTATCCAGCAAAGAATTCAAATCTTTTTACTCAAGGGTTCTTTTACTCTCCAAGGCACCTCTGGGTGTAGCATCAATCACCCTGTGATGGATGGGCATCCCATGCCAGGGTCATGTGTACCTCCACTGCTTATTGAACTGCAACACCTCATCCTCCCTGAGTACTGACGGCTGATCTATATGATTCAGGCCCAATCAGAACAGTGATTTTTCAGTGTTAAGGACTCCTGCGTTTGACATGTTTGCACTGAGACTATAGAGGATCAAAATGGTGCACAGAAAAACAGACCTCAAATAAGAGAATTAGCTGACTGTTTCTGTGTGCTTGCACCACATGAAATGATAAAGTGGTGCCTGGCTAAGGAGAAAAACAAAAACAAAATAAAAAGAAACAAGCCTGTAAGGCAAAGTTTCTTACTCAATAACACGTGACTTTATTTGAATGCACAATTGAAACATAACATTAAGACAATTCTTCTTCAAGAGTTTGACAACTAATTGGCACACACAGGCTCATGGCACAAATTAAACTCACCCCTTGGCATGGCCAAATGTGAGTCATCATGTTTAAGGAGGATGTAGAAATGCAAAACAGCAGGGTACAACACAGAGAAGCAAAGTTAGTTGGGAGAAAGAGAATAAACAGCAACCTCATTTCCTATTAGAGCCTGCTTTAAGAAAGATTGCTCACAAACTTTTAAGTGTGCAGATACATGTCTACTTAGGAGAGAGAAAACTTGTGGAGGTGGTTTTTAACAGTTCTCTCATTCCTATATAACTTGGTAGGTACATGATACACAACTAAAGGATTAAGATAATCTCAAAAAAATGGAGTTGATTCCAAAGGAAAAAAAATACATATGTTTTAGATAATTTTCCTTAGGTCTTATGCCTGATTGGATGCACCCATAATAGTCTTTTCAGAGTCAATAAGAGAAACCATTACTCAAACTGCAATTACTTCCTGTGCCAGCAAGGTGGTCTAATTGCACCTTTTTGGCACTCTCTACTGTATTCAACACAGCACATGCTCTTCCCATGCCATTGCCATGCCCTGAGAAATATCCCAGATGAATGCACTGGAATTCTGACCCTGGATCTCTGTTTAACTTAAGGTTGATTTCCTTACATACCTACCAAAGAGATGTGGTAACATCTGAGATTTCAGCTGACCAGTAATAGCTGGCTTTACACCGTCCCTGTGGTTACAGCTGTTCCCACTGCTCCACTGCAATGGTAAGAAAGCGGAGAAACACAAGAGACTGGCATAAGGAAAGGCAAATAAAGGAAAACATTGCCCCTGTGTAGTGAATATGGCCAGAAGGACATTGGGATTTGCCTGGAATTGTACATAGAGCACAAATTCTTTCCTGCTTGCATCCTGCCATACTACTTTTCTCTGCAAAGGGGATGTAGTTCATTACTCTGTTTACACAAGTATAGGTGACCACACAGAGACAAGGCAAGATATAATACAGCCTTTCGGAATGAAACTTCTGCAACTCATTCCCCTCTTACCAGTAGCTCACTGGGTGGTCTTAAACCATAACCCAAAGACATAGCTAATGCTCCCTTACACAGTAATTCCAGGGTCCAGCACTCCACAGCAAGATATTGGCACTTTCTTAGTTGAATAACACTTTTAAAGTATAATACATCTGGTGTCATTAATGTTTAAGATGATTTTTGCCTTTGTTTTGCTCCATTTTATGAGCATTTTATGTCCTAAAATGCTCACAAGCGTGTCACAAACTACCACCATTCTGTGGAAGAGGAATATGTCATTGTTCACAGAACTGAAAAGAAGATCTATAAGTTCACAGGGTTGTGGCTCTGTCTTTCCATATGTATGACATCCTCACAGGATGCCTTTTTCAATCTTGCATCCATGTGAAGAGCTGGCAAATCCTTTGAAAACTCATGGTCTTCCAGTGCTTCCCCCAAAAGAACTTCAGTTTTATAACAGAAAACTTATATAAGGTTTTTATATGGACCACATTTCTACTCTTTGTCTTAAATTTGCTCATCTGCCAGTTTAAGAACATTTTGATAGCATTTCCCCCCTCTATTTTGCTGTGGTACCAATCACAGAACCAATCTGAGGGCAGGTGTTTATTTTATTTTTATTATTCTGCTAAGCACAGCATTCTCTACAACCTTCAGGGAAGGGGAATGGGGAAGAACAGCAGCAACTTCCAAGAAAATATCAAAAGCTAATAACCACCCTTCTGAATTTTAATCCATAGCCAGCCCCAAAATAGCTCACTTCATACACACTTTGCACTTCTGATGAGGAGAAAAGGAGGTGCTCAATTTCAGAATCATCTTAAAATGGGGATTACATAGTAATAATGGTTGTGAATTAACAGTGATTCTTGAAGATTATACTTTTATCCTTAAAACAGTAGTCAAAATTAAAATCTTTACAGAAGTCAGAAATAGAGATCATGACAACACTTCCAGATTTTTGGAAGTCCACTGGCACAAAATCAAAATGAAGTACAGAACAAGAGTAAAAATAGAAATTGCAACCCAAAATTACTTAACGTTGACAGGAAAGATTAACATGTTTTTTAATAATGTTGCTGCTTTCAAAGCCACCAAAGGATTTGTAGACTCTACATACCTGAGTTTAGGTTAATTACAGGCAGCTACTCTGACAATCCATTCTCACTTTCTGACTCTTTATATAGGCTTATTACAATAGGTTGACGAATAAATTAGCGCAGAAGTTGCACTGAGATAGAAGTTTGAGATTGCTTTTACTGCTTTACCTTAGACGTTGATGTTTAAAAATCTTTGCATTAATCTCAGCTTTCACAGGCAAAGGTGACAAAAAACATCTTGGCACAGGTTACTGTCATTATCCAAAAGGACTAAAAGCTTTTGCTACATGTAATTGCAAAATTATATTTATTTCTTCTGGAAAGCAATGAAGAAACCTGGATCAGGATGGTGCTTAGGAAAACACGAACAGAGTACCACTATCCAAATAATTAAGACTACTGTTCAATAGCATTCTTCAATGCACAAATAAAAGAGAGCACAGTCCCTGACAAAACCAGACTGTGCTCAAAATAGACAACACACAAGCATAGCTGGATTACAATAATGCTTAAGCCAGCAAGACCCAAGCACTGTGTGCATCATGTAAACATCAGGCAGTGGAATTTGTTTATTTTATTCTATAAATGAAAAGTACACAGTCATAGGTAATCTAGGGGGGATAAAAATAAAGTAAAATCTAGGTTTGGGTTTTCATCTGAATGGATATTTATGCTAACTGTACAAGATCTCTAGTGACCCCCAGCAATGAGAACAGTCATGTCTTCAGTCTCCTCAAAGAGACAAATTGCATTAGTGTAGCACATAACATTGGCCTGACAAATTAGCTTTTACTTCACTAAGAGAGTCTATGTAAATGTGAATAATCCCTGCACAGAAGAGAGAAGAAGGGCAACCCTTCCCACAGCCAAGACACATAATTATACTCACATTTAAAAAGTACAAATAGCTCAATTTCATATATAAAATATGCATTAAGTCAGGAGAGTTTAATTATTAGTGATCTATTAAGACCTTGAGAATACCCTGAATCCAGCATAAAGGTGGAACAGCAGCTGAGAACAAGGTCTGGAGGGGGACCCTCAGTAACCTCACCCATGGGCAGATTTGTGGTCCCTATAGCCAACACAACCTCATCCCTGCAAGCCCAGGAGACCCTTATCCCACCACCATGAAAGTCCTTTAAGGAAAACAAACCAAATCCCTACACAAACATCCATCAAAAAAGATTGTCAAGGGCTGTGGCAAAACATCACCTTTTCTTGCTGCTGTTAAGTGGGGCACAGAATGTGAGCAATTTGATAGATATTTTTAAGAAACCACACAATCCATTTTACAAGAGCTTCACCCATATTTAGGCTGCTGTCAGAAACCCACTAGGTATTTCCAGAGAAACCTATCAAGTCAGGCTATTGCAGCCAGTCTAACAGTCTAACAGAAGAACCAGAGATGCTCCTGTGGAGCAGCAGCAGCAACATCACATGATGAACATGACACAGAACTTGGACTAATAACACTTTGACTCAAAAAAAAAAAAAAAAATTCAATAAGAGATACAAAGGATCATCTCTGAGACTCTTCTCATTAATGCTGCAGTACAAATACACCACTGCTAAAAGCCACCTGCTGTCATAGGTAATAGCAGGTGAGCTCCGTAGCTCCAAACAGTTTAGAGATGTCAGTAAATGCTCTATGATGATCCTCACAGTATTAAACTGCAATAATCCCCTGAAGCATTTAAGTGGCTTAGGTCACCAACAAGCCGCTCTGATGAGCTAATTAGGAAGGCTACTTAATTAGGACAAGCTCTTGACCAGCACATCCCAACAAAGAAAGCCAATTACACTCTTGAAAGTCACATACTTCTATAATCCCATGGAAGTCAAGCCACAGCATTGTCTAAATAAACCCCACACTCCTTGACGAACCTACACAAACCTGGCACAAGCTCACTTTCTACATTTTACACATGAGTATTGATCTTGCATTTTGTGTGTTATTCCATAGCTTCATCAGGTCTACTCTACAGAACACAGTACCTGCTCTGCACCACCATACTGACCAGTTTAACTGCTGAGGAATGCCCAGTCTGACCATTTTCTTCAATGAGAAATCACCAGCCAAACATTTTTTTGAATAATTTCTCAAAATTTTCAAAACCTGAAAAGAACAACTGAAGCAGTTGAGCTAGAGGTTTTTTCCTAAAGCTTCTCTCTATACCTACCAAAAACTACATTATAAAGCATAAATTTCAAGTTACTTGCTGTTCTACTGTAACAAACATTGGTCTCTAGAGTCACTACTGACACCATAAGAGTACTTTTAAATACATATTGTTCAACCGTAATTAAAATTTCACTATCTATTTCAGACTGATGGTCTTATTTGTTTGTTATTTGTTCAGAGCCAGATGACAAGAAAAATCAAGCCAATAAATAACAATTCAAGCACTGGAATAGGCTGCCCAGGGAAGTCATTGTGTCACCATCCCTGGAGGTATTTAAAAGTGGTGGACTTGGCAATGGTACATTAATCAGTTCAGCTGGATAATGTTAAGGGTCTTTTCCAATCTAAAAAAATTCTATAATTCTATGAATTCAGCTCCTATTTACTCAAAATCTTACAAAACCAAACATCCTTTTTTATATGCATTTTATAATAAATTGTTTGATTTCTCAGGACTATACATACATTTGTCCAAAACCCACAGTCACAAGTAATGTCAGAAGATTGCATGAGCAAATCAACAGGCATCGTATTTAATTGTGTAAAGCTATTTTAAAGCTGTTTCCAAGCTTGCAGGTTGGGCTGCGCTTGTGAGTTGGGAATCAGATGGCGCATCTAATATGTGAGTCTGGTCCTAATTTTCTATTACAAATTGCCACTACACTGCAAGTAGATTCATAACTCATTGGCAGATGATTCACGACAAAAATGTATGAATAGCTTCAATGTGTGAACTAGTATGTTCAGGTTGCTTGTGTTCAAAGCACCAGTCAGGGGGTGGGAAGTATCTAAACCATTTGAAGTCTTTACCCCAGGTCATCTCAAGAGGGACAGGCCAAAATTTTCGGCAGTCAACCAAACATATGATTCAGGCAGGGTTGGCAGTACTAGCTTTGCTGACCCAGAGCATAAGGAATTCATCAGCATCACGACAAATATGCAAGTAGAGATTTAATTGGAGGGAATGAGCCATTTGTTGAGTCTGCTGAGTTTAATCATGTGTACAGACTCTGTCAATGGACACACAAGTGTTTTCTGGTTTTCTTTTGTTTTACAGTCTCCTTTCTCCTAATCAGAAGATTAAAATTAACAACCTCAAAACCAGTTTGGGTTGCCAAGAGTCTCTCCTGGCCTGGCTGTGAGTCTGGGACAGAAAAGATTTAACGTGAAAAGATTCAGGTTGGGAATGACCTTCTGCACTGATTGACTTTAGCAGAATGTAAATGATGGGCAGTAAATCAGGCAACGTGCACGCCGCTCAGTGAATCATACCATTCCCCTCAATCCCATCTAGAGGGAGAGACATAAATCCTCCCAGTTCAAGCTGGGCCAGGAGCAGTCCTTTACATTTCCAATTAAAGACGTACTGTCCTTTGCCCAGCACTCAGTTGGGACACTGCATGTTAATGTGGTAATCAGCAACCCAGCAGTGGGCCATGGGGGCTGTGTTGTCTCTGCCACATTTGTCCCCAGGCTTCCTCCCAGCTGGAGGGAGAAGGGTTTGGTGTGACAGGCAAATCCCATGAGATGACAGAGAACCCTTCATTAGGACAGATTTTAGTGCCACACTTCCAGTAGGTAATGGTGTTTCTATGATCAGGGTTCTCACACTCATCCTCTGGGCTTTTAGGCCAAGTACTGATGCTTCCTAAAGCTATACAAACAAATGCACAATCCAAACACAGCCTCATGGCTTGAATACCTATCAATCATCACAACATCACCCTTAAGTGCTGTAAGGGTGACATTCTTTCTTACAGCAACAGCTCTGCTCATCATCTGTGAAATCGTGGAGGTTACAGTAGAGACAGCAACCAATGGCCCCATGACTGGGAAGAAATAAGGGACATCCAGCCCCACAGCCATCAGCATTTCTCTGAGCCCACTGGTGAAGGTGATGTTTGGTGGGGCCTAAAAGTATTGCCTCTGTACTGACAGCAATGATCAACCCTCCTGTTGGGCCCTACATGATCCCCATTACCCTGCCATGCAATAAAGTAACCCAAAAAAAGAGGGAAGGAGCCAGGGAAGTGCAGGTGGTGGCCACTTACTACACCAGTGTTTGAGATTATGCAAGTGAAGATGAGTTTCAGCACATGACCAAAAGACAGTAAATCTCCTCAGATCTCTACAGGCAACTGCAGGGAAAGTGATTAATGAGACAGAGTCAAGTTAACAGACTTGGGATTTGAGGTAATGGAAATGAGGGCTGGGTGGGCATAACAAGTCCTGACACTTCCTATGGTAGTATGAACAGGCCACCTAAAAACATGAGTTTGGAAACTGGGAGTTTTTTTTTTCTTTTCCCTATTTTGGCATCAAGCTGCTTGGGGAATGATTGACCTACCCATCCAAACAGAGGTGAAGAAATCCTATGCCTTTTCCTAGTTCTTCTCAAAATTTCTTCTACAAGCATCACATTATTTAAACCACCTCCTCACTCTGATGATGCAAGCCCTTTTACCCAGAGCTTTTGTAATGAGTGGGTGGAAAGAGTCTACACAGACCCTAAAATTGGGGGTTAATACAACTAGGAGCTGACCTTATACTCACACCTCTCCAAACCAGACTGCACAGCCACAGCTCCAGGGACGATCCCAGAGCTTTAGGACTTGGTGTTGTCAACAGTAGACAAAATGTAAGTACTTGGCAGGCAAATCAGCGGCTCCCTTTATGGCTCAGATGAGGATTGCTAACTTCTGACTTTGATCGTGGATAGATTACATGGATATCAGTTACTTCTCTCCAAAGTAGATTACAGTGCTGCTGCAGGGATGGGGGTTAGCCTTGAATCCCCATGTTGCAAGCCAGCAGACAGTGTGTTTTTAAAAACATGAGGTTTCTCCCCACAATAAGCAGGTGAAACCTCTTTTAGCTATAGAAGGCAGTGCCTTATGATTANAGAGGATTTACATTCCCTGAAAAGGTGAAGAGAGAAATTCTGGTTCCAAAAGCACCTCCTCCCACACTGGCCATCTTACCCCACCACACTCCCTTCAGCACTCCATAGCTATTTTTAACATCTCATTTCCTCACATTATGGCAATTTACATACTTAAACACATCACATTAGAGTCCAAAATATAAACAAAGTGAGATAATGCACTGTAAAGAGAGTATTAAAAAAAAACCCCTGCAGATACACACACAGGAGCTTTTGGAAATCAGGCAGTTCTTTGAAGCAAAGCAGTTGTCCTGTATCGGTAATAGGAGGATTTCTCAGCAACACTTTACAATAAAGCAGACTTAATGAGAGCCGAGCAGTGGTGTAATTCCTGTGGAATTGCATATTGAAAGCGACATTCATACCCAAGGAGCCCATCAGGACCAGTATTGTTAGCATGAATGCTGAAGGAATTGCAAAATGAATTGCCATTTTGTTATCAAGTGCTTCCGATTGGCTCCATCCTGCCATCTGTGTCATTGGGAGGATGTGAAGTAGCACAGGTCCGAACTTGGGCACCCGAAAGGTGGGTCAAGGGGAAATTCTGTGCTGCAGCATCCTCTGCTTCTTCACTGAAGAAGTTCAGTGCACCTGCCTTCCTGTCACCGTACTGGGAGGAAGAGTCAAAACAGAGAGCAGGTTTCCAGAGCCTGGGTAAGGTGATTCTTTCCCCATAGGTGATGGGGGAACACCATTTATTGATCAGCCATACCAAACCCAATGATAAGTCATAGGAAAATATAGCTTAGAAACAAGAGACTGCAAATTATCTGGCTCTTTTAAGGCTCCTGCAGCCTTCTCTATATCTTCATGATGTTATAGTAAATGTTATAAGATTTAAAAACCTCAAAAGTCATGCAAAAAATTAGAAGTGTGCAGCTCATGTCTCACTTAGCTTATAGAGAAGAAAGATTTCAAAACTGTTGGAGTGATCTAGAAGCCTAAATAGCCTTCCCAAAACATCCAAATCACATACAAGGTCACTTGCCAGTGTTTAAAATCCAGAATTAGCTCATCTGTGTGCTTTTAAGTTGTGTGGAGATGCATAAAAACAGGAGAGGGGATTAACTTTCATTTGTTAACTTCTGTCAGAACAGTCATTGACAAAAGAAATCTTAAATGAAAATGTCTTTGTTTCATCACCTTGTTCTATAATTGAGGCACTGATGCTCCAGTGAGTTGGATTTGGTATCTTTAGATAAACTCCCATTTCTGTCTTTATTTACAATTCCCTTTCAGGCTTCAGGATAAAGAATTACTGTATTATTCATCTCCTTATGTTGGTATTGCCACATTGGGATGTTTTACAAGCAGAATAGCCTACTTTGACTCTTGGCACAGCCCTTACACCACTAATAACCTGAAAGCTGCAGAGCTCTACATGTCCTCAAAACCCCAGAGACACACCACGACTGATCCATACATATGCACTAGAGCAAACCACAACACCTTCCATTTCCACTGCTTTTCAAGTTTTTCCAACCTGCCACCTCCCATCCCGTACATCTGTTTTGTGGTTCATCCAGCAGGAGAGAGGGCACAGCTGTGTGCTGCTCCAGGGGAAACATCCCTGCCAGCCAGGCGTCTGGGAGCGCAGAGCACCGCTCAGCACCGAGCTGCTCCTGCCCCAGAGCCTGGCACAGCTGGATGGCCTGCAGCAGATGCACATGGAGCACAGGAGAGGCAGCTCTGCTGCCTTCCAGAGGCCCCACATCCAGCTAGAAGGGACTGGACAGAGCTCACAAATGCCAAAGGCTGACAATGCCCTACGTGTCTTCACTTAGTGCTTGCCACACTGATGGCTTTGCCACACACCATCCTTTACGGTGTAATTTTCCTTCTAACAATTGCAAAGCTCCATAATAGTCAGGGCAAGGACAGACCCCTTTTCCTTTGAGATAAACTGAGGCTCAGAGAGTAAACTTTTTGCTCCAGCGGACATCATAGACACACCACTTAACAAGATAGAGCCAAACAATACAAACTGGAATAAATCAATGAAAAATGGCCCTGTCCTCAGATGTGCATCCAGGTTGGCCTTTGACCATGTTAAAGCCATCACTTGGCTCTGTCCTCTTCACCCAGAGGGTGGTTGGGCACTGGAACAGGTTCCCAGGGCAGTGGTCACAACACCAAACCTGGCAGAGTTCAAGAAGTGTTTGGATGACACACTCAGGCACATGGTGTGACTCTCAGGGATGGTCCCATGCAAGGTTAAGAGTTGGACACAGTGATCCTTGTGGTCTCCTTCCAACTCACAATATTCTGTGACTCTGTAATTTTTTTGTGGCTTCACACAAGATCCATACCAAACTGATACATGTCAGATGACACATATACAAATGTTCCAAAGGGTGCTTATGGGTCCTGTCCCTGACAGTCAAGTTACATGACAGAGCAGAAGAAACAAGTTTTAAAAAAACTAAATTCTTTAAATTTACAGTACTATAAAAAATGAATGAGTTTAAATATTTCCAGATCTACCAGAAGAATTATTCAAACTAAGTTTATAGGTCTGACTTTCCCATACATCACTCTAAATCAGAGGGGATTTCACTAGACCTAAATATAAATAATTTATGATCTAGTGGGAAATGCTCTTCACATACCAAAAGCTTAAGAACACTTCCCTCTTCAGAATCAAGGTCCCAGTTTAACAAAGCACACACTTAACATTACAACTGCTCAAGTATCATGTATTAAAGACAAAAATTAGTCACCTTTAGAAAGGCTTGGTTCAAATTGCAGCAAGGGCAATAAATAAAGGTCCCTCTAGCATAAGCATTGCTCCCAGAACCATGCCCACATCCACAAGCATGTTGCCAGCAATACACACACAAGAGGTGTCCATCTTCCTTTCAGCTTTATTACAACTGAGAACAACTTGATCCTGCAACACGGGCTCACAAGAGCCTTGTACAGGCTCCAGTGAACCAAGAGACTGACGAATGCTTTTAAAATGGAGCTAAGACTTAACAGAAAGATATTTGTGTGATAATTTGAGATGAATAACTACTTCTTTTCAGTCAGTTTTTCCCTCCTAGCAAGTAGTTGAGCACTATCTCTAGTTTGTATCCAGAGGGAGGAAGAGATTAACCCTTGTATTTAACATGTTAATCCTCATAGCACAGTGTCTCTACCTGCAAAAGCAGTTGGACTGTATTTTTGTGGGCCCTACAAAAACAGCAATGATTCCATAATCGGTAGCAACTGAGAAAAAGCCTCATTGTTCCCCTGCTTTTCTTTCCTTTGAAATATGAGGGAGACAGGCATCTTCAAAATTCTGCATTTCAAAGTCATCTTTTTTCCTTTTATTGGGAGGTGGCAAAATCAGACTATTTAAAGAATTGTCTGATATTTTAAAAGGCTTTGGTTACACTGCCTTGGGGAGTTGAATAAAACAAAGGTAATTCAAAGATAGTGCACAGGTTTGTGATCTGTCTCAGCTTGGTTGCTCTTGCCCTTAATTGCATGCATCCTTCTAGTAGGAATTTCAAAGGCAAGTTCAGCACCTGAAATACTGATCCCTGCCTCTGCAGTGGGAGCAAGTTCTAAGCCACAATTTAGGCACATAGACCTCAACTGAGTCTACAGGATCAGCCTTAGGTGCAAGTCACAGGTCAGATATGTTTGAGCACTCCTTGCAGCAGCCCCAGGTAGCACATCCTACTAGATTTTATTCCACATTACTCCTGATAAACAGTATACACATGAAATATATTAAAGAAATCAGGAAATACATGTAGCAGTTCTGTGATTCCTCCAGCCAAATCAAAACACAACTATGTCAGGAGTCCGGTTCAGTGCTTGAGGCTTGGGATGCTCTGCACCAGGTGACTTTTTTGACAGCTTCCATATCCCTTGAATACTTCTGAAGAACAGACCCCCTTATATTTTAGCTTCCTAAATTTAGAAGTACTGCCAGCTCTTACCACTCCAGATATCAAGACAATTCATTTAAGCTCAGTAAATGTTACCTATTAGCACTAGGAGAAAAGTTATAATTTGGGGAAATGTAGCATATTTTCACTTACACAGTGCATAGTTTGAATTCACATAAATGAGGTAGAACATTATATATGCCTGTTTAACTCACAAAAAAAAAAAAAAAAAAAAAAAAAAAAACCCCACAAAACACTTTTTAGAACAAGAGAAAACTGTTATTGCCAAAACAATAAAGATAAATCCAGCTTTGAATTGAGCAGGCACATTTCTATAGCCACTCAGTGTGTGTGGACCAGAGCTTTAGACACGGGTCCAGTTGTGAGAGGTGCCAAACACAGGCTTAGTCTCGAGTACAATGGTCAGACACAGCCAGCTGTGAGTGGTAATGCTGCCTGGGCTCCAAGCTGGCTGGATGCAAACCAGAGCTGCTCTCAAGCTGGGACAGGGAGGATTTTGCTTGGGCACACCCTCACTGATGTACCTGAACAGGTTTCAGGCTTTTGGATTAGGACCAGTCAATGTCAGTGACTGACAGGGAAGACACGTTATTAACAGCGCTGTCCTTCTGCAGCAATGGAGCTTGCATCTTCCTGCATTATCACATACTGTCACTACTATAAGTGGAATTTCTTTATTTATCTAGCCTGAGAGATCTATTGGGATAATTAGGAACTAATCTGTAGTGTAGACATGCAGTATTTAAGTCTTAATATTTTAGTGTTGAGACAAACTCCTGAACTCAAAAAGTCTTCCTGCACACAGCTAATGAGACTAAACCTTGCAATTAGCAGTGTAAGCTATATTTTGTTAATTAGACTTTACAGAACCAAATACAATCTATTTTATGGCTCCAAAAGCATATGTTTTTTCCTGTATGAAACATTCTATTTTTCACTTTTCAACTTTACCTTCTCCCTGGCCTGTATCACTTTGCTGACAAAATCTTGATTATTTAGGGTTTTCCTTTAGAAATGGGACTCCTTTCCTGCATTTGAAATACAGCCAGAGAACATTCAGCATGGAGACCTTTCAGAAAAGGTGGGTTTTTTTCCAGCCAGAAGGGTGGAGATGACTACTTTTGAGAGTTTTTGTGCTTCCTGAAATGTCTTTTCACCCACAGTGTAAATGAGTGATGACCTTCTGTTCTGATCCACAGGTCTGGAGCAAAATGGTCCTGGACATTCTTATAATTTCCCCAGGAACTGGTGTGATGCCAAGTTTATTTCAGCTGCTGAAGGAAACTGCTATACCTCAAGTTCAGCAGCCTTAATAGCCTTGAGCCCACAACATAATAGCATTATTCTGTATGTTAGATGGTGCATAAAATGTATTACACCAATATTTAAACTATCATGGACCTGACCAGCTCGATGAGGACTCTGCCAAAAAAAAGGATGCTTGATTTTGAAATGCCCAAACTTGGCTTTGCTCCAGTTAGAGCACAGCTAAAATAAATAAATAAAACTACTCTAAGTTCTCTGTGTATTTAAAACAAGACTAAACTGATTGTGTTTCCAATGTATTCAACTTTAATACTTAATGAAGAAAAGTGAAGGTAAAACCAGAATGTAGTTTCAAAAGAAAAATCAAGAATGTTTCCCTCAAAAAAAAAAAAAAAAAAATCAACTAACCAAAAGAAACGAAATTGTGCATTGTTTTCAAATTGAGATATCATGAGAACAAAGATAATTTAGCAGTTTATTCTAATTTGATATAACTCAATTCAAATAGAACTCTACCAAAGTTTGCAACAAGCTTGCTATTTTATCTTCAACTTTACATCATATTCTGCACCTTTAAACCATTGACAACCACAGGAGTTATTCTCAACAAAGGTAAAAATAGGAATCAAGCCACATGTCTCCAGGTTCTGTTCAACTGAAAAGCCTCTGATTTTAAAAGGTTATATTTTAACAATACTGTATTTTATAATACAGTTTGCTGTATTATCTTCTCAATAATTTTTTTGCCTTGTCTGCAGAGACACAATGAAGCCATAAAGTCCCATTATTTTGATTTTATACTGAAGTACCTATATATGGATCTATTTCTACACATACTGAACCAGCTGCTTGCATTTATTAGGTATCTGCTACCAGTCTTACTTAGTGTTTTATGTTTTAAGTGCTTTTAGTGCATTGCTGTGAAAAGGATTCCAGCTTTCAAAGCAGTCCAATGCTACTTTCAAGTGCTGTTTGCTCACACATGCATTAGAAATGCAGACACTGTTCAAAACCTCACAAATATTACCAGTGCAAAAGAGACACAGAACTCTGCACAGACAACAGAATCACGTTTTGTCTGTATTAACACCCACTAAATTAAGATAAAATATCTAGGAAGTTCCTTCTAAGATGTTTATCCGTGTAACATCAAGGTACCTTCCCAAACTAAGCAATGCTCGTAATTAAGGCACCTCCATCCTGCAGTGATAACTGTACATCAAATGATGTTTGGTTAATACACGTGATGAAAGATTTGTCTTTGTGACTGCTCTGTTGATGGGGCAGAATTAGGAATACTTTTTAAAGGGTCCATTTCAGAGTAAGTGATTTCCTTACTTTCTGTTACACAGTCTGTGTGAAATATTTTCTGGGCACACAGAAGTCAGTGCAGCCAAAAACCTTGCCTGGACAAAACAAGTTTCTAATACCAGAGAATTAGACAACATAATCATTCAGAAAACACAAGCTGGTCACCAAACTTCCACTGGGAAACAACTCAGCTGGAGGGCATCAAGTAAAAGCTGGGAAATTACTGAGGGAAGCCCTTGCCCACTGTTAAGCACCATCTCCAACATCGTTCTCAAAAAAAATCTGTTTGCTCTTCCACCTATTTTGGGTGGCCCCGGCACACAAAGCTGAATTGACAGGTTCAAGCATAACCTTCTTGACAATATAAATCAGCCTGTGATTCATTCAAAATTCTCAAGTTCAGAGAGAAAACCATGTTAACACAACCAGATTTTAAACCATGAGTACTTGAAGTACCTACATTTCAGCTTTCGTATGTTTTAGTATAAAGGGCCTCAGCTGTCTGACCCAGGGAAAAGAACAAGAAAAACAAAATGTATTTCCAGTTACTATTCAAAACACTGCCCTTTTCATAAAAAAGTTAGGTCTTATAATCCCTCATATCAATATTTGATAAGTAGTACATTGACTTCATTACTGATAAATAATGATCAATAAAAGGTTATCCCATTGATATTGTAATGCTGTTAACAGGTTCACGAACAGTGTTTGCACTGCAGACAATATTGCAAAAGAGACAGCAAAACAGAAATTAATTCAAGGAAAAACACTTTCAACCTCTACTCCACCCCCTCAAAAGAAAAAAAACCCAAAGTAGAAAAAGCCTGGATATTAATACCCATTGATGTTTTCAACCACTTCCAAAAGGGTATTTTCATTCAAACATTATTCTTCCTACTGCTGCAAAGTGTGTTCAAAAAATATGGCAAATGCTTGCAATATATACAAGACGCCATTGAAGTAAAATATTAATATATTTTCCTCCTTGCACAACAACAGTGTATTTCCATAGAAATATGCAATGGGTTTATTAGAGCAACTCTACGTGTACCATACAAGCCTTTTCAGCACGTACATTGCACCCAACACTAACTAGGACTTGTGCCAATACAATTTGTACTAAAATAATCTACTGGATTCAGACAGCCTTGCTCAAGCCTGAGGGGCTGAAACAGAGCAGCTACACTGGCAATGTTTTGCACCACCCAGACCTGAGACACAGAAGAGGAAGATGATGCCATCCCAGCACCACAACAGGCTATGCTGAGTTCTGCTCATCCCATGAATGGGGACAGCAGATCACAGCATCTCCCCCTCACTGCCTGCAGAGGGTCCATCAGAGCCTCCTCTCTCTCCTCATGCTGAGTGGTCCCCTTCCAATATGTAGTTCCTCCTAACTTACTTGCTCAGAGCTCAAGCAATTTTGCTGCCACTTTCAAATTGTCTGAAGTTTAAAACAGCTGCTGAGTTGAAACAAGATTCATCATTTCATAAGTTCAACATTTTCAACGTCTCCTTGCCTAATCCTCTGCCCTTCTGCAGCTCCATAAGTGTGCTGAGAAAGCAAATATTTCAGTCACAGATGGCCTCAGGCAAGCCTAGGTTGGTTGAGGTCAGCCAAATTTGGCAGCTGCATTTTGCCAGCCCTGCCTTCCTGCTTGAAGGCAAACAAGCAGCAGTTCCCTCCTTTACTGGCCTCTTCCCAGGCCATGTTCCCAAAGAGGGAGCTGAAGGTCCCCTTCCCATCACAGGCAGTCCTCAGCTCAGCTGAGGTTTCCTGTTGTAGCTCTTTCCCAAGGCTTAATGTTGCCTCAGGTGTTGAGGATTGAATTGATGCATTTTTCCAGAGGCTTTTGGACTCTTCCTTAGCTCACTTGGAGGTGTAATTATGGGCTCCATCAGGTAAACTTTCAGTGCCAATTCTCCCACTCCCCCGAGATAAAACATGTAACACCCAGTTTCTGGGGATTAAGGATGAAGCCACACAAAGTCAGTATATTCTCTATCTGGGACAGTAGTAAATGTACACACTCTCTATGTCCTTTACCATCAGAGAAAAAAAGAATACAACAACGGGGGTTCTTTCCAAATGCTTCATAGGCCAGCACTTGATTTTACTGTTATTCTTGTGCTTCTGAAATAAACAGCACAGAAAACCCATGCTAATTGACAACAGCTTACACTGTGACAGCCAAATAAATGAAGCTCAAGACCAGTCAGAGTGGAAAGGTTTTAATTATCCACATGTCCAAATCTAAGGACAAGGTTAGGAATAAGCATACCCTGGGCCTATCTGCTTCTCTCTCAGCATCCCAAAGATGATGTGTTAGGTATCATTAATAACTATTAACACATTCCCAATCTTTAGAGTTTACATTAACACAATGTTAGAAACTGAAGAAATTCACTTTATTTAGGTTGTCTCTCTGCTCTGAATGAGCCAACCTTAACTTCATGGCTTTGGGGTTTCTAACAGTTGAAGTTTTTGTTACTGCTTGACTGTTGTTTTCATTAGCTGATACTGTTGGAAGTTAAAATACACTCAAGCCTACAATATTAATTTTACAAGTCTACATAAGTAAGGTTTGGGTGTGTAACCTGCAATTAAACTAGAAAATGTACTATAAAGTGATTTTATTAGCATTTGTAAGGGGGAAGCCAGAATGATCTGACAACTTTTTTACCCTGTAACTTCGACAAGTGTGAATTTACTAAAAATAGTGTGAGGTGGGGAAAGAGTTGAACATGAAAAGTGAAAGGGGAAGGGAATAATGGGAACTCATACATATTTTAAATACCTATTTGTATACCATGCACTCCACAGAACTAACACATACAACAACAGTTTTGCAAAACTCATATCATGAGGAAAAGGTTTCCAACTCCAGTGACATCTGACTGTGTTTCCCTTTATCCCAGAGGGAACACACTCGAGTAGTGCAAAGTTTATAAAGGCCATGAATGAGCACAAATACAATCCTGTGACCTCCATTGTCCTTGTCACCCACATGTGATATTTATGCATGTGAGGCTAATCTGAAGCCTCTCTCAAGCTCCCATTCATCATTAGCCCATCAGATGCTGACTAGACCATATACCTCTACCTGGATTCTTGCTAATCTTTGACCATTAAACAGGGATAAACCACAAATTTTATACTGGGGGCCTGTCACTCAACTATTTGATCTACTTTGTGACCAGCTCCTTTTCTAAGACAGCTGAATATAATCTTCATCTAGGACTTGTCCTGTGCACATCCTGCTACTTAGCAAGAGCACTCACAAGCCAAATTCCCAGGTTATGGACATCAGTGTGGATCTGCTCAGTTCCATGGACTCCTGCCAGATTACACTAGCTGAGAAACTGGCCATACATTTTCAAGGTACTCTATAAATTAATTAAGCTTTATAACAACCCTGCTAGGTTCAACAGAGCAACAGTAAAGTGAGAAAAGTGCAAGAATTCCAAGCCACACAAGGAAATGTTACTTCCCAAAGGGCAAATACCCTGACTGCTTTCCTTTTTAGCTGTATGTTCCACCTTTCCTGAGTCAAAACGCGTCTCTAACCTCCGCAGAGCCAAAAATGATTGGAGCATCAGGCTGCAGCATTAAGAAATGAACCTGGAAGCTCTGTACCTGAATGTGTGAGATTACTGCAGGAGCTAAGAGATGAAGTTGGACAGCTCAAGTTGTGTTGAGTTCATTCACCTGCTCGGTCTGGCCAAGGAGAGATATTGTTACCTTGCATTCGTAACAACAGCCAAAGAATTGTCCTGTCTGCTACTGAGGCTGATAACTGCAATATTACAAATAAAATGCTTACATTCTGTCAAGATTTTTTCCCCTAGCATTCAAAAGAGCAGTGCATAGACCACAGAAATCCTCCTGCTTCCCATGTGTTTGTAGAAAGCAGCTTGACACCAAGAGAAGGTTTGAAACTCACAAAAATACCTCTTTTCCATACACTGCACTGAAACGGTTTGTGTTTTTATTCAGTGAACACTGACAAGGAACCAGTGAAAACAATCCTAAGGAGATAGAAGACTTGAAATCTATGAAAATAGCCCTAGAAACAAATAATCTCTCTCCATGCATAACCAAAGATGGTGGAATCTAATGGGATAAATCTTGCAACAACCCATTCTAAGTATTTCAAACTATGTCTTATTGCCCCATACCCACTCAACCCCAACGCAACTCATTGCGCTGGAGGAAGGATCCAGTAACATTAATAATTTCCAGGTTTGCTGTACTCCAACGTGGTTTCTACAGCCGGTGCTGAAAGGGCTTGGGAAGGCTCCTGGCATTCTCTCCTGCCTTTGCATACCTACAACCTTAGCCCATATCACACACCCCTTGGTAAATATCCCATGACCCCACGTGCATCATTTAGCCCTTCAAAAATACAGAACACAGCTTATCCAGAGCATCTTCCTAAGCCATAGGAAGGAGCCAAAAGAGGACTGAAGAGCAGCTGGAAGAACTCCCATCACCAAAACAGCTCCTACACTTCAAGCCCCGTGATCCCACAGCACAGCCTGCAGAGCAGGGGCAAATCTTCAAAGGCAGACCCCCGAAAGCATCAGCTTGACCTTCAGCACGCAGGTCCTTTATGCGAAGAGAGCACAAACATCCCACCAAATTTCAATCACAGCCCTTCAGAGACACAAGTGCTCGCAGCTCCAGAACAAACCCCGGTGCAGCTCCGAGGCTCTGCAGTGCCACAGGCAGAGCGGAAGGTTTCCGGCTGTCGGTCGGAGTGTATAATAGGCCTGATTTATAGTTATCAGCATGGGACTTGATTCGAAAGCTCAATCACCGTGACTTCTCACAGTGGGGTTTGCATGCTGCAACGGGCCTCAAAATTGGAGAGGAATTTACCTCCCGCTGCCGAACATTACATAACAATCAACAGAAAACAAGCGGAGAGCAGCAGGAGGTCCCCATCATTAGCCTGCACAGGCATGTTAATGGAGATGTACACACACTCATCTATCTGCACTTATTATGGAGCTTGCCAGACTGTGGGATTACACGGCGAGAGTCTAGGACAGAGGGAGAGACAAGATACAGGCAAAGAGCTTCAAAATTCCCATCAATCTGCTGAGATTTCCACATCAACATGAGAGACTGGGGTCTGGGAGGTGCCAATCTCACAGGTGGTGAAGTTGCTCAAAAATGCTGGAAAGTGTCTGTGACCCTGCACAGCACAAAAATGCTTCTTTTCCTCTACAGAAATAACATCTCTACCTTCACCTTTCTGCCTCTTTTGATTCTGCTGCCAAGGTAACAGCTCCACCTCCATACAGATGAACGCACAGAAAGTTGTCTGAAGTTGTAAACTTCTGCCAGTGCAGCCACATCCCAAAATAATCACGGACTTCAGTGCTAATTAAAGGTTTTAAAACGGATGAACAGAACAGTAGACCCTGTAGGTACTTCTGCTGCCTTGGCAAAGAGAAGGAGGAAAGCAAAAACCTAAATTAAGAAATCCATTCACACCAAAAAAAGCTCATTTTAAACCTTAACATTCTGGATAGTTGTAGCATTGTTTTCACATGATGTATTGTTGGCAATATCACGAGTACTACAAAATACTCCTAAATCTTGCAAGGCTGAGTGACAAAACTGTCCCATTTGTGGGCTTTCTGATGAATAAAATGCTTGAACACCTGATGTGACTTAGCAAAGGTGAACCAAATCAGAGCAGAAAACAGCCACATCACATTTTCTCTCCAGCCACCACTTTGACTTTTATAAATATTCCCTTTTGCCTCCCAAGCCAGCAATTTACTGTTCCTCCCTCACAGGGTAAAACCAGCAAATTCATTCTAAAACTCAAGTATACAAGGTTAAGAAAAGGGCAAGACACTCCAAGTCCCTCTATGCTAATTTAGCATGAAGGAGGCGATCCATTTCCCCTTCCCAAACATGCACTAAATGCAGAGCATCTCTAATGGTCTAAGAGTTTTCTCCCTGGCATTTCAAATATTCTTCCTGGATCACTAAGCTATGGATCTAAGTCGTGTTATTTCTTTTAACAAAATTAGAAATGACAGTTTTAAACAATCTTAATGCTATAATCAAATCAACTGGAATGTTATTAGCTTTCTCAATTGCCATTTTTCTTTCCTGATTAATACTGTGATTCCTGTAAGAAACACTCTTTTTTTCAACCACTGTAAACAACCAGTACATTAACCCCACTCAGACTGTTTCTGCCATGTACCATTTACTAACCAAAGGAGCGGTCTCACCACTCCTCTCCTGCCCCCACCCAAAAAAGCATTGGACCGTCTGTTTCCCCCTATCAATAAATTGACTAAGAAATATTTGCAAACTATTGGTCATATTACATTTTAAAATTAATAGCCTTCTGCAGAATCCAGCCACAAACTGATCTGTTTGCACAAGGATCTGGAATATATCTGTTGCAAGGACTAGACAGGACAAGACAAACCAGCAGTGAGTGAAGAACCCCTTGCCTGCTCATGAGTATTTTTCTTTTACTCATCCCTGAACACCAAAAGCAAGAAGCACTGCTTATCTGTTTCAGTCCCCTTTTAACCTAAATACTCATATGAAGTCCAGATAGGGAAATACACTTGTAGCACTGAGAGCTAAAGAACAGTGAGGGACTAATACATAACTGAATTAAGAAAGTAGCTGAACACTTTTAGATCCTACTTTAGCTATGTTAAAAAGAACTGCGTGCTCAGTCAATGTTCAATGAGCCCTGAAAATCATGTGTCTAGCCATAACATCACTGAATTGTTCTCTCATTCAGTGTTTCTTCCCTAGTGAATCATCTCCTGGGTTTTATCCTAAGTTTAAACTATTTGTACTTTTGGGGCAGGAACAGACTTCTTGTTTTGTTTCTGAGCAAGTCCCACCACAGGAACCATGACTAGCAATTATTAGTGCTAGTAACTATGAAGAACTAAGACAAAAATTACTAGTTTTTCAAATATTTTATCTCTTAGTTTAAGGGAGAAGAAACTAAACAAGAAAATGCTTCTTTTCTGATTGTGTCTTGTTTTCATAGACAAAACCTTTAGGCTACAATACAGTTTGGGCCAGAAACCCAGTTTCAGCCAAGTGACATTTACTTAAGTAAAGGTCCTTCTGCTTCCATTTCAATTGTTTTTTCTCTGGGAGATCATCAGAAATAATCTGCCAAAAATGCAGGTCAAAATGGTTTTTGCTGTAAACCAACAGCAGCACTTGTTCCCTATCTTGCCCTTATTGTTGCTGCATTACTACAGAAATTTAGAAACAAAACTCACGATAAATTTTAAAACAAAAATAGTTTGGGGGGGGGAAGGTAGAGAGAGAAAATAATTTCCATGAAAGCACAGAAATCACGTTTCTGATACAATCTGCAAAACGAGTTATCTCCATTTTGCCATAACTCAGCCACGTTTCATCTGTAATTCAAAATTCCTCGGTGGTTTCATTGACCCAGGTTGAAAAGTCTGTTTCGGCCACTCCTCTTGAAAATGGTGACCAGAAAAACGCGGGCCCTGACAACAAAACCCCTTCAACCCTTCCTGATGACCGCTAGGATCAGCAGGGCTGCAACCACAGCAGAGATCCTATCCGGTGTGATGTGCTCAGGGGAGGGACAACCTCAGCTGCCACATCAGCATCCTTCCCTTTCCCCACAGGACAGTGGGACCCGCATGCCCAGCCCAAGATTCCTCACCAGGGATTGCTGCAGCTCTGCTGTGACAGCCTCACAGAGCAGTGTTTGCTAGAACAGAGCATAATCTTGCTTTCTAGGCAAACCCAGAAACTGAGGAGACAAATTAGAGCTCCATGGTTCAGTAGAGACACCGGCCTTCTGCCACATAAAGCTGCCACTGTGGAAATCAAGACCTCCAGCCCTGCAAGGCAATACTGACTCCACATTTGCACTGACTGCAGTGGCAGTCAGAGATTTCAGGACTTCGTTTTCACAGATTCATTTAAGTTGGAAAAGACTTTTGAGATCATCGATTCCAATCTTTGGCTGATCTCCACCTTGTAAACTAGACCAGAGCACTAAGTGCTATGTCCAGTCATGTCCTGAACACCTCTAAGGCTGATGACTCCACCACCTCCCTGGGCAATCCATCTAAATACTCAAAAACCCTTTCAAGTGAAGAAATTCTTCCTGATGACCAATCCAAACCTCCCCAGAGCAGTTTGAGGCTGTTTCCTCTTGCCCTGTCACTGCTTACCTGGGAGAAGAGTCTGACCCACACCTGGCTACATCCTCCTTTCTGGTAGTTGTAAAGAGTTTTTGACATATCAAGAGCATATCCTGGGCAGGGTCAGCATATACACCAGTCGGGAGAAGAATATTTTAACTGTCTTTTAGTCTTTTTACCATGTTTTATCACTGTACCAAAAATCTATAGCTTAAAGAAGCCATATGAATCCCACTGCTTGCAGATTAGGAACATGCATAACAAGCAGCCAGAAATGAGGGGCAGTGAGAGATGTCACACTCCACACAAGCTACTTAGGGACCAGCTTTAACAGCCTGCTTTGTTATCCATAGTCAAACTACATGAAGCATATAGATGGTGAAGCCCCATCCTGCTGTGCACTGGAGTGCCACTGAACCCAAAAGGCATTATGGGAGAGACTGTTTTAAAAATTCAAGTCAGCAATTTATAGTCCACCAAAATTGCATCTGGAACTACACTGTATATTCTCCCATGCCACCTACTGGTGCCTTCTTAATCTACCAACTGTATTTTACAGAAAGCCACATATACATGATGCATTTATGGATAACGTTCAAACTCATTGTTTGATGGACTCAAGAAGACAGGCACGAGGGCCAGTTCAGAAGACAGGATATCCATGTTTAGGTATCTTAAAAGATGATTAATTATTACTGCTGACAACTTCAAAAGCTCACAAAAAACAGTGAGAAACAACATGAAGGAATTCAGGGCAGAAAATGCTGCTCAGTACTAATGCAAACCTGTCATGAGAAGGGCAGGACAACCAAACCACCCCCCCAACCACCAAGAGATGGTACGAAAGCAAAGCTCTGCTCACTGCCCTCCCCTGAGCACTGCTCCTACTGCAATCCCACAACTGCCCAAGACCCTGCTGGCACCACAACTATTTTCTTGGCTGTGTGTAACATGGAAGAAGAAAAAAAAAATAGTCTCATTTAATCAACCTACAACTACATTTTTTTAATTATTTAACAAGAAAAATTAGAGCCTGTCCTCCTCCTATTTAAAAGCAGAGCTGTCAGGTTCTGACCTAAGCCTAACCAAAAGGAAGGATGGGGAAAGGGAAGGGGGGAGTTGGGAAAAATCAATGGATCTACGCTAATAAAGGTTATAGGAGTAAAATTTACACTGGATGCAAGTATGATCCTGTAGTCTTTTTATTTTTTTGGCATGCTGCCCCAGCATGATTTACGTCGAGATAACATGATGGAGCCTCCACCATTGAAAGGAATTAAATAAAAATGCAATAAAGGAGTACAAAATCAATCCGCTTACAGTTTTGTTTAATAAAAATTCATGAAGGATGGGCGGGCAGGCCCATAAGAAATACACCAGTTCAATGAGGGGGCTCTATCAAGCCCACAGCCATTAGAGTGTAGCAGCAGGATAGGATTATTGAACATTAGCATGAGTTAGCTGTGTGCCAGTGTGTTGAATATGCCTCAGTTCCCCCATCATTCCAAGCTCTGTCGTTGCTGCCAGTCAATAGCGCATCTATCACCTGAAATAACAGCCAAGAAAAGTACAAAAGATGGGGATTTGACCTTGACTGAGATGCTGATCCATGGGGATTTTCCAATGGGGGAAGCTAGTTTTTCAGTCAGGGTGCTGGGAAGAGAATCCAACAGCGAACCCATCCTATCCCTGGGTGGTGGCAGGTTACATGGGCTTTCCCCAGGCTGAGTTTGGCTCCCCAGTTGTCACTTTTCACAGCTGAGTGAGTGACCCTTCTGCCATCTACAGACATTTGCTTTAATGAAAATTGTGCACTTATTTTCCTAACTACAGGCTAAAGCCTGAGTGCAAGACAAACAAACATGCCCTGTGGCACAGTAAAAAATTAATTGCAAAATCCTTTAGCAACCCTGATTTCCTAAGAGGAGTTGTGAGGCTTAGCCTTTCCTCTTCCCTCCAGTGGGTATTTTAAAAGCCATTGCACACAGATACTTCGGCAAAAAGAGGATTTTAGTGCCCTGGGTTAGACAGACAAGCATTTGAGAAGAGAATGTAGCTAAATTCATACAGCATTTCCTGTAGTTTTCAGCCAAATGAACAGTTTGACCAATAATGGAACAGAACTACTTCAATTTCTGCCCAAGCAAACCATCACATTTTCAGAAAACTCATTTGCTCTGTGCTAAAATCCACACTGGTTAGATTTTCTTTTATTAGCACACAGAGTTCAAATGAAAACATGGCTGAAAAATGGACTTGTGCCTTGCATGAGCAAAAGCAAGTTTGCAAGCCATGTGTGAACATTCCCATTGGAAGTGCTCACAAAATACACTGAGTGTGTGATGTCACCTAGTGGTCAGGACACACGGGACTCACAGCCAATTAACATTTTCTGCTAATCCCGCCATTAGCTGAAGGTACCTGCCAAAGCTTCCCAGGGTCCTTATCAAATAAAGCTCACTACAAGTGGGATGAGGTAGGTTTAGCTTTACACCTGTGATGGAATATTCACAGAACAGAAACAGTGGGATGTGACTCATTTCCTCCAGCACCAGCTTATACCAAATTCCTTGTTCCCTGTTATCAAGTCAAGCCAAAAAAGTTAAATCAGTGCTTTTCAACAACACTGCCACAGTCATGTTGCAAGTCTGCAGACTCCCATGAGCAGATAAAAGCACAGAAGTCATCAGACACCATAAATTGTCCCGGTGTCTGTTTTGTGCATGAATTTCTCTCAGAGCATGGCCAAGTACAACTCCAAAGCCTCAGATACACTCAGGCTCATGCCAGCCACACACTGAGTTTCCTGGACTGGGTGATCTGCCCACACCTCTCTCCCAAAAGAGGGAATTAATGCCTGGGGAAGTGCTTCAGCTTATGCTTTCCATACACCAGTCTAGAGGCAGCTCAGCTCAGACACAGCAGTTGCTTTCCAGATATCTCTGCTCTAAGCACTTATCACATAGAAACACAGACAAAAGGCTGTATTAGCCCAGACCTCCCTCCACACATCCTGAGCTTCCCTGAAAGAAGCCTTAGGCCAAGCAAAACTGCCCTGCCAGTTTTTCCTGGTAGGCTTTTCTTGGCTGTTCCAGTACACTGACTTGAAGGACACTAACCTCTAGCTTGTTTAACAACTTGTCCCTGCTGTGTAATTACACTTCTTTTAATTGGCTCGTGGGGTTTAATCATCTCTTGGGACTCAGCTTCCAGTGTTTCTCATTAACTGCCGCCACACACTCCTGTTCTGAGGATGGGGGGATGTGCTCCAGAACACTACACTGGGGAGGGTCTCTCGGGTTCCAAAATGAAAGACTAACAACAGAGCTTGCAGCCATGCACAGACACTCTGAGCCACCTATGCTCCATCCATAACATTCCACATTCCTTGGGAGAGACACACAGCCCCTTTCACATCCAGCAGAACACAGCAAGACTCAAGAAACCACAGTGAGGAAAGCTCCTGGCAGAAGCAGTGAACACAGTGGATATGGGAGCCACTTAGACCAGCCTCTCCCTGTTACCTCCCACAACCTCAGCTGCTCCACCATTTTTCTTAGAAGTTTGCAAACAAGCAGTTTTGAAATTCATGTTTAAAAATAGCTCTAAAATTACATCTACAGTAATATTAACACTCCACATTCTATGCCAAGTGCCTTTGTGCCACCCTGAAGCGCACGAGCTTGTCCAGAAGAAGCCACAAAGATGATGATGATGAGAGCTGAAGCACCTCTGCTATGGAGACAGGTTGAGAGAGCTGGGCATTGTAGAGCCTGGAGAAGACCAGGCTTCAGAGAGACCTTAGATCCTCTTCCTGTGCCTGAAGAGGCTACAGGAGATATGCAAAGGGACTTGCTACAAAGGCAGACAGTGAGAGGACAAGGAGGAAATGTTTAAACAACTAAAATAGGGAAGGAAAGATTTAGATTGGGTATTAGAAAGAAATTCCTCCCTGTGAGGGTGTTGAGGCCCTGGCACAGGTTGGGCAGAGAAGCTGTGGCTGCCCCATCCCTGGAGGTGCCCAAGGCCAGGTTGGATGGGCCTTGGAGGAACCTGGTCTATTGGAAGGTGTCCCTGACCATGGCAGGGGCTTGGAAAAAGGTAATCTTTAAGTTTCTTCCAACCCAAACCTGTGATCCTATAACAACAAGGTGGGCTCTGCAGAGGGTTAGAAAATCTCTGCTAAGAGGTACCTGCTACAACCCAAGCACTCAGCACCAAAGGCTGCTCACAGAAGGATGAACCAAGGACACGATACATTGCAGCAAATGGCAAAGGGTATCTGACATGTGGTGAAGAACAACACTATGTTAAACTTATCCTGGCAGGGCCTTGAGATCCAAGTAGTTTTCTATTACTTCTCAGCCATGCTCGGCCAGTTTGTTTGATTTTTCCATCAGAATCCTGCAGCTCAGTTCACTTTACCAGAGGGGGAAGTTGCTGGGAAAGGGACTAAGAAACAAGAATCTGTCAAAGAGTTGTTTTATTTCCTACAGCACTGGCTGACTGACCAAAATCCTATAAAAAAAAATAGAAAAGAAAAAAAGTCAAATTCAGGAAAAAGCCCTGAACGTGTCAAGGCTTTTGGAACAAATGGCACAATAGGTTTTTCCTGTAGCTATAGGCATGTATTTCTTCTTATTTTTTATTTATTTATTTAAGCCCCTGTAACACACCATTTCCCCCAAAGGGCTGAAAAGGTTCAAAGGCTTTGAGAGTACCAATAAATCATGACCACATAAATGTCCTGTAGTGAAGTTTGATTCTTATTTACCCGGGGTCTTTGGGCCAGTGCTCAGTCTGTGTTGGAGAAGGCAGATTTACTTCTCCTGAGATGCCCTCAATTCACAGAGTGCTCATCTTTCAAGCAGCACCGCTCCAGCCTCAGCTGCCAAAACACTTCTAGCTGCAAGTTTCCATCATTTGCTTTATCACACTTCCCTTTCCCCTCCCAGATACTGGTCTAAACTAAGTTATGTTTAGAAATACCTTGTGAGTGGCCAGACTGTGAGTCAATGAATCTCTGTAAATCACTGCCATATGCAGAAGAATTTCAGGCTTTAGTGAGCTTTCTCCTTGCGCCACCTCTAGCCATGATTCCCTCTCTAAAATAATCCTTAGAACTACAGCATTTTGTATGGCATGTGGGAAACTCAGCACAGGTGTAAGCATGTTAGTAGAGTGGGGCATAAGAGTGTTAAAAACAGGACAAAAATACTATTTCAGGTGAATTGGATACCCAGCTGCACAATTAACATGCAGTTCTGTCCTGCAGGCACTAAAGCAATATATCAGCCTATACGCCATAGCAAGGATGAGCTGCTCATCCAGCTCTACTAAAGGAAAACCACATCAGCAACACAAGTTCCAGCCCCTAATATTGTAGCTGTTTCTCCACATTTTTTTCTGTTAGGTTACTTAATTTGGAGTTCACTCTTTAATGTGAATGAATATTTTACACCAAATCCACCTTGAAGTACCTTTTTTAATTATTCACAGTTCATACAGCTGGAGGTATTCACCAGCAATTTGTGAGCAGAGTCCATATTAGTCTTATTTTTTTGAAAAGTCCTTCTGACAGGAAACAGAACCAAAAGCTAGAGAAGCGAATTAACCCCTTACATGACATAGAACTAAAAGACTACAGATGCAGATATTTTCAGGTATGTACTCTGGAAAACAAGCATTAATGACAACTAATTAGAGCAAGTTATTTGGCTATAAAAACCTAAATTTTATGAGACAAAGGAAAAGTGTTCAAGAACCTCAGGAACATCTTAAAGATGTTAAATCTTTAAATTTTTCATCTTAAGTTTGCCAGACATGTTAACCAAAATCAACTGTTTGAATCAGTGGAGTGTGATTGGGACACACATAGGTTCAACTGCAGTGGTAGTGAACACAGAGAATCTTATCCTCAGACATCAACAGCCTTGAACCCTGCAGGAATCTGCACAGCTCTGCTTTTAGGAAAGGCCTTTTGTCATTAATAGTTTAGAAGTGTTGAAGGGAAATCTTGGCAAAAGCCCAGCAGCAGATTTCAATTCATTAAGTGTAACTCAAAAAACAGGTGGGAATATTCATCTGCAACAAGATCACTTTGTTCCACTCCGTCCTAAGAAGCAAATTCTAAATGAAGATTCCAGCATGCTCTGAATTATATCTATTTGGCTTTTAATTAATATGCCTTAGTTTTTTTCTCCCCACTCTTTTGTCTTGAGCATGCAGAACCTCCCAGCCAGAAGACATACTCTTTAGCTGTGCAAATTTAAGGTAATGAAAAGACATTTCAGGCTGTTTTTATTTATGCCAGGATTGATTGGAGCTTTTTTAAAAGAAATAAATAAAGGCAGCCAAACATTTGCCATATAGTCGTATCTTTTCAGGTTTTTGGTCAGTGTGGTGACTGCATTCTGGTATGGTCTTCGCCTTAAGTGCACTGGATGACAAGTTTATTGGAAAATGAACAAGAGCCCATCTCCCAGTCCCTGACAGCAAAAATCCATCTCCAACATAACAGACAGATATAATTGTTGTGCACCCTGTTAGACATACCAAGTGATTGATACAATGCAAAAAGGAACGGGGTGAAATTACGATGATCTATAAAGATCTTGCTGGAACAGAGAAAGAGGAAGAGAATCATTTTTAATATGATTAATATTGCAGCAGAGAGGGGGAGAAAGGAAAGAGATGGGATTTGTTCCCTGTTATAACACTCTACTGCCATGCAATACTGCTTAGCAGGAAAGCCTTCCAGCTGAGGGCTATGAAACAGTTATCACTAGTAGGTGATTAAGTTACTAATTCTTCAGGGAGAAGACATTTAGAGGCCCATATTAAAGGAGAGCGAGGCAAAATTACATTCCGTTTCAATTTAGTTTAGCAATTCTAGTGATTTAGTTAAATGAAAAGCAATTGTTCCAATTAATAGTATTGAATGTTATTCATCAAAAGTGTCAAAACAGCTGTGTTGGTGCATTAGTAACCTATTCTCTTGTCAGAGATATGGATAATTCCCCAGGATTGCACGAGGGAAATGGCAGAGCAGTCAGGAGCCTTCAAGCAGGAGCTGCACATCCTGCAGCATTAGTGATGCACGCTCGTGGTGCTGCTGTCAGGCTCCCACAGCACTGCACTGGGGTGGAAAGGACAGCTGGGGGTTCAGCAGGGCAGGGGATGTTCCAGGACACATGAACCTGGCTTTCACCCTCCCCAGCACCATCCCACAAACGTCCTTCAACACAGTCTGGCAGGGCAATGGGGGCAGGACTAACACAGCTGGCTCCTCTCCTCTCCGTCCTACTCCTTCCTCCCACCTCTAGGCAGGATCCTGGAAGGATATCCAAGAAAGGATAACACCCTCAACCCTGCTTTGCCTAGAGCTGGTGCAAGAACAATTAGCAAGCCCTGAGCACCATTTTGATCCACACACAGTCCTCAGCAGCAACATCCACCCCGCAGCAGCTTTTCTCATGGAGCTCATCCATCAAAATGGTGATTAAGGAGCTAAGAGGAAAAGTTTGGACATAACCCCTGAATACAATGGGGTAATAAAACACAATGGTGCTGCTGGCCTGGGAATATGACACTCTGGCACAAGACAGCACCTTCTATTTTGGGATGAACAGACCCCGGTCTGAACACTGCTGAGGGCATCCTGGAGCTCATTAATCTGTATGGGAATGACAGAGACAGGATAACAGGTCTGATAAGGGTTTCCTCCAGCCTTTTCCTTGCACCATGCAGGCCCCTGCAGCCACCTCAGCTATCTCCACTCAATAAGGTTTTATACACTTCCTCCCAGGACCCATAATTGCCATCTCAGTGCAGGCGATACTATCGTCTTCCTTTCCTTTCAAATTTCCATAGCCTTTTTATGGGAGATTAGAAAATCCTGCCTTTTTTGGACCTTGCTGTTTGTTTTCTCCAGGAGCTAAAGAAAAATAAATGCATACTGTGTAGCTGAGTTGAAGGACAAGGGTAAAAAGGGTGCTAAGGGCCCAGCAAGTAACCTGCTGCATCTTGTGTTGTTTTCCACATGGCCATCTTACCCAGGGTGATGCCTTCACACTCCTTGGGAACAAGGGGCACCACAGACCAGTCCCGTTCCCCAGTGTGGTGCTGTGAATTTGTGGGATCCTCCAGGTCTCACCATGAGCCAAGAGCTACAACAGCCTCATGCACCAAATGGTGTCTCTGTTCTTTTTTAAAAGCAGTTAACACAAAATAACCCAACAAAATCATGGGTACATTCAAGGAGAAACAGATTCCCAGATACCTCACAAGTGAAATAACAAGTGTGTTTTTTCCTCCCTATCTCTGAAAGTCCTCCTGCATCCATGCTTGCAGTCCAGCCTTGCCCACAAGGGTAATAAGGCTTTGCAGTGTGACCTTTCTTGCTTCCTCTTCCCCATTCCAGTCATTGCTAGGGATTATACCCCAGTAGTTACCCTGCTCTAACACACACTGAAATAACCAGGTATTCTTGCTGAACACAACCAAAAAGAATTCAGAGCATAGCATCATACCAGCAATACTGATTGAAATGTTATTTTATGGGGAAAGAGAAATAACCTCCTACCTATGCAAGCCAAACAGTTTGGCATCACATGCTCATGCTCTGAGGACGAGGGGAGGCTCAAGAAAACTGTGACTGTAAAAACCTTCCCCAGCTTTACACATAAATATATAAATCAAGGATCCTCACTAGGTTTGCCACTCCACAGTATCCCTTTTAAGTCCTAGCTTGGAACTGTACCTGCATCTGCTTTTATCATAAGAGCTTGAAAGCACACAGAAAATAGCACCTCAACTTGCTTGCTCTGTGTTTTGTTATGACCTCAGGTGCTTTGCTGCTTTAGTAACGAGGCTGCTGAAATACAACTCAAATCCAGAGCAATGAATTAAATCCCTTCCCCCCCCCCAAGCTGGTCCCAGCACAGGCCAATGGACACACAGGAGGTACAGGCTAAACTTGTGAAGAAGCTGGGAGAACATGTGTGTTAACTTCAGAGCAGTGACCAGAACAAAGGGGCAGTGTAGAGCCCTCCCCATATTACAACTTGGGATTTTGGCACCAAGGAAGCTCCTTCTTGGCAACTCTTATTTTCTCATTCCTGCTCAGAATAGCAGGATTTTAAAGGCCTGCAAGGCATAGAAAGTTACAGATGATAAAATTGTACATTCTAATACACCAGAATTACTATAGATATGCCTGGTTTGGTGCACATGGCTCCATCTTAGCTGTATTTCAAACATGTCACATAACATTTATTATGAAAAAGAAGTAAAGAGCCCTTCATTAATTATTTGTATTACCATAGCACCTAAGGGCATTAATCACACATCAAGGCACTGTTCAAGCAAACAGTGCCAGAACACAGCCTGCCCAAAATCAAAATTCAGGGCAACAAAACAGAAAAAACTGCACAGAAATAAAAACAATTGACATGGTGTAGGAAGCACAGGGTGGTGGCTCTAATCATAGGAGAGGCAGCAGACAGAGCATGTCCCCTGCTATCAAATGACCTGTGCATATCCCAGGTGAGGAACTTTTTAAGAGAAAGTGGGTGAGGATGGATATTGCCCCTTGACAGTTAATATTAAGTGATCAGCACACTGGAAACCAAGCCCAAGGAGAAGCTGTGGAAGCTGCTGTAGAGCAGAGCCCACAGAAACAACACTACAATCAGGTACAGTCTAAGTCACGTTATGGATCAAGAGGACTCATGGAAGATCCTTTTCAGTCCATTCCTTTGACTTTACAATAGTAAAAAATAAGTTAAAAATAGCTAGAAAAGTTTTAACACCATGTTTGTTAAGCAGGCCCAAACTTCAAACTTTCTTACAAGTTAATACCAACACTGGCCCATCAGTCTGATGAGCCAAAGCACAAATGTGTTCATTACTCCACCTTCAATCCATGACAGACTCCCAGGCAACAAATCAAAGCTTCAGCATCCTTGTTGCCTCCTGCCAAAGTTAACCACCAGTAATAAACAAATACCAGCTTGTGATAATAAAACGGAACAGAAGCAGAACAGAAAAGCTCAGTCACGTAGATGGTGATTAGTAACTACTACACCAGGTAAGTTCTTTCCACCTTTACAGTCATACACCAACCAGTTGCTCAGACCCCAGGCACTGAGTCTCAGTTCCAGCAGGCTGGGAGCAGCCATTCATTCCTAGTCATGATTTTAACTCTTACTGCTATCATCCCATTCCTTGGAAAATGGGATGTGTCCTCATGTAAAAGGCAGCGATTACATAAAAAAAAGACATATGTTCTGAAATGAGATGAGCAGCAAATGAAGTTTATTCCAGCTACCCACACAAAATTTGGGACTTTGGCGCACTGAATTAAAGCAAATTTAAATCTGAAAAGGCACTTTTGTGCTTCATATGCCCCATTTTCCTCCTAAGAGAAGGCTCTTGCATTGAAATACAGAGTAGAACAGAACAAGGTGCTACATCTATTGAGATAATAGTGAAACATGAAATTATTGTAAAATAGCACATTGCCATATATTAATTGAAGTGGTTTTTTTCCTCAGCTGAAACAGTCTTAAATTCCTATTTCACTTGCTTGAGTTGTTTTAAAATAAAAACAGGCTTACGGACTGCAGAGTAATCAAAAGTGTTGCCCTGGTGAAAGAAAATACTGAAAAAAACCAACCAAAAAACCCAAAACACCAAACAAAGAAACCATAAACCAACTCTTCACTCAAAATCTAAAAACTCTTCTCCCAAACCTGACTATAAGGGAGTATAGCTAACCCAGAAAGGATTTTTTTCTTTAATTATTTATGTGCATTCTCAGAAGTTCATCAACTAATCTCCTCGATTTCCTAACCCAAGAAAAGACCAGATGCAGTAATCTATTACAGACATGATATAATTGTACTGTAATCATAACAGAACAATATCTGCACATATGCTTTTGTTAAGCACAGGGCACAGCCTGACACTACTCATTAAGAAACAAATGGAACATTCAACCACGGCTTTCATTTGATCTTACAAAGATAAGCCCCAGCATTGTTATTCTGGATTCCGTGTGTGTGTGTGCATGACACAAAAGCATTCTCTCTCATAATAAAAA
>VXBX01002012.1:922111-967775 GCA_013400415.1 Scytalopus superciliaris
AAAAAAATCAAAACAACAGACCAGACTGGTGTACACAGGACAATTAACCAGTGGAACAGTATTATTCTGCTATTATCCCTTTGTAATAACTGAAAAGTCACTCCAAGCACAGCATTAACACAAAAAAGCAAGCCTAAAATAGTTTTCTTGCCCTACTACAGGCTTGCTGGTCATTTTTCTTACACACAACATTTTTCACTAGCAGATCCAATTGGTATTGTAATTTATATTGTATTAGACACAGCATTATACTCAGTAGTATTGTAATTTAAACCATGTCTATGCTTTGTGTCTGAAAACTTCCCAGCATAACTAGTAGTTATACCAGAAAGGGGCAGGGGGATCAAACAAGCACCTGATGTTGCTTTAGAACTTTCTGAAGGGTGTGCCTGGCAGGAAAGCAGTTAAAAAGCAGCAACATGAAATTGCATATGATATAGCACAGTGATGCTACTGCATTATAAATAATGCTGAGGGATGCATTATTTATATGTTTAATATTGGGCTCGCTTATGAAGTAAGCTTCTTTCTCCAGTTGGTCTCCAATAGTAATTGGCAGACAGGATCATGCAGCAGAGTTCAGAAGGAGACATCATAATTCAGGGAAGTTTGGGAGGCAAAGCACCGAGTGGGGCTCTCTATTGTGTTTCCTCAGTTTAATAAGTTGGAAATCTCAGAAGGTTAGAAGCTCACCTTTCATTCATTTAAGCATTCAATAGAAGGGGGGGGTGGGGGGGCGGGGAATTTGGATGTTTATTTGGGCCTTGTCCCAAGTCTGTGTCCTTTAACAGCTGCAGGGCTGGCACGGAAATACTCTGAGATATCTGGCACCTTCACGTCTGGTCACTGTTTAAAACCAAAACTGGAGAAAGATTCTGTCCCATAAAAGTGTTTAAATTGGCCCTGGCAAGAGGGCGGAGCCTCCAGCCCCACAGTGAGCTCAATCTTTTAACACGCTCATTTTCTGTTCCTGTGTTGAACACGGCACTTTGCAGAGACCCAGTAGAAGTATCACTGCTATGAACACCTCTCTCCTTCCCTGCACTGAAAACTGCACAAATGATTTTTTAACAACCACATCTAAGAGGGGGAAAGCACAAATAAATCTGGCTGTTAGTCCAAGTCAGAGCATGAACTGGGCCAAATTCAGGTTTGCTGCCACCAACACCTTCCTCCTCCAGCCAGAAGGGACCAACTTGGTAGAAAAACACCTGTAACAAGCTTTTATCTGCCCCTTATTCTGGTGGGTCTGACAACATGGTGCTATGTGTTCACCACAGCCACCTTTTATTCACATCAACACACCAAGTTGTCAATAATAGCAGCTGAGTACTGGGGATAGATCCCAGTCACCCATTGCTGCTAGAGGGCAATTCCATCTCTCTGGAGTTGGGGTGGGCAACCAAATTGGTCTGGAAAAATTATGTTGATTCCAGTAGGTCAGAAACTGCTCTCAGCAATGAGTACAGAGCTGTTGGAGAAGTTAATGAGGATCAACACTGTCTAATCCAGCCCATCCAGGGCCCGAGGGAAAAAACTAAAGCATTTGTGCTTTTCTGTTGTTGCTGCTTCAGTCCAGTTTTGTCTCATAAAAGCAAACTAGGCCCGTCCTTGAGACCATGGTGCTGACAGTCACATGAGCTCATTGCTCCAGCTTTCTTTAAAGTTCTCCAGTTCCTGCAGTTGATGAAGGCAAAACAAGGCTTGAAGACTAGAACAGGACAATGACCCCCAAAAGATAGCTCCTGGGCACTTTTTTTTTTTAAAGTACATTTCACGAAGTCATTCCCTCCAAACCCACTGCTTTGGAAGCCTGCTTTCACAATCCAGTGCTCCAAAGTCCCAGATTATCCAAATTCCACATTGCTGAAAATATTTTACAGTTCCATGTTCAACTGAACCACTATCCAAAAACAACCCTATCAAAACCCACTGAAATGGAGTTCAAAAATAAAGGTGAACAATGGGAATGAACTGAGATTCTTCATCAAGATTCAAGGCTATCCTTTCAGGTCCAAATATTTCTTAAGCAGTGTTTAAGCACATCTAGTTGCATTTTGGTTCTCCCCTACAGGTTTTTTGCTGCCTCTTCATCTGTTTACAAAGCATTTAAGGACAAAATGTTCTCAGTTCAGAGGCCACAAGGAAGGGCTCCCAGCTTCTCCTTCCTGCCTGACTCCTCACAGTAGCACAGGTAGGGACAGTAACTGGACATAGAAATGGACATCAACCCATCTACATTCCTATAACAAATTTTCATGAATGTTTACCATTGAACATCCCCCACCTAAACCCACTGACATGAGAAACTCTGGGTTCATTTTCAAGTGTGCTGGACATTTCCAGCTGTGCACAGAGGGTGAAAATACAGGCTGAGCACACCCTGCAGCCACCAAACTGAAAGCAAACGAGTGATAGACAGATTGCATTACACTTAAATCACAGTCCCAATACTCGCTTTGCGTTTCCACACAAATGACTCCTTTAGCTTGGCATAGACAGTGTCTTTTCCTGCTACAGGTTTTGGAAGAGGGATACAGAGCTGAGATTGACTTAGCCCAAAATGTGAAGCTTGCCAGTAACTATTTTCACCTCCAGATTCTGGTCCCATAGTGCCCTCCACTTGTGACTGTCCTCAGGATGAAGAACTCCACCAGGTGCAGAAAGCTCCAAGTCAAATCACATAATGGAACTTTGTTTATGTTAAACAGCCTTTTCCAGATAAACTCTTGCAGTCAAATCTACCCAGCACTGTTGATGCCAGTTCTCCACTTTGCTGTGCAATATCAGGCAAGAGCTTAAAAGTAGAGAAGCCAAAAGAATCCAAAAATTAAAAACCACTTTCCCTATATTCCACTCAGCAACTGTCATAGAGGAAATGCAAGTGGAGTGATTAATTCTTCTACTTACATGTCTGATGCAAGAACACCAGCCTTTCAGATTTGGGCTTTATTACTATGCTCTACCTCCCCAGGCCAATGATAAGAGTCAAATTTTGACAAATTTCATACTGTGAGGCTTTTAAACAGTCAAATATGCTTTATTATTTAGAACATAATTTTTCGGTTTTGTTTCCAGCTGTATGTAGTACTGAAGTTTGCATTAATGCCCTGCATTATATCATCCTTATCAGACAAGTTTCCGAGGTACAGCTGATTCTCCTTTTTGATTTTCTACAAGAGCTATTAAAAATGCTGACCAGGGAATATAGATTTTCATTAATATTTCCTCTTCTTTTGATCTGTTCCTTTGATTTACCTGACTCTACAATCCAAATAATCAGAGAAGTTCCTGTCTTTCATGCAACAAATTTAATGCCAAAACTTAATCAAGCCAAGGTTTTTAAGATTGGGAGGGAAAAGGCAGTACATTTAAAAGAGCTTTTCCTCACTCCATCTCAACCAGATGACTTTGGGAAAAGCAGGCCCCAAGAAGAGGTACCAGTGAATTCAGAGGGCATTCTCTGCTTTATAGGCATGAAAAACATTTCTGTAAAAACAGCAAAGCTGCTGAGAATTTAGCCTGGAAGGGAGACATTTTTCCTTTAAGCAGGGGAAAACAAGGTGTTGCTCCACACTGTCTCTTGTTTCAGTTCTCTGCTAACTTAAGCAGTTGACTGTACACTTGTTTTTCAACCCTGCTTTGGCATAAGGTTGCTGTCCTTATTCCTTTTGGTATTGTTCCTGCACAGGAAGACAGGAAAACATGCTTCCAGGCTCCTAATATATGTTTGTTTTCCCTTATTGTTGTTCACTCTGTTTACACAGTGGTTGTTTTTATTCATCTTTGACGACAAAATTTAAACTCTCCTAATAGAGGGAGAGAGATCTCAGGGAGTGGAAAATACAAAGGTAGACAGAGTAATGAAGGAAAACACAGACTTTGCTTTCAGTGTTTTCTTGCAGAGTCAACCTTGACCCCAAGATGCCCAAACAAGTTGGAAGTGTAACGTGCACTTCTGGATTAAGTCCAAATGCTCTTATTTTTGTACTATTTTAACATTAGTGAACAAGGGAACAGATGTGGTTCAGAGCAGCCCCAAAACACTGTGCTGCAATCATTCTCATGTCATTAAAGCACCATCAGAACAGTTTTGTCTGGGAGTTGTTCACGTTTCATGTGATTGCTGCTCCAGCCTGGCTCTAACATGCATCTCAAACATGGATACTCTGCAAAAAATCAGAGAATTAGTAATTCACCACCCTCTGTCTCTCGGTCAAAATTACTACTGGTGTGCCTTACAGAATTCCTGCAGGTTGGTGAGAGCAGCCATTTGCAATGGATAGACTTACCTGTGCATGAAAGCAGCTGCTTGTAGAAGCATTTGTGTATCTGTAGTTACTCACCTTTTTTCCACATTTCCAGTATTAACTCGATGACACAATAATTCGTATATGCAGTTGCTGGGGGATATTTGCATAAGCAAAGTTCTAAACAGTTCAAGGAGAAGGGTATGCCTAACTAGAACAGAAGTTTGGGTGATGTATACAAACAAATAAAGGAAATCCACAGCGTCTTAAAAATGGGCCAGAACAGTTTCCAGTCATTTAATCAAAGAAATCACCATTTCTTGATAACCTGGGAGAAGTCTCTCCATTCTTTCTGTCTTTTCAAAGCTAATAAACAAGTTCAGATATACATAAACAGATGTGAAGGCTCTTAATCCTCAGAAATCGTTGCCACATCACCCCTTTCACTGAAAGCATTGAAGCCTCACCCTGTGTTCAGTGGTGTTCTGGTCTCCTGCCCAGAGCTCAACCTGCAGCTGCACTGAATGGATTCCTCAACAAAGACAACAGGCTTTCCTCTCCCAGTTTCCCGTCAAGGAGAGAGAACTGGTGTGGGTCACTATCTCCCCTTTCACAGAACTCCTTGCTGCTCCAAGTGCTACAACTGGTGTTCCCCTCACAGGACCAGCACACCCCAACAAGTCATCATCCCTATGCCTTTGTTCTTACAAAGAATGACCTCATTCAGACCAATTCCAACTGTTTTCCACAGTGATATAATTTCCATACCTAATACCAGATGGTCAGAGCCAGGTTTGAGCATGAATAACCTGGAGCCTAAAACCACAGAAGGGGACCCACATCCCTGGATGACTTCATAGGTAACCTATACTCTTCTGGGACCATACCCCTCTCTTCTTTTCCCTATATCTAACACAGCTTTAAGTCTAAAAGCAGAAACAGCTTTTCATCTCCCAGTAAAACTGTGCAAGAATGAGCCCACAGGTTATTTTGGAGACATCCAGAAAGATCCCTGAACTGCCAGTAAAATTCTAGGAATCAATGGCCAGCTCAGGAAGGCACAGGAGGAAACATAAAAGAAAAATACTCCTCTGAGCATACCATTATTGTTAAATATCACCATTCCAAACATAAAAGATAAATTTTCAAGTGTTACAGCAGGTCTCAGAACCCTATTAATAGAAATTAGAGGGAAGTCTAATAGAAAAAGACAGAGAGGAAGACATTCTCTCCACTGCTCCCTGGGGAAGGTGAGAAAAGACTGAAAGATGACACTTTATCTCTTCTAATTCTCATGGGACCCATAATCACAGCATTCGTTCAGCAAATAATAATAATAAATATGGTCTGAAGTGACTCCAGCTATTTCAGCTTTAATAAATGGGTTGAAATAGAGGCAAATTCAGATACAGAGAACATCTTTTCAATAAAATCTGATAGGGTTATTAATAACATTAATGGAGTACCATGCTGTCTCCATTTTGTTAATAGTTGCCTTATTCTCCCCCAGTCCATTCCCCACTCCTGTGCACAGACACAGAGAAACACACACTTTTCCCTCCAGTGATGACAAATTCAGACTGTCAGCTTTCTGCTGGCAATGCATCCCAAGAATTAGTCAAATTTGACATGATTTTATTGTTTTATGGGAACTGCCAACAGGGATTTTTCTGCCTGAAGTACATTTATATCCCAGTTCAAATCAGATCCTGGCTTAGTTCATGGACACAAAGGGGATAAAGTCAGGAAACCTGCAGCTCCTCAAGGACAAAAAAAGTTATGACCATGTTGGGATGCTTAGAGCCTTCCTCCAAGTAACTGTGCCTTTGTTTCAACTTGCCCCTTACTCCCAGGACAGCTTTCCCTTCCAGTTTACGGCTGTCCTACCAGGGAACAAACCCCAGTGTGTGGCCACAGTATTTGGACTCCTGGTCCAAAACCAGACATTTAAACACAGCTGTGAATCCCCGCACACAGTTTTAGAAGAGCAGAAAAATCTGTCTGTAGAAGAACAAGTGCAAGCAGGTAGATTTGTCTCAGCTGTCCTGTTTTATTCTAAATGGAGAGGTTTAAAACATTTTTTTTTATTTATTTTCTGTGTTCGCTCTTTTTTTTTTTTTTTAATTGAAGTGTAACCCCACTCCCACTGTACTCCCATCCAAAAAGAACTATTAGCTCTAGTTGTACAGGACCAAATCTTAACTGAGGACTCATGATTATTTAGAGTTCACCCTTATTTATCCCATTTCACATTGGGCTTTAGCAGTATTTTCCAAATGTCAGGTTTTCTCATGCTTAATGAGAGTAAAAAACATGTTTCTTTCCCTTTGCATTTTCTGCTTTCAGCTGTGACTTCCATAAACTTATTTTGGTTAGCAAACAAGATGGTTGTATGATTAAAGAAAAAAAAAATGCATCTCATTTTCTTAGTCCCCATCTATAGATGGAGGGAAGGAGCAGCCATAGCCGAAGTATTTTATATCACAGTTCTTCCCTTGTGAGGAGACAAAAGAGAAAGGAAGAAAAATAGAATTATAGAGTTGCCGAGAAATGAAATGTTTGAACAGAAAATAATTTCCCTAACTTGTAGCCTGGAGGCATAACCTGTCACAGCTCTGCATGAATTGAATGGTCAGGGAGTTCAAGTTTTCTGCAGCTTACCATAAACTAATATGCTCCGTCATATCATCCTCAGGAGACAAGGATTTGAAGGAGCCACTGTATTTAGAACAGCAAAAGTGATTCTGTGCTTTAATAGAATTAGAGGGAACCATCAGAAGGCCAACACAACCCAGTGCAGATGAACACTAGATGGAAGGTGACAAAAAATTCCCAAACCACACACCACACCAAAGACAGGGAGCTAAACGGTAATTCTATTTTAAGCTCTTCTAGAGACTGTGGACTAATGAGTTCATGCCACACAGGAACTGCACTGTTTTACATACCTATACACAGAATGACTGACAAATTTCCACTTGAAACAGAGCACGTCATAGTGGGAGTCTCACAGTGTGGTGGGTCAGCCTCAGAGGCTGCTGGAGGAGAAGAGACAGCCCCACAGCAGGCACTGCTTTCTGAAAGGCAGAGCAGCAGTACTGAGGAGAAAAAACTCGAGGAAGAAAAGCACTACTTTAAAATCTGCATGGAACAGATCAGGCAATGCTCTCTTCTTACATCTGCAGTCTCTTCTCCCTTGATCTTTACAGGTGTACTCTGGTCCGAAATCAATGCGGAAAGCACACTGTGGTGCAAGTCCTAGAGGCTACTCCACAAACAATACACAGCTGAGCAAAATAAGTAGCTTTCCTAAGATCTTCTCTGTCCTCCAGCCTCCTCAGGACCATATATATACACACCACAGAGTAGATAATGCCCCTAAATACTGCAATCCACCAAAACTGAAAAAGAGACATTGTTCTCTGAACAGCTTGTGGGTCAGAACAAAAACACAGACTCTGCCAGGGACACAGGCTGGGTTATGGATTGACAAGCTCTTGCCTGGAAAAGGGCAGACTAAGAAAAGAACACTGAAGAACCCGTGCGTAGCAGGAGGAGGTATGTTACCCATTCTCAGCCTGAAAATACTCAATTTCTCCACTATATTACACTTTCAAAAGTCTCACCATTGAGAAAGCATGTCTTCACTGGGAAAACCCTAGAATAAATTTGGAGCTGACCTTGTACCAGATCTTCACTTTGCCTTTATTGGCTCCTTTTGCTCTTCTCCTGCTTCTATGGGATAAATACCCTTTGCTAGGATTTGTTCTAAGCTATCTCCATTCAAGTATCAAACTGCTACAGATATTCTAAAACCCTTGAAAGATCCAAATGTTCTCTCCCGGAACAAAGAATCTCTGCCATCCCTATCCCAAACTGTGAAGCATCATCCTCAGAGAGAAGCAAAGTCTTTCTTACAGTGCAAGAACCCACTCTGACAGCAGTTCCCCTTTTACAGGAAGACCCAAACCCAGAAGTGCCCATCCCTAGACACTGTATGAGATACAGTCTACAATATACAGCAATGCCTCTGGCATAGCTGAATGCACCTTATTTGCATGTGAGAATTGTTGCACAGCTCTGGGTTACCTGTAACTCACAACTGCTTTGCCTTCTCCTCAGGGTAAGGTATTTACTTCATTGCTTTTATGTGAAGACATGTTGAAGTTAAGCAGCTGGGACAATTTGTTGAAGGTCAAAAGGAAGATTTAAGTAGATCTACAAACAGCATTCACACTTTCCAGTGCTCCTTTGGCATCCTACCACTGGTTCTTGTTTTCTCTAGACAAAGAGTGTTTTCCTCAATTGAGGAAAATATCAAGAATGGAGCTTTCAGCGTAAGCAAAAGCACCTGCATGTGCTCACATAGAGCTGCTACAGAAACAACTGCCCCACATTTCCAGTGCTCCTATTACCCATTTACCCCTCTGAACAAAGGGATGACACCACAGCATGACCCGCTCAGCAGCAAGGGCTTCTCCAAAGCACTCCGTGTGACCTCGGTGTAATGAAGAGAATTAATATGGCAAAGCCTCTAACACGGCACCACTTCCCAGCAGCACAGCCACAGCCTCTAATTGATTAGTCCATAAAAATCTGTGCACTAAATTGAAAGGAGCTGCACTAATTCTCTTTTATGTTAAATTTCTGTCTTTCTCCTTTATCGAATCCTTCGTCGAATGTCCCTTCTGCTGCCTATTGTGGGCTTGCTCTGGGCCTGTTTTCCTCTTGCCCAGATTAAGTACCTAATCAAAATCTTGTCTCCCTTAATGGCATAAAATTGAAAGATAGATATTGCACTTTACACAGCTGATTAAACACTAGAATGTGGCTAAATGCTTTACAGGGCTTGTTACATTAACTAACTCTGTCATCTGCCAGCTATCTTATAATTGCATATGCTCATGTTGCCACTGGTGAAGCCAAGGTAAGATTTCTTTTCCCTCCATTACCTCTTCCCACTCTCCCTCCCTCCTCATTGCCACCCACCAGCTGCATGTCTGTGAGGGGCTTAGAACTCCCCTGGAACAACCACCTGAAGAGAAACTCTGATGGTCGTTGACTGTAATTTTCTCTACGTTAAACTGTCAGTCACTGGTTTGTGACCATCCAAAGAGACTGATGAAAGGGAGAGTATTAACAGCAATTTTTTTTTCATGAAAGCAGAAACAATCCTGCCCACACCTGTATTCTTCACACCTTTGATAGTAATCACCTTGTTTCATAAGCCTGAAGAAAGCAAGGATGGAAGAAAGAGTTCTTATACTAGTTTGTATAAGAGCATATATTAAATAGTCTGAGCTTCCCACTGGCTTGTCAAAGTATCTGATGTTGCACATCTTGGCTTTTTCCTTGCACTCTAACAGTAATGACGCAGATGGACTTTCTGGAAGACTTACAAGTCCATCCCAGTTGATTTCCTTGTCAGGGGAAAGTTTCACCTTCTGCAAGGCATTCACAGAGAAAGATCCCTAAATAGTGTCTTCAACTGGGTTGCTTACAGGAAGAAATGGACAAACCAACCTAAAAAAGCTTTACCCAGAATTTCTTCGGAAGAAAGAAAAGTGGCAAAGATTCTTGGTTTTTAATGTTCCTAGGAATTGTTAAAAATGGAAACATTAATTAGGGCCTGTGTTTGATTCAAGATACAAATCATGCCAAAAATACTCTGCAGGTAAGATTTGTCATCTTTGTCATCCACAGAGAGAGCAGTTCTAGAAACAGATCTGCTCCTTTGCACAAATATTTCTATATGGATTGCTTTAAAGTAATTGCCAAAACACTTCTCCCTTTTAGTGCAGGAAATAGACTACACGTTACACCCAGACTGTAAAATGTGGAAAACTGGTTCAGTTCATGTGCATATCTTCCTGACCCCAATCTTTTGCAGACAATCTATTTGTTAAGCAATAAAATAACACATCATCCATTTCTGGTCCATATATTACCCTTAAAACCTCTTTTCTTCTTCCCAAATTCCACTGCAGAATGTGGTAAAAGTCCCATTTTGCCACCTTCTTTTTAATTCTGCACCTTACTATACAAAAGCAGGACTCCAGCCAAGCAAGGAGGCTCTGTCTGGGACTGAGAACCCGCTCTGAGGGACTGTGTTCACAGCCAACTAATAAAGCCAATGCTAAGCTTTCCCTAAAAATACCCAAAGGACCAATTTTCTTCCCATGGGCTAAGCAGTAAGGGTTTACTGGGTGGGTCCTCCCTCCCCACTTTACAAGGGAGTTAAATCAAGTTGAGCTGAAGGAAACATTGCAATTCTGCTGGCAATTAATAACCGATTCATTGCTTTCTTATCCCACAAGGATTCTGCACCTTCCCATCTTCCATTCTTTGGTTCCTCACTGGAACCACACAAATTAGTTCATCCTAACATTGTTAATGGTTCATAAAAGCTTACTAGAGGCTATTATGAAGTCTTTACTAAGTGCTTGTTTTTAAATATTCATAAAGGCACAATATATACTTTAATAAGACATGTTGCAAGTTACAAAATTGAACCCTGCACTAAACATTAAGATCCCAGGAAAGATTCATCTGAAAGTGCAAGATGAAATCTACAGAAAAAGGCACCCACAGCTCTCTCCTAAATCCTTTTTCTTGATTGAGGAGGTAATCTTGCCAAATCCTGTAGTTTCACACTTCCTAAAATTCTTTGTTTTAAGCTAACATAGCAATTCCAAATTTCCTTCTGCCATTTCAGGAGGAGGAGAACATTGCCCTTTATATCAAGACCAATATGCAACACTGATTTGGCAGATTTCAAGAAGAAAAAGCACTGATTTAATTCAAGATCAACATATAGGTACCAAAAGCGGGTGAAAGTTTACTCAGGAATCAGCCAAAGCCCCTCTCAAACTGATCACTCAATACACACAATTCTTCAGCAGTAAGCACTTTCTAAACAGAAAAATGAGTGGCTTTGTGACCTGCCACACTATTTTCTACAGCTGACTTCTGACTTGGACCCACAATTCAGAATAGATCATAAAAGCAAGACCAAGTTTGACAATTTTGTCCTAGTGTTTAGTGGACATTTGGCCAAAGCCACATTCCCTTGGCAGTCCTGCAATTTCAGCACAACTGTCAAACCCTTCTAGCAGAGGTACAGCAATCCAGCAGGATATTAAGTAGACTTAGAGAAGTAACAACAAAGTTTTACCAGGCTTTTTTTTTTAATGTTAGTTATAACCAATGCCATCAATCCCTCACTTTCAGAATCAGATTCAGAAAGAAATATATTAAATCCTTTTATATGTATAAATCCCTGCCAAGCATCTATTTATACAGTGAAACGTGTTTGGGAGCCATGGAATTCCCATAATATGCTGTCCAGCAGGAGAACACCACCTGTACCAGTGTGCAGCCAGAAATGTTACATTTCACAAGGCTGGTCTGATGAGGTGCTAAACAGAACTGATGGGGTGACTTACCAAAGCCACAGCAGCATCATAATTCTGAATGGTACCGCTGCTACTGGCCAGCCAGAATAGTGCTATTGTGCCCTGCTCCATCCCAGCCTGGGTGGTCCAACCCAGTGCCAATCCTGTCCCTTTTCCCAGAGCCTGAGCAGTTTTATCCACATAAGTCTGTTATTCTCACTAGTGGAAGAAGGATGGGCTGAAAGCTTGCTGAGCTTCACACCCACCTCTCCAACACCTGCTTCTTCTCTCTTTTCCCCTAAAAGTTCAGAGATTAACTGCTTGTGGGGGGCTAAAGGGGGGGAGGTAGCAGTTGGCAGCACTGGGTAAAGGATCCCATACAGGGTTGGGGGAAGCAACTGAGAAAAATCCTACATCCTATTCAGACTTTCCCACCTTTTCTTTTTTGCAAATGGTTTTCCAGTACAGGAATATTTGGTGATATTGTGCTACTTTCTAAGACCATAAAGGATCCAAACAGTCTCACTTGGTAGTGCTGAATGTCTGCACTATGTGGAAAACTGGTCCTCCCCAAAGAAGACAGCAGCTGGCAGGGTGTATCTGTCAGAACACCGGGGTCTGTCTCCTGCCAAAGAGATTCCAGGCAGCAAGGGGTAGAGAGGAAATACCCCAAACAAGGAGTGAGAGTAAAAAGCCATGGAAGAAAAGACAAAGCAGGAAATTAGAAACTACAACTGAGTTATCAGAGATGTTTGGAAATACCTCACCAGCAGGACCTAAATAAGCTTTAAACAACTTAACTGGATGAGCAGACTCTGATCTACCCTTCTGAGATGCTTTCTGGTTTTATTAATAAGAAAGCAAAAGAGTAAGAAAGACTAACGTTCCCAGAAAGAGCAAAATAATTCAGCCACTTGAAAATCCTGCATCTTCTTAGCCGATCCTCACTTCTCAATTCCCGCTCTATTTCTCCCCAGGGACTGCTTGATTAAATATATGTGAATAAAAAGTATCCATTCCCTTTCGAACTAGGTTAAATTAACAGTGACCTGAATCAGACCCCACAGTCCTGACAGCAGTTACTTATCAATGAATCATTATCCATCTCTAAATACAATTCCTCTCTCTTTCCAAACTTCTTTGACTTCATGTGTATGAAAAAAAAAAAAAATAAAAGCACATTTGCAAAAATAATTCAACGAAGTCAGTATCTTGCCAGGGGGTGCGGGATGGACACAAGACAAAGAACAGACATTAGAGGACTAGAAAACACTTTCTCACTTCCTTTCAGGATTTTCTTCACGTTTCCAAAAGACAATCAGAAACAGAGTGAGTTCAGATCCAAATGGTAACAAAGCAAAACCAAAAAAGTCAACTTTTTTACTATGTTGCATTTTTAGTGCTTCACTTTTTTCTTTCCTGGTCATTGCACGCCATGAGGAAGTGAGATTAAGCCATAAAATGTAACTTTGGGGTTCCTAACTGCCCTTGGGAGAAATGTTTTTTTCTGAGACGATTTCTAAGCTTCCTTTTTATTTGTACACAACCCTGAACAACAAGAGTTCTTGTACTTATTCTGCAATTTAAAAAACAAACAAAAAACTTTTTAAGCCAGTGCCTGCAACCAAGATGGAAAGAAATGCTATTATTATACCTCTCATACAATCAGATTTTAGATCTCAGGGCAGCCCAGCAGAAACATCTTTAGAGCAAGTGATTCAAGTGATTCCTCTTGGCTAGTGTCAGGGATTTGCTCAAGTGGAAATTAAAGGTCTTATGCAGGATTTGAGAGGCATTGTGCTTAAAGCTCCCTCTTTACACACTGAAACAAGATCTATTTTTCAAGCCCTGAATGAACTTGACAGCTGAAGACATTTGTCCCATTGCCTACAGTAAAGGAACTGCAAATAACTACTCATCTTAAAGGAATCTCTACAATCACATTTAGAACATAAAGGAGCTACACTGCTCCAAACTGTGACATTTACTTTAAGGTTTCCAAGAGATCTCTAGATAAGCAATGCAGGCACCTGGACAGGCTGGAACACTCCCAGTTATGAATCTCAGCTCACCAAAGATGGTTTATTTGGCAAGGAGTTTCCACTGCTGAGCAGTGTGAACTGTTTCCATGATCCCCACAAGAGCTGCAGGTAAATGGCAAACAGCAATAGCATTATTTAAAATGCCACAACTAAGAGCTAACTTGAAAATACTGACAAGATAAAAACAATCCAGAGAGAGAGAGTGTAGCACTGGCATGCTTCCATTTCAGGCCACTACACCCAGAAAAGTGAAAGCCAAGGGGTACATCCAGAGCCTTAAAAAACCTGAATGAGCAGCTCCAATACAGAGCTACAGATCCAATCCTGTGACCTGAACATGCTCCCATTTGTCAGGTCAGATGGTGACCCACCCTGGTACCACAGCACTGACATTATAGAAGAACTTCAAAAAGCTTGGCCTTTGCTTTACCTGCATTGCAGGGAAGAGAGAAATGCACAAGCCAAAAGATGTAAATGAGGAAAGGAAGAGTCTCTGGTGGGGATCTTCAAAATCACAGCTCAGGTCATAATCTAAGCCAGAGAAGGCAGCAACTGGAGGTCTTGCCTTTACTCGGTTACCTTTACTGACACTTGTCGAGCTCTCAGCTACTGAATAGGATTCAATTCAGCCCAATTACTCAACTCAGCACTTACCTGGAGTTCTCATGGGGAACATCACAAGAGCAATGGAAAGTTATTTGCCATAAAGAGCAAAAACACCAAGACTGAGAGCTGAGAGTTTCTGATCCAAGAATAAAAGATATTTGTGCTGTATCATATGATGAGAGGGGAAAAAAAAACTTCTTCCTTTCACATTCTTCCAACATCACTTAATCCTGCTGACCTCAAAAAAGCATTCCTAACCTGTCTCTTGCTTCCTGGACATTATCTCAGAAGTATATTGGACCTTACTGAGTTTACTAGTATGTAATTGTAATTTAGTCCATATATCAAAATGAAGATTAGCAAGGCTACAGAATACTGAAGGTTTGCAAATTGTCATCAATTTGAGTTCTGTCTAAATTTCAAATTTATGAAAGCCTTTCAATTTAGAGTGGTTTGGACATGAGATTCTCAGTTTTGGTCCATCCATTAATTCAAGATGGCCATCATCTAAAACAAGAAAGTAAATAAATAAATAATTGATAGATTCAGAATTTAGCCATAATTAATTCAACCCCTTTTTACTGTAAAGGGAAAGTTATGCTTGCAGGCATAGTTTGGGCCTTGTTTTTAAATGCAGAGAATAGTAAAATAGATGCAACGTTTATGAATTATTAAAACCTGCACAAGGATTTCTTTTCCTCTTCCACAGCTTCTTGTTTAATCCTTGTTCATTGTTGGAGGCTCTGGGGATGACTGACACTTAAGACATCTCTGTCGTGCCTCCTCACCCACCGAGTGCCTGACAAGGGGAGAGAGGGAACCACACACACACACCAGCATATTCAGATTACAAGTGCTCCAGCCTATTTCATTTCTCCTCACCCCCCACACCCACTGAACCAAGTCTCTTAAAAAGACAGAAACATTGCCATCTGTAGAGTGTCCCAATAGCAACACTTCATCTGTTACATGATTAAGAACTTTTTTCTTTATCTTGTACTTAACAAATATTAAGGATTTACAAAGTTCATTAATTTTTTTTTATTTTTTTTTTTTAAAGTAGTACCTATATTTTTGTAGTGGCTTTGGTGGTAAGGGGATGTGTTTTGACGTAACTATACTATTTTTTCTTAAGAAAAAAAAAGATAGTTTTGAGGGGTATGTTTAGGAACAGAGCTTCAGAAATCCGCAACCTGGAAATAGTTGAGCATCACATCACATACCAGTCCTCAGCACACAAAGAGATCCCCCCAGAGCACAGGCTGGCAGCTTTAGCTGCTTCATTATTCCCTGGATATTTACAGCATCAGCTGCAATATAAAACCTATTTCCTACTTTCACAGGGAACAAGAAGAACAAAAATCTAGGCACTAATTAATCACAGTCTCATGTGGCGAACTTTGAAACAATGGTTAATTCACTACCAGCAACGTTTGTCTGAGCACAAACTCCAGACAAGTTTTCAGGTGGAGCAACTGACAAAAGCAAAGGGAACACAGTCAAGTTTGGGACCTTCTGTTCAGAACAGTCTGCTTTATCCCCAGCAGCCACTATATCAGACACTAAGAGGATGATATCACCTTTCCTGATAAAGTCTGCCTTGCCCTAAACACAGAACAGAGGACAATAAGGAATCCATAACACACATTTCTAACAGTGTCATAATTTTCCAGAAAGCAATTTAACAGGTTTAGGAATTTGAGATTAATTCAGAATATTTGAGGCATTGAGGAATTAAGAGCAACAACAAATAATTTACAGAAAGTTGGGCCACATTTATACAACTCATCTCCATTAGTACATCCCTAGTTAATGTATCAATGAGGCAGTTCCCTTAAAAAGCTCCATGTCAACCATTTCACTGTAAACCCAGTGTACATATAGTCCACCTCCCTCAATCCTGGGGCACAAATCACACCCCAGAGTTTGATCAAGTCACTGGTAACTACTGTATGCATGTTTTTTAATCAGACTGTAAAAAGAAGCTTCAAACTTTACACTGAGAAACAAACAACAATCAGAATTTAAAAAAAAAAAGATGACAGAAGAAATGCTTGTGAGCCACTGCAGCTTCTGTGCTCCAACAACCAAATCTGGTTTTCGCCAGTGGCAGAAGAGGGGGTTTGTACTTTGTTTTCAAAAACCAAACCAAACATAGAAATAGAAGAAAATATCAAATGGGAAGAGGAGAGAGAACTACAACTTTAGACAATGAGGATAAACCAGATTTTTCATTAAATCAAGACAGGAACCAAAAGATTTCCCCTAAGAAAGTGCCCTGTGTGAGCTGTACCTGCATCTCAGGGTTACAGTTCCGACACTGGCACAAGCTCGTGCACTCCCTGAGGCTGAGGGGATTGTTGGGATTTGCACTGATGGGATTGAGTTTCACATTTGCTACTTCAAGCAGAACATGTGAATCCTGGAGGAAGGTGCAAGAGCTCAAACCTTCCTGTGTCCTGCAGCATGGTGTCACAGCCTGCACTCATCCATCAACTCAAGAATAATTTTGTATCAAGTTACAAAATATTATGTCAAGCTGAAATATTTAAGAGACATAAGCTTCCTTGACAGCTATTTTTAGAAGTACTCAAAACTATTAGTTCAATAAAAGACTAATACTCTAAAACCTATGCCTGCCCTGAACAACTCTAAGCTTAGTGCACCTCCCCAAGAGCTCCACCCCTGTGTAATCAAGCAACTAACAGTTTTTGGTGTATTTCTGCGTAATTTCTACCATTTTCCTTTCCCCTTTCTTGCTTCTTCTCCCTAATCACCAACAAATCCATCTCTGTGCATAAACACACTTTATCGCCATGGCATTAAAATAAAACATCCGCCTTGCAAATGGGAAAGGGGAAAAAAGCCTGTCACGGTTTTAATGAAATTGTGTATGTGTGATGTTTTCATTGTATAAGCACAACTACTTAACTGTTCACAAGAAAGGTTTAACAGAGAACATGTTTGTACTAAAAGATGGGCTTAATGTTTGAGATTACTGGGTATTTCCATGTAAACTTCTTTCCAGTCTCCTCAAAAGATATATTCCAGTGTTCTTTTCATTTAGTTAATTTTTTCCACTGTAAAGAGCATTGTTTTTCTTATTAAAAAAAAAAAAATCCACCACCATTCTTATGCAAGTTTAAACTGCTGCCAGAAAGCTTTTGTTTCCCTATGTTTATTAATAAGCTATCTCTTTAAATCTACTCTGCTGTGCTCTACAAATTGTAAAGAGCATACAAATGAGACACAAAGCAGCTGCCAAATGCACAAGTAAAGCTTGGCCTGGCCAGTAATAAGCAAAAACTATTTAATCCTCCTTAACACTTTGCAATCTAGGCAAAAAATATTTATAGGAGCTGCATCAAACCTAAAATTTATCAGATAAAGTTTTTTGACAGTTAAAGAAGGGAGATGCAGTGGAGATCAATATTTTCCTTAGCTAACAATCTATTTATGAGTTACAGGGGATTGTTGATCAAGATTTTTCAATCAAAATTTATCCATCACAACACAAACATTTGGAGAACTAACTGTATTTACAGAAACAACTTTTAGAGTAGCAACTTTATTATAACTGAATGCAAACAAGCCTCAAGAGTCCTCCCACAATTCCCACATGAAATAGAACAGAAAAAGTTGAAAACAAAAAATCCAAACCATTGTATTATGGTTTAAAGTAGATGTTGCTCTAGAAAAGCAAGAGCTATAATTCTGAAATAAATGTAAAGTTGCATCTTTCAAGTTTATCAACACAAACTGACCTGATCATTTGCCTGAAGTTTTGCTTTCAAAAGAGAAAACAAAACATGATTTCACATCTGGCATTTCACTCCAATGTAGAAAGGCAAAGGCAAACCTAAAGTACCCTAAATTTTCAGTCTAAACAAATTGTTTTCTGTTTCCCTCACATTATATAGCCTGGAAAGCAAAGAGGAGTTATGAGGAAATCGGTAACTACAAAATCATCTGAAATTAAAAATGGAGCACTGGGTCACATACAGGCTTCCTGCAATGAAATAATCTTTATGAAGAGTAAGGCTGGGAATATAACTCATTTTCACACTACAAACATTTAAAAACCAAACAAAACAACAAAAACATCCTGCTGCAAATTTCACGTGGCCATACCCAGCCATCGTCCTGTGCAGAGCAGTCTGGTGACAGGTTCAATCCTCAGCCAAGCTGAAGTGTCAGCTCATTTCCTGCTTTTTTTTTCCTCTTCTGCTGAAGAAGACTCACATACCAAAACACACAGGCTGCTTTGCTGCCTTAAAAAATACTAAATCCAAGCTGTAAGGGAAACTTCACATCATTCTACCCGTAAAGACACAAGCAATTTCAGTCAGATATGCCAGACAACACTTGGAAAAGGATTCACCACCAAAGGAGAGGGGTCTGCTGCCTGTCTCTCCTCCAGGCATCTTATATCACCTCTCATAAACACTAGACACAGCTCACAAAACCAGAGTGGCTTCACCAGACAGAACGTGTTCTTTTTCCCAACCAGTTCCAAGTAAAGTGTTTGAGTTACGGACCAATTCTTTGCCACAATTTCTCTTCTAAAAAACCTTCCCTGGGCTATCCCTTGTAATTGGGATGGGGAAAAAAATGAATAGCCCTGAAACAGAGTACACCAAAGATCGACTCATGGCAGCACAAGAGCAAAAAAAGGGGAAACAAACCACCACAACAAGGTGGCATTTCTGCTGCCACCACAGATATCCGTCTTTACTTGCATAAAACCATCTGCATGAGATGCTCTGTATTGCTGTCCTACTTAGACACCTACTAAGTCCAGCACTTTTTGGCTGGATGTTGCAGTGCCCTATGAAATGTAATGGTCTTGAATTCTGCAGCAAGTACTGCATTATCAGAAAGTATTAGTTTAATGGAGTTTCTGTGAAAGGGGAGTATTTGCCATCATCTATGGAGCAACTTGAATAACTGAGAAGGGAACAATCCAAATGCAGCCCTACCTACTGTTGACGAGTCGCTGTGGACATGTCTCCCCTGTTCCTCAGCTCTTATTTTACAGTTCACAGATGATTTGGAGCTATCTTTTGCAGCTCACTCCAGGTTAGGAAACAGTTTTGGTTATCTGCTCCTAGTGTTACTGGTGGCGCAGCTTCCATCCTGCTTGCTTTGGCAGGAACCTGGTCAGCAGGAGAATTACAGCCCATGTGTGGTGAGCAGAAAGTATTCATGTTTGTACATTAATTGCAATTGCTGATTTGCAGAAACATGCCTTTGTACATATTAGAGCCACCTAAGGATCTGCAACAACAAAATTTCATTTCAATTTTTTCCAGAAGAGACACCACAGTATTAAAGTAAGGAGTTTGGGATGCTTCTATTCCTGGTGTGTGTCCCCCAGCCTGAGGTTTCCTCACAAGTCCAGGTGTCAGATAATATCACATACCTACTTGTCTATCAAAAACCCCAGCCTCAGTCATCCTCAAAGCATGAAAAATTGGATGCTAAAACTCATTTGTCAATAGACTATTTGGTATCTATTTGGTGTTTGTGGTTGGATTTCTCATCACACAATAATTTTTATCCTAATTAAGGCTTCTGGGTGAAGCCCCAACACAAATAAAATTAATTTGTTAAGAGTAAATACAGAGGAACAAATCACAGTCCAAGTGCACAGTCTCTGAGAGCCTGTGAGCCTGTCTGCAGAATCCTTCTTGCAGATCCTCTCAGTCAGCTCTAATCATTTATTTAAAAAGAGACTAACAGAATAGTCTGTCCTGGAGGATGAAAGCATCTGTTAGTCTCAGCGTGGATTCCTTTAGGAGGGAAGTGTAATTATCACATTCAGCATTACCGTAGCTCAGAACTACTCTTTCATTTTCTCTGTTTAAATACCAAGGGAACTGTTTGTAAATAACTTGACTGCACAAAATGCAGCTCTCCCTGCTGAATTGTCACCAACACAGTCCAAGTCAGCTGGACAAAGGACAGCCTGCATGGCCCCAGCACAGGGTGCTGCCTACAGCTGCCCTGCCCTCATGTCCCATCTACACTCTTACAGTCCTCTGCTTTTTGTTTTCTTGGGAATTTTGGGGCTTGATTTGGTGTTTTGTTGTGAGTTTCTTGGGTAGGGTGGGTTTTTTGTGCCGGTTACACTTGCTCTGCCCTCATATCCCACCAACAGTTTAACAGACCTCTGACTTCTGTGTTACTTTGGGGTTTGATTTGGTGTTTTGTTCTGAGTTACCTGGGTTTTGGGTAGGTTGGGATTTTTCTGATTGGTTTGGGGTTTGTCTTGTTTTTAAACTGAAGAACCTGCCTCATTGCACAAAACAGGTGCAAGTACCATCCTCTGGCAGAAGTTTTGGGAACTCTAGGGATCATGTTGATAACTATCAAGGCCAGGCAGAGGGCATTCTGAAACTTGTCCCAGTGCTTTGGTTACTCCTACACTGAGTCCAAGGGGTGGTCATCAGGTCAAGAAGGTGTAAACTCGGCATATGGTTATGAAGAGGCTTTTGCAGCTCATGGAAAGCAAGAGCCTGACACATTCTTAATGCAACCCAGAAATGAAAAGTCTAAAATGAAAGAGAACGCAATGCCATCACTCCATGTTAACAGAGACTCTACCCTGCAAGTAAATTACTTGGGACAAGATTTACTGAACAAGCAACTCAACATAAGCTCCCCGCACAACGTTGTGACAGAAGTGGCTAATGTTGGTTTTAGAGGTATAAACAAGAGGAGCAGTAAGCAGGATTGATGAAGTGATTATATTTTTATTTATGACATTGGTGAGACCAGTAAAAACCATACAAAACTCAGTTGCAGTGTTGCAACTTTTTAAAGAGTGTTGAGATAAAATAAAGACCTGAACAACTGAGGGGCAAATAACTGGGGTCTATCTCAATGAGAGCTGAAAGAGCTCAATCTATTTAGCCTATCAACAAAGACTGAGAGGTAACTTGATTAGTGTATAAGTACCTCCATGGGAAGAAAACAAAGGGTATTAAACGGCTCATTAATCTATCAGAGAGAGGCATAACAAAAACTAATGGCTGGAAACTGAAGCCAGACTGATTTAAATTTAAAGCCAGGCACAATTCTTTTTTTTCTCTCTCCCCCCCCNNNCCCCCCCTTTTTTTTTTTTTTAGCATTGTGGGCTGTTCTCCAGGTTTGGATACATTCAAATCAAGAAATGGGTGCTGTCTGAAATAATGTTTTAGACAGGCAGAAGTTTTACTGTAGTTAAAAGCACAAAAGTTACTGGAATCAACACTGTGGCAACCAGGAGAAACTCAATGGCCTGTGATACACAGTAAGTCAGAGGAACAATCTAGGGGTTCCCTCTAGGCCTTAAATTCCATGAATCTATGAACTATGAAAAAGCCATCTCTCTGTCCTAATAAATCCAATCATTGTGATTTTCCACCTACTTTCAGTCTTTGCTGAAACTCTTGTGTTTTGTAACAGGAACATGCAACAAAAGACTGGAGTAAAATCTGAAGCCAAGATGAACCATGTGCTGAGGCATAACCCAAGAGCTAATTATTTTGCTTGCTATTGAAAATTGGAGTTTTCACTCATGAGGAGTATTAAAGATTGATGACACTGATAAACTGAAGGGGGTAGAGGGTAGGAGTGGTGAAAATAAGAATTTAAAATGGTTCAAGCACAAAGTACCTCATCCTGCAAGATGCCTGAAGGACCACTCTGTAAATTACAGGGTGGTTCATCACTCACATTTATTCTGCCCCAGCCTTGCAATTCATATCAAGAAAAAGGGTTACTAATAACCAGTTATGTATTTACCAAGGCAGAGTCACACAACTTATTTTTGAGTTATTCAAAGCTTTTCATAGATATGGTTGATATATTTGGGGAGGGGGGGGGCAGGGAGGAGAAACATGGTGGTAGACCATAACTTGTAAAACTTTCTAGCTACATCACACAACAAAAGTATGTCATTCATTTGAACTAAATTGAAATCTGCAGAGCTGAATTTATTGCAAAAACAAAGCATTTTCTTTGGCTCAACATTTGAAATGTTTTCAGCATGAAACCCATTTTCTTTGCAGTCTTACAATTCAGTGACTACACTGAAAATTCACTCACACCTCCTGCATGGTACTGGGTTTGTCTGCATGGAGGATGTGACACTGCAGCCAGGATATCAAGTGACACATAAATCTGTTCTGAGTGAGACAAGAACAGCACAGAGGATTTGCACAGCCCATCAGATAATGCTCCTTGTGATTCGGGATCTCCAGCAGTGCTGAAGATGTGAAACCTCTCAGCTTTCTCCCACGTCCCAGTCCTGGTCCCACCAGGCACCATCGGTGCAGGAACACCCCATGCATTGGTACCCAAGCAGAGGTGCTTCCTGCCCCCATCCTTCCTCGCTGCTTCCTTCTGGAATTACAAAATGTTTGCTTTCAAAGAAGAAGGCTCAGTTCCCCCACACTGCCAGTGGAGATTTCAGCTCTCCCTTCCCTACGCCCTTGTGAATGAAACCCAGCATGAATGGAGCCGGCTTTGTCCGCACTTGCGCCGTAGGTAGGCACAAACTCCAGGAAGCCAAGACTTAATTTGATCTGAACCCCCCCAGCCAATGCATTTTAAAGACAGAACCACAAAGCCAATCAATAGGGACCATTCAGATACTTGCTGTCAGCGGCTAAAAGAAAATGGATACCGAGAAAGCCATAACTATGATAAATTTAGGCGCTGCTTCTCTCTGACTAATGTAGGCACTAAAACACTCTATGAATATCCTGCTTTGAAACGTGTCATATTTCTGAGAGGCCAATCAATCTCGGGTTCTCTGTGGACCACATTAAAATACATTTGTCACTGTAAGTTTATGAAATATTGATGGTGTTTTTTAGGGGGGTGTTAGGAGGTGGAGAGGTGGATCAAAAAAAAAAAAAAAGGGGGGAGAGCTACTTTAATGAATTATCTTTAGGCTAGAAGGAAAAGAAGAAACAAATGTAGGTGCTTATTGTGGAAGAGGGTGAAAAACAGGAAACAAAATTGCTTACTGAAGGAAGATATTTGTTGGATTAATAAGAAAGATCGCGTGGATGAATGTGTTACAAAGGCCCTTCAGTATTTCAAGCTCATTTTGAACTGGATTTATTATTTTATTAAACCTTTAATATTCTAAATTTGGCAATTAATAAAAATAATACCAGAGCTCCCTTAATGACATTCACAGAAAGGAAATTAAAAGCGTGTCTGTGTTTCAGAGAGGAACAGGGTTCCATTGACCAGGCACTGCATCATATTTCTACCTGAAGGAGGGAAAGAGCCCATCTGTACTAGGAAGCCTCAGCAGCTCTTCCAGGCAGACACACACACAGACTCCACAGAGAAAAGAAATGGAATAAAGCAGGGACATACAGAGAGAAATCAGCTACTGGAGCATCTGCACACACTCAATACCTGACATTTCTTGGTATTTTTCACCAATATTTTGATCTTTAAAAAGTGACTGGAGTAACTTAAAGACCAGAAATGGGAAAAAAGAAATTGGGAACCAAGGTGGAAATGAGACCATGTAACACAGAGTAATTAATTTTAGATTATAAAGGAAGCCTGTTGCAGATCCAAGCTGAGTGCTCAGCCAGCCCAGGGCTTTCTAGGCAAGACCACTCTCCCCTTCTGTAACCCAACTGAACACCTAATGACATACCCAGCTTTCTACATGAGTAGCTCCACTGAAGTCAATAAAGCTATTCACAAGTGTAAAAGTTAAGCCTGAGCTTAAATACTGTGGTACTGTGATCTATGTTTCTAAGTCAAGTGTGGAACTACAGCTAGTTTGTGTAAATAATTTGAAATTGGGTCATTTTTCACCATTTCTGTCCATGCAAAAAGCAGTGTTTCAGATAAGAACAACAGCAGCATTCACCAAAGGAACAAAAAGTAAATTCTCACATGCATTTTTAACTCACAGATGCTAAACATTTTGGTAAAGATATTATGCCATGTTGGTAGGAAAAACACTGCTAGGCAATAAATAGCACCTTTTGCTTCAGTGATGAATAGCAACAAAAATAAGTTGAGGCAGAAGCATAAAATTTTCCATTTTTCACAAATCTGGAAAAAATACAAACTTTGTTGTTAGTTTTGGCCAGAGACCCAAACATCTTCCCTTCAGCCTTTGGGAAGAATCTCACTGTTCTTACTGATATTATCCGAACAGATACACAGGCCTGTCCTTTATTTCCTTTGCCATAGCTGAGGTATTTTGACCATAACATTTGACAGTTTAGGAAACTTGCACTAAAAAGCAATTTTTTCTACCTCCACCTCGACAATTTCAGCCAAATTGAAGACTTCCACATGCATGGAGGGCAGGGGGAAGGAAGCATTTTGTTTCCTCTTCAGTTTCATGCAAGCTTAAACATTTCAGCATGTTCTAGTGAAGCAGAATGATTTGCTACAGAGTCAGTTCACTATTAAATTACACCTCTTGCACTGATAATTCTCCCCAAGAACAGTAGCTCAGGTGCCCAAACTCCCATTTTTTCCTCTAAAGGCTGCAGTCCCAGATTAAACTGCTTTTCCCACCACACACTGCAGTTACCTCTCTCTGCTATGCACAATCTACTTGTGCCTCAACATCACTAAAACAGTTTTCTTTACCCCGTCCTGAATCTTATCTCAAAGGTTTGCAAGCTAATTATTTCCCTCTGTGCACCTGTAGCACAAATGGACCCTCCTCCTCATGGACTGTGGCTGTATTAGCTCATGTGGTGAGCAGAAAGAAAACAAAAGAAGAACATTATTTGAAGCAGAACTTAGTCTTGACTTTTACACTTGATACAAGTGAAGTTTGTGCTCAAATCTGGTGTGTGAGCCAGTGACTATCTGTGAAGTCACAGCAAGCACAAACCTCAGGGCTGTGCTGACATTGCTCAGATTAATGACAAATCTCACCAAGAGCCACATTACAACATAAAAAAGGCTGTGGGATGTACAGGGGAGCAAAACACACCTGCTGCAGTCAAGGCAAGTACATGGGAAAGTGGGTGGGAGCTTTGGGGAGCTGCCACCTCCTGAGGCCACCCACAGCAGTCTGGTGGCTCCATCTTCTAAGGGAAGTCCCCAGTGTGCCCAGTTCCCACATGCCCATCTCCCCACTGCTCCCTGGGGAGGACAAGCAGGAGACAAGGTCCCTCAGCCAGGCTTGGCTCTTGGTGACAGACCAGGATGGGACAGTCAGGGCACCCACAGCCCATCAGCAACAAGGTGCCAAATCCTGATGCCCATCCAGGAAACCCAGGATATTTGGGAACAGCAGCGAAGCAAACTGGGCACAAGCCTGATGCCAGAGCCAAAATGAAGCCCCTACCCCATATGGCTGGAAGGCCCCAGCAAAGAGCCAACCTTGACCAGGAGACTGTCTTGTCAAAGCCTGGCTCATTGATCCCAGGAACATCAAATCAGCTCCAAAAACTTGTACTTTCCCCCCTTCCCCCCACCCCCCTGGCAGCCCCTTCAGGTTCTTGGCCTCAGACAAGCTTGTTCAGGGTATTTTGTACAATTCCAGCATTGTTCCCTCCATACACCATCCAATCTGCTTGCAAGTATCTCAAGAAATGGGCACTCCATGGCTCCCTCTCACAGATTCTTTGGTCACCTAGTAAGGCACAGTTCTAGCAGCTTCTCCCTGATGTCCAGACTAGGTTTCCCTTTGAATTAAAACCTATTATTTGTGCTGTCACCCTTTTGCTATCACTCAATGAAATCTTGCACCAAAGTCATCCCAAAACCAGTAAGGGTCAGAAGAGAAACCTAATAAATTGTGTAACAGTACTTGACATTTTCTATACTGAGATGAAGCCAGACCCCCAACACTCCAAGCAATATAAGGAAGGGCTGGGTGATCCTGATTTAGATTTCAAACCTCTATCTCTTCAAAATGTGGGAATTGAATACTTTTATATGGCCCCATTTAGACAGGAATCAGATAATAGTTTAATGACCCCTTTGAGCCTTAAAGTGAGCAATGCCTTTGGGTATGTTTCTAAATAAAATGCAAAATCCACGGAAAAAACCCAATCCCTGACCTCTAAACCCTCCTGCTTCCTTGGCTGCAGCACTCCAGATCAGCCACAATAGCTTGAGGCAACATTTGGAGTTTTTCCCCCCCTTTAATGGAGAACTATGCTTAGGACAACATACATATTAAAAAAGTTGTAAAGCTGATTACCAGATTCATTAAGCACCAGGATTCATGTCATCTTTGATAATAGTTTATACTCAGCATTTTCGTATGCCATCTATTTACATTTCTAGGCATTCTATAAATATCTGCTTAAAGTATACTGAGGGCTGGCAGGCCAGCTTTCCCCACAGGTCTCTTGACCCTTTGGAAGTCACTCTTCCCAAAGGACAGCCTGACATCCTGAGCAACACACAAGACATTTTTATACCATGTGTCATCAGTTTATGTTGGTTCTGGCTTTTACTTCACCTTATTTTGGATTTCAGCTTGTAATTGTGGCACTAATTTTTGCATGTTGCTCAATAAATGGTACAAAGGAGTCTGTCCATGCTGCCTTTCATCAGTCTCACTGAAGTTTTCCTACACAAAAATTAGTCAACTCCACTTCTGGAAAGATGTTTGTCTTAATCTCTAAAAGGATTGTCAGGTAGGCAGAAACACCCACCTAAAGCCAGTAACTGCTTAAAAATAATTTAACTCAAGTGTAAAGTCCAGTCATATTTCTACAGTCAGTACAATACTATGGTCATGACACACCCAATTCTAACTGCTACAGTCTCAGAAAGGGAGTTTCCTTCCAGTATGGCCAGTTACAGTCAAAGAAAGAAAAGGTACTTAGTGGTGAAGTATGTTCCCCTAAAATTTCACTTTTCTAAGTGTTGTGTTTTATAGGCTCACTGCCTCACACCGTGACCAATGTCACAAACTTAATCTGAGACTAGCTACAGATTCAGGATCAACACAGGCATCCAAAAAACACATTTAAGGGGGGAAAAATGCTTGAATACTCACAAAGGAGTTTGTAAAGCATAGTGAATAACCATTAATCAGGTGACATCCTAATAATTCAAATCATTACAGTTGCTGTGTTCTTAAGTGTTCAGAAACAGACCTTTCAGGGGGGAAAAAAAACCCAAAGTATATGGAAAACACAAAATTCACACTCAGACCTTCTAGACCTTCCAGAAACAGGGTATTTAATATAGTCTAAGATATCATGCTACTGTCTCACAGTTTGTTAGAAGCTAATTTATCATGTTTTATGACTGGTTTTATCATACATGTTGAAACTACATGTTGTCCCCAACATATTCAAAATTTTTAGATCTTGTGCCTATCACCAGATTCTGAAGACAGTGAGTTTATTTCAGAAGGTGAAGCACAGATATAGAAATCCTGGATATTGCAGCTTCTCCACCTATTCAGTTGCTCATGAGACTAAGACTCTGCTATAAAACACCCCAAGCAATTTACTGCACAAGAACACAGAGTTTTATATTAATAGTTAGACAAAGTAAGTCTCGCCTTACATACCACTACACCCAGACCCTGTGCCTACTTCTGTAGGTATCTTAAAAAAGCACCTAAAAGTCACACAGATGCCAGGATAAAATTCAGTTTTTCAAATAACTGACTTACCCACTGGCCACAAAGAGTGCACAAACTCTGTGATGCAAAAATTAGTCCAGCCACTAGAGTATTGGATAGAGTGGCCAAAGCTGAGATTCTGGCCTTAGTTAGGCTTGCCTTGATCATGTTAGTTCTGAAATAAGGTTGAAAGTGATCATTTATTGCACAGCATTGATTCAGCAGTTCCCTGGAAGTTTCTGGGGATAGGTATCTGAACAAAGTACATTCTGCAAGTCATTTAGTATTTCTTATCTATTTGGAATTTTTACTCTTTCTGGGCAAGATATTCATACAGACCACTTAAGATGTGAGATAAGCCATACAATTAGCCTAGCAAGGAAAAAAGAATATGGAAGAAAACTAGGAAAGTCTCCACAAATTAGTGACTATTTTAAATATTGAATAAAATTGTTTCTTTGTTCAGGAAGTGTATGTCCAAAGGAAACTCTTCTGTTCAAAACTGGTATCCTTTTGAATGCCAAAAAGGGAAGAAAAAGCCATTTATAAAACAATTAGAAATAAGGTTTCAGCCTTGGGGGTCTTCCTCAGGGCATGGTGAAACTAGGACACAGCAAAACTAAACAACATCCTGTTCTTCTTTAGCCTAAGGAAGGCCCCATGGCCAAAATGCCTTCTCTAATCTAATTTTGCACTTGTGACAAACAGGTTGACCCTTTCCCTTCTAATTACTGCTCTGCAACTTGTGACTTTGCACCAAGTTTGTCCCTTCATTTTCAGAGGTCACACACAATGTAAAGCATTTATCCAAGCCATCTTCAAATCCCACACCTTCATTTACATCTGGAACCATCAACTTTCAAACGTTCACTCTGGGAGGAGAGGGAAGCTCTATAACTAATTCTCCACTGCCTTTCACTGCTGAGACATCAACTCTCCTGGGCAGGAGGATGAAATGCTACTGTTCCAATCTGGTAGGAGTTTGCATAACTGGATAAGACCAGCCAAGGTGCAAAGCAGTGGAGAATAGGACCCAGCAATTTGAGGATGTCAACTGTAAAAAGAAAGAATGGTTTCTGTCACACAAGTTTATTGCAGCCCAGAAATGTCTACAGTAACTCTGGGCATATAATATGATGTGCAAGGCTTTTATGAATGAGACCCTTGTGGCTTCTTGTCAGAACTGAATCTGAAGTGATGACAGGACATTTGTAAGAAGTCTTTCCTGGGATGCTGAAGGACTTCCATAAGGGAGCATCTTGAAGATTGGGCTCTTGAGGCCTTCAGTCAAGAGGAGTCCTTCCAAAAAACATTGAAGGTTTTTGGTAAGGAGTGACACAGAAAGACACCCTCAGAAATACTGAGGGGCCTGAAGTGCTGGGTTTGAACTCTTGGTGTATCACAGAGTTACAGGACTGAGCCATATAAGGTGGGTGACAGGACAGTCTTCAGGGGTAAAACAAAAGCCAGTAAGCATCTGTAACCTGTCCTGCTACCAACCTAGGACACAAAAAGGGCCTGTACTCCAATTTACCACATATATGGTGAGAAGTAGAAACAGTGCTAAACCAAAATCATAAAAGCATGAAAAAGCATGACAAGTGTTCTCTTTGCCCTTGATCTGAGTGTGTTGGAGCAGAGCCCCTGGCAATAGAACCTTCTCCAGAACAGGAAATTTATTCTGCAAAGGCTTCAGCATGAGCTGCTTCAACTCAGATGAGACAGCTCCCAAATACCTGCTACCCATCTTTCAGCCTGGTATCTTCAAAATGCAGTTGAGGCTTTTTAGTTCACCTCTCTGCATCCTCATGATACCCTTTGACTAGTCACCATTTGACTTCATGCTCACTGCCAGTGTGACAGCATCCCTGATCCCATATTTGTCTATATCTGAACCTACTGGAAGCTGTACAGCATCCCATTTCCTTGAAAATAGCTTTATTTTAAAAGTAAACCAAGGATGACCCTGTACAAAAGGCTGTTTTAAAAAACAGCAAAAATCAAAGTTGTCCCTCGTTCTACTGATTAAATCAGTGTGAGCCTGCACAGATATACTACCTGTCTATAAAATGAATGTAACATTTGCCACTATCATAGGGAGGTCTGATGACAAGCTCATTAGTGTTCCTGGAGCAATAAGAGTTTGGGTGAGAGACTACAACAAGAGAACAGAGACATCTCAGGTGAATACATTTCTGTTGTGCCTCAGAGCAGTTGGAGGAGGAGCAACACCCACAGGGGATTCAGACTTGAGCAGTTTGGGGGTGGGGGGGGAGGGAAGGCAGTGAATGTGGCTTAAATTAAAAAAGAAAAAAACCAACAAAACAGATAGCAAGTCAGATGTCTGCTGTTAAAGGAAACAAAAATCCCTTCACCTTTGCAATAATATATGCCTTCATATTAACCCTGGGATTGTCATTTTCCAAAGTGTTCAGACTTAACACACTCTTCCCATTACCACTCTGAAACAAACTCTGGGTTTCGAGGCAGCAGCATTTTGTCCAAGGCACTGAGGGAAGGCACTGTGAGACAGGTGCCAGATTTGCTCAGTTTGATTCAAACCCACCCAGGCCCTTCGGTGGCATTGGCACAGCTGTCCCCAGGCCACAGTGCTGTATCTGCTGGGCAGAGCTGCATGGCAGTGGCCCTTCCCTGTGCCCTCATGGCACAGTGCTTGTACCACAGAATCTCCACTGCCACATGCCTGATTTGATTTTAAATACAAGGTGCATTCTCTCTAATTGGAACTTCCTGCATGAAAAGTTTATGAAGTTAGGCAGCGATGCCAAATTGCCCTCGGGCTGATCCTGCCCAGCCTGCCAGTAGGTGCTGTTACACTTAATTGTTGGTGAAGACACCTTAGTGCTTGATCACTTTACTTTCTCATTAAACCTTTCCTTTGGCATGGGTTCTTTGTTAAAGGCAGATCCCACAAATATACTTGCAGAGACAGAAGTACCTTAAAACCAACAGGAGCTTTAAAACAGAAAAGTTACCAATGCTGTTAAGTTTGTAACTGCAACATTAAAGCCAGGAGAATTCAAAGATTCATTAATATAGCAACTGTAATTTATCATTTTTTAAACCTTTCACACTATGGTCTTTAGGAAGGCTTGTTCCCTGTCCACAAGCACTCAGACTAATAACTGACCACTAGCATCATGTTTAACAATTAAAGTATCTTTTAAAATTGTAAATTGTTCTGAAAAGGCTGTAATTACACAAACAATAATTTAAAAGAATGATATGCTGGCCAAAAAGATTAAAACAAACAAAAAAAAAATTAAAAAAATGAGGAGGATAATAGAATAAACAAAACATCAACAGACAATAGCTAAGCAACTATGAAAAAGGAAGTATCAAAGCTCCTTATGCAGGCATTCATTAATTTCTAAATACAAACAGTAAAACTATATGGAGACACTTAAAAAGCGGGAGTGTTTCACATATACTTGTTGAAACAAAAGACATTGATGTGGATATAAACATTCCCTGTATGCCACAGCTATAGATCAGAGAGTTTAACGAAGAGTTGTGTCTCTACTTGGTTTGATCAGATGACTTATCATCAAGCAACTAAGTCGTCTGCATTATCTTTGGTTGTCTGCCAAAGGTTAAAAAAAAAAAAAAAAATAAATAAAATCAACAGAGACCAAAGAGTTTTAGAGCAACCATGGACTGTTAACTTTTTAATACATCATGGCAAACAACCTCGTAAATGCCAGAAGTTGCAGGATTGCCAACATAATTTCCATTTGAAAAGAGTTAGGGATGAGTCTAGAGCTCTGTGGACCAGCCTAGCCTTAATAACTGACAAAATAATAGAAGATTTATTCATGAACTATCCATAAAGAATTGCAGACTACAACTCCAATTGTGATGTTTCATGGAAAATTGGTTTAAACAAACCACACTTATCTTCTTTTGGCCAGGTTACAAGACTGATTGATAGAGGCAGCTGTGATAATAAAGTGGACTTGGACTTCTTCAAGACTTCTGACTCAGCTGTACCTAAATTCTTACTTAAAGCTCTATATTCTAGACACTAAATAGATTAAATAAGGGTTCACTGACTGACCTCAAGCTGTAGCTGTTAATGGAGAGCTACCAGGGAGTACCAAGAACCAGTCTCGGGTCCAACCCTGTTCAGAATTCTTTAAAAGATCAAGGTATTGATGGTCAATAGTTAACAGATACAGAAGACTGGAGCTGTGAAAAATTCCATTTCTTTGTAGGCTGATATCAGCAGTGACAAGACTGTTATTTAAAAATAGTATGAGTTATTCAGGGCTAAACACTCCTCAACAACATTATTCCTCATACAGCCTCACCTCCCATGCAGCCATTCAGCCCGTACCCAGATATTCCTGCCATTAAGTTTTATATCTCTTGGTTCTGGGCTGTGAATCTCTCTTCAGTCAGTGCAGAACTGTTGGCACATTCCAGCAATGCTCCCAGAAAACAAGAGCAAAATGAGTTCACACCTGAGAGAAGAATCCCAGCAGGCCACCCTAAGCTAGGAATTATCCTGCTTTTGAGAATTAACACTTATTGAATGTATGCCCATGCAATCCTGTGTCTCCTCTCAGAGTCCTTGAGTAGTACTGTTAATTAGCAAGAAGAAAGTAACGTAAAATACCATTTACTGACAGACCCTGAAATGTTAACATTTAGTTCAGTTCCACATCTCCAGTTGAATGAAGTGTCTGCAAGGTTGAAAGCAGCACCTTCAGTAAAGGACATAAAGCTGGATGTAAATAAGTGACTAACAACTGAAAAATGGCTAATTAGATTCTGCTTCAAGTTCTCATTTTAGCTTTTTGCACAACACTTCCTGTGCAGCCAAGCTAGGCTGAGTGTCCTGAGTCTCCATGGGAGGCAGGTTCCAGTCTGGTCAGTATGTCCTGCCAGGCCCTTCATTTAAACATTCTCTGATGCACTGCAGACAGGAATTAAATACAGCTGCTCTTCTGGTGAGTCTTAGGCTCATAAATGAGTGTTTAAGTGGTCTAATGGAGGACCATATTTAAGACATGCCAGGTTAGGTGTCCCCATGGCTTTGTGGAGCAGCACAGACACCAGCCCCTGGCAGGAGGACAACTCAGAGAGGAGTGTGCGGACTCTGCTTTTATACTGCTCCTCCTCCTCCAAGTGGTCTGTGAACTGTAACCTACATGTAAAAGATCAACATTTTTATCCCAATTTACTGAGTACAAGACTAGGAAACTATTCTCCTTGGCCAATTAAAAAAAAGCATTGATATTATGCCACTAGAGGTTTTAATGATAATTTCAGAATGTAACCTAGGATTTCCAAATTTCTCACTTCAATACTTCCCTCTAGAAAGTAAGAATGATGTCTCTCCTTTTACACAAATCTCATTACTATTGTTACTACAGCTCTTGAAGGACATAAAATGGCCCAGTGTCAGTGCTGGTCTAGACATAAATGACCAAACTCCCCAGGTTTTCATGGCAAGTAAAATCCATTATCGCTCTTCCAGCTTCTCCTGCAATGTCCAATCACAACAATTCACATCATCTTGTATTCCCACATGACAACAAATCAATGGGACGGACTCCGGCAGGACCCACAGTCACAAGTTCCCAGTGTGCCCACTCTCACCACAGGGCTCACACTGGGAGCTGCCTTTACCCCAGTTACCCCAGGGGATTTCTCTCTCCTTGCCTGGTTTGTATCATGGGGCTTGGACCAGCTGTCCAACCAGCTTCCTCTTCCTCAGAAGTCCTTCCAGGTACCAGCCTCCCTTTTAGTCAAAATTGGAAATACCCTTGAGAGGCACTGGAAGGAAACCACAGGATGCTGGGACAGCCAGATGTGTTGTGCTCAAGGCCCATGCCTGGGTGCAAATGTTCTGCTCTGGAAAGAGCTTCCAGGGTCAGGCTGAGCTGCTCTCAGAGGCAGGGCGTAGTGCCTTGTAGATGCAGGTCTGAAGGTGATAACTATCAATTAAAGCCCACACAAAGACTTCAGACTTGCATTTGCTGGCTTACCTTGGACAGAGCACTGATAAATACAAAGCAGGCAAGTTCACCTGTCTGCTGCATACATACTTTATATTGAGCAATTATTAGAAATAGATGTAATCTGCTGAGGGCCCTCCCTGACAGCATCCTGCCTTTCCTCCTAATACCTGTGTGCTGACAGCTTTTATAGCTGATCCCAAAGTCTACGTAGATAAGGTTAACAACTGCTGGAACAAAATGCCCCATCCCTTTTTTAGCAAACTATTTAGTTTGCACACACATCACAAGGAGTCCCATCAGCAATTTTACTACACAGTTTCTTGGATTACGGGAAGGGTTATTTGGTTGAGGTTTGTGTTTGGTTGGGGTTTTTTTCAGCGCGAAGGCAAAACTGTGGAGGAGCCAGTTTGCAATTCCACAGCTCCTTGTGCAAAGCTTTACATGGCACCACCTTAGTCAAACACAGCCCATTTTCCAAAACATGCCCACCTTTGACTGATGCAGCTTTGGGTTTGCTGGTGCCTACACTCCTGTGAAGGAGAGGGCAGGTAGGTCAGATGACTTCAAGGAGAAGGAACTGCTGAAACCGTCACTAAGGTCCCCATAAATATTCCCCATGGACCTCATTACACATTTGAGCAAACATTACCTTCACTCACACAGCTAAATTTCCTGTTTGCTTGGCTGATCAATTCCTCATCAAATTTTAATGTGGGGTTCAGGCCGTCTGTGGCGTTTTAATTAGCCCTAAGATTGCAGTGTTGGAGGCAAAGCTAAGAACCATGGAAGTCGCCTCTGCCTGGATAGGAAGGTGGAAGGGGGTTGGGAAAGAGCTGAAAATGAAGAGGCCAAGAACTAATTAGCTCCTGTTACTAGGTTAAGCCTGCTCTCTAGTGGTCACATCACACAACAAATACGGCATGCAAAACAACTATGGAAAACAGGATCTTAAACCCTGACTGAATTGCTTTCCATCAAATATGAGGGAAAAATATGCACTTTATATCATACTTGCCCCTGCTGCTGCAACTTGCAGCATTTCTGTCCCCGTAAAGAGCCTTGTTTTCTTCCCCCCAACTCCAGAATTGTGGATATTTTTATTGGTGCTCTGAGTTCTGGCACAAAAGAGCACGAACTGCAACTATTAAAAACCAAACACGCTTCGCTCCAAACCCCACAAACAGTCCTGAATCATAGAGAAAGACAATCTACTCACTCCCCCTGTCTGGAACCATGAACCACACATGGCCACCAATGGTCCAAGGCATTGGCCAGGAGCATTTAGACCTGCAGTCAGCTGCTGCAAGCCTAACAAACTCTGTTTTTCTCTCATTACATGTAAAGCTTTTCATTTAATTGAGATTTACCTGCATCCTTCTCTTGGGCAATGAGGGCAGTCACATCATTTTGAAATGCAATGCAAGCAGGATAGAGAGACCAAGTGTCCAGCATTATTGCTCCCACCCTCTTAATGTGAGTGAAGCACATCAATGCAACACTGAAATGTCAGTCTTGTATCAGTGGCCTTTCGATCAAGCAGCACTGCTGTATTCCACAGCCTACTGAGAAAAACCTTTACCTGTTTCCCAAAATTACATGCATCAGGGGTGTGCAAGAGCAGAGCAGTTTTCCCCAGAGAACAGTTAATGGTTCTATGGGCAGATGATGCTGCATGGCAGTAACTGCTTCATCCCAAACCCAGGCACTCAGGGCACCGCCAGTCTCAAATTTAGGTAGCTTGACACAAATGGAATTATCTAGACAAACTCCACCAAAATCCACCTGATTTTCATCTAGACAATAAAAAGTTCAAGTAATATGAAAAATCTGTACAGATTTATTGAGGGGAGAGGAAAGAGGACAGAAAAAGAGGGGGAAAGGGCTTAAAAGAAGTGAAAATGAAACAAATTACTTATTTCCTTGCAGCTTGGGAGTAGTTATTTCAGTATTAGCCTGCACACTGCAACAGCAATGGATGTATTTAAAGCAGCAGCTTATTTCACGCAAACAGTAAACTAACCCCTGCTCTGATTTGCTTGGAATCACAAGTTCTTTGAGACCTTATGAATAATATCAACATCTGCAAATACACCTATTTGCCACAAACAGAGGGAGCAGCAAATAAAGCTGCTGGTGCTGCAAGAAATAGCCAGTCAGTATCACTTATAGAACAGATACCAGAGTGCATGTTTTCAGGCTCAAACTATGGATTATAGTTGCATATAACCGTTAATAAAAGGCATGATATTCAGCTTCAGTCTGACAGGCAGAAGATTTGCACTAATACAAAGAAAAGAGCAGAATAAATACTTAACCTGAGTCTAACCTCCCTGCTTGAAACCTGGATGCACTTAATTTAGCAAGTACAAATTAATTAGTATTATTAAAATAGCACTTAGCACCAAGAACAGGCAGACTGACAGTATTTAAAAAACACATTAACTGGTCATCACAATTACCACATTTCACAAGGCCTGGACAGCTAAAAGTCTTTTTCTCTACACCAGGAACTACACATTAAAAGATAACAAAAAAAACACCTCTTTTTCCCAGGTAGTGCTGGGGTCTAAGCACAAGCAGATTTTGATCCCTTATTTTAGTATAAAGCTTCCTCAATTTGAAAAAAAAAAAAAAANCAAATCAGACAGGACAAATATCACTTGATATATAGTTAGAAAAACATTGAGGAAGAAACACTAACAGAATCAATTTACAAAACAAATAGTTAGTTTTATCAGCCAATACAACAGGAAGGGTTTTCTGACCAGTTTCTAATTTTCTGCAATATTTCTACAACCTTTGTTACAGATTATTGTCAAACAGTAGCAGCACATTTGCCTTATTTCTTTTCCAGCTTTCATAGATAAACATTCATCTGTATTTATGTGGATTTCCCTTGCAAACAAAAAGCAGCTATCCCCAGGCTTTAGTCACTTTCTTTAAAAACAAAAACCCAAAAGAACCCACATGCCCTAAATCAATACAAGTGTATCAGCTCCCGCACTCACAAGTAACCAAGCAAGGTGAATTCCAGCAAGTGCACCAAAAAACCTTTATCCTCACATTAAGTCTTTCATATCAAAACATTCTACAAGCTAGAGCAAGTCTTAGAAACGTCCCAAACCTGCATGCTGGAAGCAAAGACATTCCTGCCCCACAACCCCCGAAGAGCAGGATTTGGCCCTTTTTTTAGTGCTTTGTTCATACTCCAAATGCCACCACAACTACTGTACATCAGCACTCAGTAACAGTCTAAGACAAGGATGTTCAAATACAGGCTCCCACCAACCCCAGAAAGGCAGGTTTGGGGATTTTTATTCTGTGGATAAAGAGCAATACCCCATTTCTGGCAAATAATCCTATGGGATGCTAATGGATTTAGTCTTGTGCCTTTTACCAGCTATGGGATCAGAACTGACGTGCCACAGATGTCAGAATTCTTAATAGTGATAAATGCAGCAGAGCCAGCATTAGGTGCCACTGTGCTCTACCACTGCAAACACTTAGCACTGAGCCATAACTCCTTCCTCCAGCTCAGACCTTGATGCTGACAGAACAGCCAGGGTGAGGTGTGGTCCCACAAACCCAGAACCACCAGCAGGCTAAAGCAGGTGTCATTTACAGCAAGCAGCTTTCATTTCTAAAGGGTTTCCACTATCAAGAGTTCCCCCCAAATCAATGTTATCAATCCCACTTGTAATTTTACAAACTTCAAAGGGTTAAGACAGCAAGCGCATTTATTGACCCGTGCTTCTTGGTGGGTTCAGTAAAGCATGACTGATTAGAGCCCAGTTCTAAAGAGCCCAGCTTTGTGAGGCTGGAATAAATGGGAGTCTGTCAATAACTCAGAACCAGGCATATTGACATAGTTTACAGCCTCAATAGGCAATTAACACTTTACAGTGGATATTACCCAGTGGCCTCCCCATGTTTTACTGCACATTTTCTGCCGTCAGCTGCAACATTGAAGGTTTGGAATAAAAATGATATTGGACAGACAGCACCTTTGTTCAGCTGCACAGAAATTTTTTTAACATCTGGAGAGATCACAGTTTGACTCCTCTTTATTCACATTCTCACACCCCTTGTCTCACTTTCTCTGTCATTTACAGTTCCTAGCCTGGGTTGATGAACTCAAGAAACTTGCTTAACTAAGTAATTAAATCTGTTACATGCCAAAGCTCTCCAGGGAAACCCCAAAACAGTGATGAACCCAGCCTTTTCTCCTGCCATGGGAGAGCCTTAGTAAGTTTACAAACAAATTCCTCCTTGGCAGACAAATCATACAGACAAGTAAGTGAAATTCATCCAGGAGCATTTAAAGCAGAAATAACTAAAAAAAGAGTTGACAATCATCTCTTGTAGCCAGATCCAAGTCTGTATATCTCACTGTGACCAAGACAGGACTGCAATACACTTCCTACTAACTGCACCTTCACAGAAAAAAAAAAAAAAAACCCACAAGGAAAAAAATGCACAGAAATGTATAGTCTTACTTGGTTTCCCGCCTATTTACCCCTGATGAAATACACTGGCTTGACATTTTGTCACCACTATCATAATTATTTTGCACCAGCAGCATCATAGAACCATTTAGGTCAGTAGAGAGCTCCAAGATCGTCAAGTCCAACCATTCCCTGGCACAGCCAAGCCCACTACTAAGCCATGTTCCTGAGCACCACATCCACACAGCTTTGAAGTCCCTCCAGAGATGGTGACTCCACCACTACCCTAGGCAGCCAGTTCCAAATCCTGACCACCCTTTAGGTAAAGAAATTTTTCCTAATATCCACTCCAAACCACCTCTGGTGCAACTTGAGGCTGTTGCCTGGGAGAAAGGGTTGACCCCCACCTGGGTACAACCTCCTTTCAGGGAATTGCAGGGAAGAAAAAGTCATTGCCCCCTCCCCTACCACCACCCCTGCCACCAAAGTTTCTTTTCTCCAGACTGGGCCCTGCAGCTGCCTCAGATACTCCTCCATCAGAGGTGTGCTCCAGCCCCTTCCCTGGANACCCTAGGCAGCCAGTTCCAAATCCTGACCACCCTTTAGGTAAAGAAATTTTTCCTAATATCCACTCCAAACCACCTCTGGTGCAACTTGAGGCTGTTGCCTGGGAGAAAGGGTTGACCCCCACCTGGGTACAACCTCCTTTCAGGGAATTGCAGGGAAGAAAAAGTCATTGCCCCCTCCCCTACCACCACCCCTGCCACCAAAGTTTCTTTTCTCCAGACTGGGCCCTGCAGCTGCCTCAGATACTCCTCCATCAGAGGTGTGCTCCAGCCCCTTCCCTGGACACACTCCAGCCCCTCAACAACTTTCTTGGCATGAGCCCAAAACTGAACACAAGATTTGAGGTGCCTCACCAGTGCCAGCACAAGGGGACAGTCACTGTCCTGGCCACACTATTATTGATACCAAGTCCTGAAAAGCAATCTGGAATCCCAGCCCAAACCGGCACCAAGACTCACCCCAGCAGGGTCCAACACAGACTAGGCAGAGCAGCACAACCCAAGCAGTTTACATTTTTTATGCCCAAACCTAAAGAACTTTCTCTTTACAAGCAACGAAGTAGATGTTCCTTACCCCCGAAGAAAACGTCTGAGAGAAGAAGACGACCTCAGCAGTTCCTGCAGCCTCCTCACAACCAAGAGTAGAGCTAGGGGAGGAAAGGGGCACTTTATACACTCCTTCCAGCTGTTCCTCATTCTCTCATTATGAGCGACAGGTGCAGCCACTCAGGAGCGGGTCCTACACCTGATGCCAATGAAGTGATCAGCAGGAGGGGACAAGAAAGGGGGTGGGTGGGTGCCTTGGGAGTGCTTTGGAACAGGCAGCACCAGCTGTGTCTCGTTTGGCTGCTTGGCCACCCCAGTGGGATGGAGATGTGGGGCTGTCCCACCTGAACTCTCCTTGTTTCAAACAAGCTCCCCTGTCCTGTGAGAGCCTCACCTGCCCCCACCCAGGCATGCTGCTCCACGCTGGGGTGGCAGCATTCTGTAAGGCTCACACGAGGATGGAAGAGATTGTTCTTTAAGGCTACACAAAGTTACGGGCTCTGAATGAAAGAGAAAATGCCTCATCATTGATTCATACAAAGGCTCAAGTGAAATTACACAAAGATGTAACACAAGCCATAGAATTCCCACAGGCAGCATTTTCAGCAAGAAAAGGAAATCATTTTCTCTATCTGTGTCTTGCAGAGGATTCTCTCTCTTGCCTCTTTCTATTAAAGGAGGAAAACTGTGTAGATCACAGATGAACATGGTTGGGAGGGGTGATAGGGAATTGATCTTCATTCATCCCATATGCAGTAGCAAAAGACACCAGTGGAATTTTCCAGGAAACAAATCTAATCCCCAGTGGCAAATATTTACCTGAAAATTATGGAAGACTAGTAGACTATTTTAAAATAAGTCATGTATTTCGCTCCTCACTTTTCTGAATACTGAAATATTGCCTTAATTGTAACTTGTTTCAGATGGGCTGAATTTATCAAATAATTGAAATTGATACAGTGTATTTACATGCATCAGTTACATTGGCAAATAGATTTGCCATCAGGAGCCTTTTTGCCTTTAGCAATTACTTTTAGACTAGAGAATTTAGAATTATAACTTGTTTAGTGGAAACCTCAGAACAAGAATAATTAAAGACAAAGTCACCAGGTTTAAGAGGAGGAGCAATACAATTTTGAGGGATGCCTGAAGTGCCATGCAGCCCTTAGTTCTGGATCAAAGGCTTCCTACACACTCAGCATCCAGCAGTGACATTTAAACACAGTGTTGCCCAGCTAAGGCTGGACAAGCTGAGTCCTAAGCCAGGGGTAAGGTCAACACTAAGCTACACCATCAATGATGTGTTTCCGAATCACAGACCCCCATTTCAAGGAAGTAGATAGATAAAAAAATTAGGAACAGGACTCAGATGACAAGTGGATATCTGTAATTGCTGGCTGTTCCCTTAGAAATTCTCTTGAGGGACTGAAACAGAAATACTACAGTAGCTTTCTTCCCTCTCCCTGTCCTACCTTGCACATGGAATGGAGTAGCTTAGAGACATAGTCTAAGAAATGCATATTAATACGGTATTCTCCATGCTGAGAGAAGTCAGTGGGAACTGTTCCCTCCAGAAGAAAAGCCACCCTTCCAAAGGAGGGAAATATAAATGAGATAAAACACATAAATAGATAAATAAGTAAAGTCCCAAAGATGAAACCAGCCATTTGTCTGGCATTTCTAAGAGTTCAATAGAAAGAGCATTCCTGGCATACTGTTGGGAGGGATCTAGCTGTGAGCTTGCTAAAGGAAACAAAGTACAACCTGTTCCTGAGCTGTTAGTTGAAGGAAACCATCACTTCAAACTCCTTGTCTTTAATGACTTTCAAAAGTGAAATACATAGAGAGGAACAATGTGAGCCATATGCAAATAACACTCTTTTTCCCAAGCAGGCACCATCCTGGAAGTTTCCTGGACTTGAAATTGCAGAAATTTCAAGAGGCAAAGGGCTTGTCAGGAAATAAGATGCTGTTCAGCCTAAGTGTGGACAGGCAGCTCTGACCTTAAAGAATCATGGTAGTTATTACATCTACTAAATGGAAAAAGAAATCCAAACACTAAAAGAATCAATCCCCCAAAGTTGCTGTGTGTGTGCACTGATGTTTTTCCTTCTGTGGTCCCTCTTTCTGGAAGCAGGTGATGTCCCCATCCTGTTTTGCAGAGGCAGCCAGCCCAGTCTGGGTCTGAGCTGTGACCCTCGTGTGGTATTCTGCCAGGCAACTACATCTGGCAGCTCTTCTGATCTGAAGTCCTGTGGTTTCCTTTGTGATGTGGCAAAGCACATGGCCCCCAGTACATCTGTATCATTAATGTGAGGGGAAAATATGAGCAACAGCAGAAAAAGGAAAAAAAAAGAGCCCTCAAAGAACAGAAGCTGTTCAGGGTCAGCAGAAGGTCTGATAGAAAAAAGATGCAAAACATCACAGGGTGGGTTTGCCTCCATACACTGGGGTATTTAGGAGATGAAGAGAGCTCTGATTGCAACTGTGCCACTGAACAAGTTCTCCATTTCTTGAAACATCTGTTTTAGCAGTTTCTCATATTTTGCAAGCCCTGGAGGGCAGGGACAGTACTGTATTTACATATAAGATCTTAACTGGACCCAATAGCAATTTTGAAACAAGATTAAAAGAGTCATCTGCCTATTGTAACCAGCAGGAATTGCCATGTCTACAAAGCTTTTTTAACACTATTTGTTGTGTTGTGCCATACAGGATTTTTTTATTTTAACATTTTACTGAGCTAAGTGGTAGGCTGGGATTATGGGAGCAAGTGTCCTGCAAAGGACAGCCAAAAGTTCAGCAGCAGCAAAAGGGCTGTGGCTCTGGAAGAGCAGAGCTGGCAAGCCGAGCTCTTTGCCATGTGAAACACCAAAAGCAGAACTGCAGTGACACCAAAGAGCAGCTGCACTGAGTGAGGACCCTGGGAAGAAGCAGGGATAGGGATCTCCAAAGCCAATAGGTCATTTCTGAGCCCTGCTCCACTCAGATCTTGGTTCTTTACAATTGCACTGCTTGGAAAAAAAAAAAAAAAGGAGAAACAAAAATAATCCTTTTTCTCTTAAAGGAGAAAGGGATATCCTGAAATTCAAAGGAAACTTCGAATGTGATTTATAATATTTATGAAAGCCTGTTATCAGGGAAGTGTTCTATTAATTTCTTCCCCCTATACACACTGAAGGTCATAAGTAGGGGATGAATTTCCACGTTTTATATTACAAACAATCTCCTGTTCAAAACTCCCTTGTGCCACCCTCCTTCCTGGGGACTTCATTGTATTTGTAAAACTCAGAGTTGTCATCCTATTGCATTAATGGATACTTAACGTGCTACCGAGTATTTTTGGTAAGCTTTTATTTCAGAGTTTCCATGATTATGAATTCATTTTATACTGAAAGCAGTAGCCCCACTTATAATGTATTCTTCTGGTATTAGCAGGACTCTGCCAGTGTGTTCATATGTGCTCAAGTGCAATTTAGCATTAGTTAAATGAGAGTTAATGGACACTAAAAGTGCCACTTATTTTATAAGTGATCCATTAAGACATGCACACAAGAAAAGACAAAAGTCAGCCAGCAGATTCCTTAAGATAACTCAGAGATCTGTTCTGCACCTGTTTTGATACAGGAGTGGCCTTTAAAGCACATCACAGGTGTCTGAGTGCAAGAAGCTGATGTGGAAAAGGGGAGGAGAGGGTGAAAATTTGTACTGAAAACACGAGGGAAATGAGACAAGGGGAGGAGAGCAGGAAATTATTGCCTGATGTTGGCCCTGTTAAGTGAGCAGTTCTGAATGCTGGATAACTACTTGTAAACACCAGTAGTTAATGGGGGACTACTTAGAAAAAGGTCTTATATGAGTTAAATCAGTTTTTACTTCAAGTACTACTATCACTGGTCGACTAAGATAGTAATAAACACACTAAGGCTATCTATGTTTTAGTGACATCTTTCATAAAACCGTCAGTGGAATTTGAAATATCTCAGTATTAAATCAAAATAGCTTTAAGGTGGTTATAAAACAGTAATTTCAACTAGGTGGGGAGAAAGAAAGGATGTTTTTCCCTAGTATTCAAACTGAAGTGAAAGCAAAGGACACTGAGCCTTGTCAGTCATTTTAAAAATAAATAAATCACTGGGAAAAAATTTGATTGTGAGGCACAAACTTCTTCACTATATATTCCATAATTTTCTTCAGGATGTTCCAGGTGCTACAGCACTTGCTGTAATGACTCAGCTCAACCTAAGCATTGTCCCAGCAAGATGTATATGCCAAAAACTCATGGAAAACACTACTAAGCCTTTACCAAAATTACTACCCTTTTTTTCCCTGAAATTAGATGTCAGCATTTCCCCCACCAAACTGCAGTTCATCTTGTTGAATACTCTAAAATTTAAGACATTCATCCATCTCTAACATCTTTCAACTTCTCAGTCCTGCATCAGGGCTTACAAAATACAGCAACTTGTTAGAGTCATGGAAATGTAGCACCAGGACATGTTAAAGTAAGACCAGAGCCTATTTTATGAATTTTGCCTTAAAAAAAANATACATATACACAGATATAGATATATATGGGAAAGAGGTTCAGCAAGGAGAGCCATGGCCAGCCAAGAGGGGCAGAAGGGATGTGGTTCTCAGCAGGTCACAGGGAGCAGATGGAAGGGAGATGCAAAGGCAGCAGAGAGCTCTGTGTAACAGAGCAAGGCAGAGGCAGCGTGGCCACACATTTTGCTGCCTATTTAATGCTTCCTTCAGCTGGGACAAGACTCTCAAATGCTTCACCACAGCTCTCTGTCGGATGTAGGCAAGCACATAGCTCAACAGAGCATGCTAAAACAGCTTCATAAACAATCTGAAAAGCAAATAACTGAAACCATTTTACTTTTAAAACCCTCCTTTCATCAGTTTAAAGTAATTAGTTCTGGGAGATGATGATAAAGCTGAAGGTTGCTACAAGTGACAGCAGTGAAACTCCTGACACGGATATGGTACAGATTGCACGAACAAACAACACTTCCCATGTTTCAGAAATCACGTTGTCAACAATGTTTCCAGGCTCTTAAATTAGCTGAAGTAATCAGTAGCTGTTGGCAGTAGGCAGTTTCTTGAATTGCTTTTCTTTTTCACCGCAAAAATCTCTAGTTGTAGCTTAAACCCCCCCACACCTGTAACAGCTTTCAATTCAGCTTCCCTCTGTGGCCAAGGGACAGCCTCCAAAAATTGATGCAAAAATCAAGGTTCCTGGGTCTTCTGCAACACTTTTGTCAGGATTTTTCCCCAAAGCCTCTCTTGTCTCCCATTATCTAAGCTCTCTGTTGTGGTAGTGGTAGATCAGAAATTAGGTGTGTCACTTCTACCTGAAATGGGCTCATTCTGACTTGATTCAGGTGACAGCTCTGAGAATTGGGTCCTAATTGGTTATGATGTGCCAGAAAAGCAGACACTTCTGCAAAGATCCCCAAGACAGGCACTCCTTGGGATCATCTCCCCTATTCCCGACAGTCATGTTACCAGGCACCAAACTTGCAGTTATCCCTTTAACCCCCAAAACTGGAGGAATTTCTCCTGCACTGCTCAATCCTATGTGATCATTCACAAGGAACACAACTGTTTCCAACATTTTATTCCCATGCAGACACAATACAGGACGCATATGCCAGGAGAACAGCCTTCATGCAGGAGGGGTTGCTCCAGGACACAGGGGGATGAGTCAGGGAGCTCAATCCCCCCACATGGCTGAGGACAGGCTGCCTCACCACGTGTCTCCAGAGCCTCTGGAGAGCTGCTCAAACCCAGCACATCACTTCTGCAGAAGGCAGCACAGGATGAGGCCTCTTCTGTTTCCCTGTGAAGGTCAGAGGTGTCCTGACGAACAGGAATTTTCCTCCCTCCCTGGCCCCGCACCTGGTTTTCTCCATTTGCCAATTATCAAATGAAGCAAAGCAATAAATCATAATCACCTCAGAGGCAAGTCCCCTGCAACCACGACATCCCAATTCGATGGCAGACGTGCATGTTCCAGAGGTAAATCATTACATGCTCACACAAAGGAATATTTTGTTCTCTTTCCTTCTGTCTCCCACCACTTTCAGTGTTCTCACCTGTTCTGCAGTACCTTCAGTTGACATCTCTGAGGGTTTGGGGTTTTTTNTCTGTAGAATCATTCCTTTTGGATGTGAAAGACAAGCATAGGTGAAGAGTGACATTATTTCCAAGCAGGGATAAAAAACACTATATATATATATA
>VXBX01002012.1:978107-1090845 GCA_013400415.1 Scytalopus superciliaris
TTTTTTTTTTTAATGTTCCATTTCTCTTAATGGTAAATGAGGTTTCAAAGTGTAGAGGAAGTTTTGAAAATATATTGGTGAAACAACAAATTGAAAAATAAAGAGAGGGAGAAAAATGAAGTAATACCTTCCCCATATTATTTAAGTTGTAGCAGAATGTATTTGGAACATGAAGAGGGAAAGCTTTTACAACGCTTTAGTAGTGACTTCTGCTGCTTTGTATAATTCTCCTAGAAAAGCACAGGAAAAAAATATCAATGGAGATTTAGCAAAATCTTGACTTATAAAAACACAAACATTTTTATAGAAACTTAAACAGATTTCTAATTTAAAATGTTTTAAATCCAGCATCAGTTAGGATCTGCATTTTGCAACTATTTCTGCAGTAAAGTTTGTTTCAGTTTGACTGAAGCAGCAGAAGTTTCAGTAGGCACTGAAACACTCGGTCAGTTTGCTATTTATTGAACTTTCCTGAACCTCTCATTCTTTCACAAATGATGACAGAGCCCTACCATATTCACTCATTTCTCCGGGTTGTGAAAGGTGCAATTTATTGTTCAAGCTTTTATTTTTCATAATCTTTATCTTTAATGATAAAGACTTACCTTAAGAAAGGTAACAGAAAACAAGCAAACCACTACAATCCCTGCACTCAAGGCAATATTGTTCTCTACAAGGAAACAATAACCACTTCCCGATCTCCAGAAGTTCCCAGAGTTGAGGCCAATCACTAAAAGTGCCATAGGGGCTTTCTAAAAAGTAAATTAACATGGACCGTGTATTTTATGAGTGCATATCTACTCCTGTGCTTACTGAGCTCAGATGTCTATAGTGTCGTAAGCAACATTCAGGGAGTCCTTTCTCTGCAGGATGAACAATTCCAACTGCCCAGATAGACAGAACAAGGGAAAAAGCAATAACTATTCTCAATTCAGTGAGGAAGAGGTTCAGCCTCATGTGCAATGTCATTCAGGCAGTCTGGGGCAAAGCTGGGAGAGGACTTCCAATTCACAAGTTACAGTGCAAGTGCTAATTGCAAAACTCTCTTTCAGTATCACACAGATTTAACCTGATGAGCCAAATTCTAACAGTTTGTTCTGTGCGACTCTCCTTCCTGCTCCCAATTCCTGGGTGCTCTGACACCCAAGGTAAAACAGTACATAAGTAGTTCGGAGTTGCTATAAAGTCCCATCTCACAAAGGCTAATGAAAATTCAGCCCCACTGCTTCTGGGACTAGGAAAAAAACTGCATCTTTAGGAATCCTTTTGAGCTGACACATTGCACTGAGGTGGCTTTTTCCCTGTGCAGCTTGTGTACAGCAGTTCAGCTCTTTCTGTTTTCCCTACCAGCTGCTCTACACACACTACCCCTGTCAGCAGGAAGGTACAGAAAAATGAATGAAGACTGATGATTAACGAAGAAACAGGGTGAATATTAATCATGGAGTCAACATTTGATAGGAACATTGATGGAATAGTGGTCCCACTGGAAGTAGTTAGGAGTTGATTTTTATGCCCCGGGGCAGTAGTTTTAAAGCAGGACTTGTGATGGAAGAGAGGTTGCTGGTAATGTTTTAAACAGGCCATTGTGGAAAACATACCTACAGCCTCCCCCTGCCCCGACTCCTTTCTTTATTGTGCTAAGTTGGGAGCATAGCCCAGGCCTACTGTGCACCCACATTCCCCCAAACACCCCAAACTGTAAAGATAAAACCTTTAAACAAAAGCAAAACAGGAACAGGACATCTCCATTTTCCCTTGCTGAGTTGCAAGAGAACCCTCAGCACATGAGGCCACTCATGTTAAGTCAAGGAATGTTGATGTTCCTGGTTCTGAGCAACCTTCCTGTTGTTCAGCACCAGGAGAAGGCAGAGTGTCTGGGACAACACACCTCCACAGCTAGGTCATTCAAGTTTGAATTTTGGCTACTTGCAACCTGCTCCAAACATCTTTGAAGGCAAAAGGAGTCACAGCTCCATTAGGAAGAGGTATAGCCAAGCCCTTCTAACCTTGGCTGGAATCTCCTGTACCTCTCAAGGTAACAAGTGCCCTTGCAATTAATATGAAGTGCATGGCTGATCCACTTTTTTCCTTTGGTATAACACAAAATCATTAATTTTTCTGCTGGAAAAACCTTGGAGAAGCTTCAGGCAAGGCTCGTCCTGGGCTTTTGCAAATATCTAACAATTTCTGCTGCTGTTGTTTCAGAGGGGGTTTATTTGGGGGAGGAGGGAAGGGCTGTATTCAGAGCTGCTGTCAATCACTGTAATTCTGTGGAGGTCAATAGATTCAGGAAGTTTCTCAGTGGCAGCTCTTTGGGTTTCTTCTGGTGTTCCCTTATCTAAGCTTTACCAGTACTCCAAAAGGATGTAGAATCACAACACATGACCTCTTTCCTGAACTTTGCTCTATGAATTGATCCATACCATTGCTCTCATCAGGAACATATAACACGCCCAGCAGTTTTGTGTATAGGCAAGGTTATTTTTCTAAGTAAAAGCTTAATTAAAAAAATACAAACAACTTTAGCTCAGTTGGTTAGAGCATGGTGCTAATAACAACAAGGTGGTAGGTTTGGTCCCCATATGGGCCATTCACTTGAGAGGTGGACTAGATAATCCTTGTGGGTCCCTTCCAACTCAGAATATTCTGTGGCTCTGTGACTGTTTCATACTTGCAGCAAAAGATTATGCAGACAAATATAAAAGCAGACTTGGTTACACAAGCATTTTTCTATAGATTTAGGCTGAGGTCTTTTGCCTTTTAGCAATAATTGATTTCCCAAAAATGAAGCATGCCTGCTCATGGGATGCAGTTTGGCTACCCCTCCACCCATGTTACCCACAATATGAAGCAAAAAAAGTAAACCTATTCCCTTGGTTTTCAATATAGTGAAGAATGAACTGGGCCACAGTGCAACAAGTCACAAAAAAATCCCAAAGGCACAAAAAAAAAAGTCTCCCAAGTGTGCTGAGGCCAGAAGAAGCTGAACAGCAGAAGGTGTTTAATCCTCAGTGCTGCATTTTATCCAGAACATTGGGCCTTTAACAACCCAGAAACCTTCAGGTGCATTTTCATAGTTAGTTAATGCTGTTCCACAGGCGGGTGATTTGCAGATATGCAGATTATTTGCTTAGGAGCAATTGCATGGACCCTGCTCCTGTTTTTGCCTTCCAGTTCACAGGGTGCCCCTGACAGACACCCAGGATTGCTGCTTGCCTGCACAGGAGCTGCTTGGAGCAGCAGACACAGAGGGGGAGGCTCAGGCAGCTTTATTCTAACATTCTTATAATACTAGGTGCTACCTCACAAGGGGTATGATGCACTGCAGCCCCCCTGACCAAATAACTCCTTAATGCATCTGTCATTTCAGATGTCAGACAAGAGACAAGGTCAAGCTTGGAGAGAAATCAGCCTGCTCCATCCTTGACCCATCATTCATCACTGCATTTGTCCACAGCCAAGCAGCCCAGCTGGTTAACAGGGAAAATACCTTATCTGAGCTCTAAAAGGCTCCCATTTCTGCTAAGGAGAAGTTTATTAATAATACTCCCCAAAAAGCAGCAAGAGTTCTGATGGACAGTTTTGCAGGGACATTTTTCCATAGAGAAGCTTAAAATCCTTCACTGTGCACCCAATCCACAGGCTGGGGGAGGCAATGGGTTAATTTTGCAGACAGCAAGTGGTGACTGTTTGTAAGTTATTAGAGATTCAATGTGATGGGGATATACGAGCCTTGCCTTCACCTTTCCTCATGTATCATCCTGCATGTCATCATAGCTGTGTTAGCGCTGCCGCACCACGCAGGTCCCCCTCACATCAGGAATTCGCATGGCCAGCTCTTCATCATTAGCACTGCTTTCACAGGATTAGGCATGGTTATTAAAATACACACCTGAATTCATGCTAGTTCACATGGATTTACAGGAAAGATTCCTAAGGAAAAACAGAACTTTAAGAGGGGAAGCTTTGTCCCTAAAGCAAAAAACTAAGTGCTTTAGTCAGTCTTGTAAACTGTGACATTTGTGTGAGGGTTTGGTATTTTGGGGAGAGTGAGGGGAAGAGAGGAAAAAAAGAAAGAAAAGGGAATATTTTGGTTTAGTACTTGAAAGAAGTAACAGTATCTGAACAAAGAAACAGCAACAATCATCATGAACAAAAAAGAGAGGCAAAGCAACTCCCTATGTCGAAATTGTCCCTGCCCATGCCAGGGGGGTTTGAAATGATGTGATCTTTAAGGACACTTCCAATCCAAACCATGACATGATTCTATGATTTGATGCAGAGCACTGTGGTGCTTTTGGGTCTTTAACTTCAGCCCTTATACAGAAAACTCAGCTCTAGGGAAAATTGCACGTGGCCCATTGAAAGAAAACAGAGATAACAGATATTTGGGGGTCTTTTCTCTCTTCCATGCTCTTTTCCCTCTCTCCACTAAAATTCAGTAAAAGACAGAAGATCTTTTTTAATCCCTTGAATGCAGGATAGGCAGTGAAAAGTTACAAAGCAATGGCCCATCAGGCTCATTGGTGAGGTGGTTGCAGCTACTCTGTGACAGCTCAGTGCACTCACAACCTTAGTAAACCTTGTCAGAGTAAATGCAGGTCATGGGACCCACAGAGGTTTGGTACAGACCCAGGCTGACCTCTAAGTTTGACTCCTCTCTGCTGAGACAGCTACACCTGCACCATTCTGAAAAACTCTCATTTTTATACCTGCAGTCTTGAGTTAACAGTTTATGGGCTCAGACACACAGGAAAGTTCCCAAAGCCTAAAAAGTTTCAAGATCCCACCTAAGCCATGGTAAATGTCCATATATGAGCACTTTAAACATGACTGTGCAAGAATTTTCTACTTAGTGCAGCTTTCCTTCAAGGGACACACTGAAACCGTGTGTGATGGTCAAAACAGAGGACAGGCAAACACTAAGATTTCACACATGATGTTATCCCTGACCTTGTTCCTGGGCATGCTGAGAGCCCGCCATGACTTTCTGGTCTTCTGCAACTTCTGATCAGCTTTCAGGGGCACTGCACTGCTGTGCACCAGTGGTGAAAGCGAGCAAGTTATTTCCTCAGCTCATCATACTCTTTTCTCAAAGATTTTACGTTCATTTATGCACATCACTTGTATTTTCCCAGTATTCCAAGAGTCACTGTATTTTGAGAGACAAGATGACTCCTTAAGCACTCAAATGGTACAAGTAGGTTACCCAACCCATCAGTAACTGCTCTGACTATTTAAGACAGAAAAGCCTTGAGTTTGCCAGTGTAATGGAGCTGTTGAAGTGATGGCCGAGATTTTCAGACACGCACTAGATCCAAAACTCCTGTGGATGTTGTTGGCTGAGGTGCCCGTCACCTTGGAAATCCAAGGCTGCACACAAAGTGTAAGGAATGAGTTTCTCCTGCCCTCCAGCATTTGTTACCCCAAATCTTTTAGCATTCCTCAGCTAAGTTCACACCATCGCTCTCCCCGTGCCGACTCAGCGGCTCCATTAGCCCTCGTTTGTTTGCTCGGAAATGTGTTCCTCTGCTTTGTTTCGTTGGACCTAACATTTTTATTTTTTTTTTGCCTCTTTCCTCCCTCCACAGGGTGACAGCTATTTTATCACCTACAACAAGAAATGCTGAGCCTGTTGTGCAGGCAAAACATTTGCAAAGGGGCAGGGGGTACACAGAAAGCAGTAGGAAATTGATAAGGGCTGTAAAGTAGCTTTATAAAAATGCCGACAAGCCTGTTCAGGGCACAGAGCACCTGCACCTCTGCCCCCGGCAGCGCTTCCTTCAGATGCTCCTATTGTTTTCATTACTATTTGTGACTCGATCATTAATAAATTACTATTTTTTTTTTCCTGTTGGCTCCAGCCACCAAGGGAGCCAGCAGGTGCACCACTTTTACAATTAGCCCTTCGTAATGCATGGTTGGCAAGAAAAGTTGTCCACAAGCTGCAGAGTTTACCAACTGGATTTCTGCTTGATGGCCACAGCACTTGGAGCAATTAGAGGAGAATTTGCAGGAAAGCACCCTAAGGTATCTGCTCATCTGGCCGAAAACTTTGACAGAGGGGCTAAATCCAAAACTTTGAGTCCTGCTCATGAAAATGGGTGATCTGACAGAGGGAGAATGCAGGGCAAGGACAGCAAGCCATGTCTTTTTAAAAGCATCATTTCTACCATATATCACACTACCCTACTTTGGTTACTCTGTACTACACGTTTCAGATCAAACAGAAGTGAGTCAGGACTGAAAGGCTGATAAAACTGGGCTGACTTTGGTTTGAGATGGGGCGGTAGGGCAAAAAAAATCAGAAAGTTGCTTCATTAAATTCAGGTCTGCTCACAGACAGGGCTCTGCCTTCCCACAGCAGAGCTGTTGTCCTCATTCTTATCAGTAAAATTACAGATGTACAGAATTCCCTTTCTCATCTGATATAGCTTCCTAAATACCATCATAACTGGATTTTTCTAGAGAAGGATGCAGTGCTTGAACAGCAGCTAAGGGGGACAGGCTGTGGCTGGTTTTGACTGGGTCTGGGACTCACTTCTGGAATGGGGATTATTTTATTTGCATTGTACACCTTTCCCCCATAGGGAAAAAACAGCAGAAAAGAAAATGCAGAGGACAAAATATAAATTATTTGGTAATGAATTAAGAAGATGAACAAAAAGTGAAAAATCCAAAGAGGAGTATCTTACCACAGATTTCAAGGTCAGCAAAGCCAGAGAAGTTGTGTGCCTGTTTGTCTCTGTGACAGTTTTCCTTCAGTCCCTGTGAACTTGGGTATTTCACACAGTTCTAGTGACAAAGCATATTGGCCTCTCTGTTAGAGACACCCAGAAGAAACACAAGAGCTCCAGGGGAAGAGAAAAGAAGAAAAAATTATTAAAGATGCCATGTCATGTTGAAAACCACCAAAATCAGAGCTTGCACAGAGCACACCTGGCTCCACTGACTCTTCTGTCCTGCCTTTGAGAGCAGCTGCTACAGGATGCTGTGGAGGAGGAGGAATAATGCCTGCAGCAGGCAAACCTGGGATAATCTGCTGTGGATCAGGCTCTGATCTAGAGGCTGATTCAAGCTTCAATTCACAAGTCCTCTTCAAAAACATCTTCCCACAAAAGGTGTAACTTGACAGTATATCAATGATTTCCAAAGAAATATCCAAAATTCTTGGGTGCTGCTTATTTGAACTGGACAAGAAAAAAAATCTTCAAACAAATTTGAAAAACCTTTTTTCCCCCCTCACTTTACATGAAGGAAAAACCAGAAGCTTTTCAGAAGAATGTCTTACGAGATCTGGAAATCACCATGACTTCAGCACAACTACATAAGATGAGCCCTCTCTGCAATGGATATGAAGGAGAAATCCAAATTTCTGGTACGAATCCTTAAGTGTTAACTTCATAGAAGAGTATAATAACTTTGACAGGAGTGATTGCAGAGTTGAGCCAATAACTCTAATAGCAAATCTAGTGGATGGAGACAGCACAGGAGCACTTTGGGAGAGGAATCCCATCTGTGCCTGGATACCAAACCCATGACATTCAGTTCACATTTGGTGCAGCTTATGTTTGTTCCTGAGAATAAAAGCTCACTCTGGTGAAAAAACTAAAACTTCACATCACCCAGGAGACTCACAAGAAAGAGAATTGGAGGTAAGACCAGTTAGGAAAATGTTTTCAGTAGGAAGTCTAATAAACACCTGACTCAGAGACACAAAAAAAGGAGTTTCTAATGTGGGATGAAACTGATGCTTTCTACGTAACTGAGGTATATCCTGATAGCAAGATAGGTCACATCCTGCCTGTGATATTATCCTTGTTTTCCCATTCCCTGGAAATTCCGGGGCAAATCACTAATGAAAGGCAAATTCTCTACCTACAGATTTGGGTCTGAGGTCCATAGCACCAGGCTGGCCTGCTATCACCTGTATGAAGGCCCTCCTGCTCACAGCCAGGCTTCCTCCACCAAAATGACAACAGCCTGAAACTGGTTACAAAATTCTTTATCTTAACATGTGATTTATAACAACATACAACCTCATTCAAATGCCCAAAGCAGATTCTCCTGGCCAGATTTTTAGAATTCATGCTCTAAAACAAAAGTAATTGAAGAGGATTTTGAAAGCAGGGAGAGGAAAATCACAGTGTAGTTGGATATAATTAAATACAATAAGGGACACAAATATAAAAAAACCCAAACAAACAAAAAATAAAGGAAAAGAAAAACAAACAAACACCAAAAAAAACAAACACAAAACTGAAAGCTTAGAAAGTGAAGAGTAACGGAATGGTAGCATGAAAAAGAGCAGTTAGAGTCAGAGTACAGTTTAATTTTGGCTTCAAAATCAGTTCTTGATTTAGACAAAATCAGTCACCCAGCCCTGACGCCAGGCCAGCTGACATCTACATGGGTTTGTTAAAGCATGCATTCAAAACCTAAAACTAGCAAGAAAATGCATCCTCCCGTTGCACTTCAGACACTCCGTGTTCCCTATTTGGAGAATATGGATGTTTTCCCTTTTTTCTTCCTCCCTTCCAGAATTAACAAGGCTTCCTTTGTGTGTTTGCTTTTCCTGGCTGTGAGCATTAGCCCGGCCCCAGCCCTGCTGGCTCAGTTAGAGGTGATGTTCCAGGGGTGCAGCCCCTCTCACCAGTGGCAGCCACTACCATACATCTTGCTGAGGCCACATATTGTTAAGCCATTAGACTTTCTCCTGCAACCAACACACAGAGCCCCTGAGCTCCTTCCTTTTGCTTGACCTGAACTATAGGTTCTGCTAGCAGCAAACTCAATCACTGTCCTTTCCCAGTCTGCTATTAAACCTTGGCTCTAACCAGCCAAGAAATTAATCTCTGGTTCCCGACCTCTCTGAGCCCCAGTGCGCTCTACAGCAGCTATACACAACCTCTGATCTCCATCTGCATGGCTTCATGCATAAACAAAAGTACCTTGTGGAGTCCAGTGAACCCAGCTGGTCCCTCACTAACATCACCTGGGAAAAAAGGAAAAAAGCATGAAGCCTTTCAGCTTGGAAGGTTCATGTTCTGCTGTCAAGTCTTACCCTTGGATTTAAAAAGAAAAGAAGATGTGAAAGAAAATACCCCCTACAAATTAAATCAGAACCTCCAATCTGCATTTTCTGGGGTCCACGTATACTTGCACACTGTAATGCTGAAAAACATTGCTTTCTTCAGGTGCTACTCCTATGTTATTGAGTGAGACAATGCCACACATCCCTCTTCTCTGCATATCTGGAATGCATGTCACCCTGGCAGTATTGCTTGTTCCTGGAGAGGGACTAAATCATTACACGTTTGTTAATCCATCATTCATCCTGACAGTCAGTGGTGCAGGCTGACAGCTACGGGCAGAGGACAGCCACCAAACCCTGGTGAGTTTCACATTCAAATTCTAGCTAAAGCATCAGAATCTGAGCCAGCTTAGGTCTGTCTCTGGAAATTTTATTTTAGTGGGAGTTATCAGGATTGCTTAAATATAAACTGCTCTCTGGAGTGGTGAGGAAAGAATGAAACCTCACTGCAACAAGCACAGAACCAAACAGATGGGAGGAGTGTCCATCATGAAATAAGGCAGGCACAAAGGAAGTATTCTTACCAATTTAGTAGGTGAGGAATCAAGGCTGAGAGCAATAAATCAGGATATTTACAAGAAAGTGAGGTCTGAGCCTCAAATTTTATTCTACCACCCAGTCCTTTTTCTGCTAAGAGAACTTGAAAAAGTTCAAGAGAACCAGCCTCTTGTGTTCTGCCATGTGGGAGAGCCAAAGTGGCTTCATCCCTCTGGAAACTCTGCCTTCAGGTGGGCACAGACTCCTCTGTGATAACATCTGAACTTACACACCAATACAGGCTGGTTTAGGATGGCTGATCCTGCACTTTGGGACTAAAATAACCTCTTTTCTTTTTTTTTTTCCTAACTCCAAGCAATAGATGATGTCTCCATTTTCTAACGCTCTTTCCTTCTCCATACAGGCTGTTCAGCAGTCAGCAATTGACTATTCTGCAATTTTAATAATAATCAGCTTATCTTCTACAATTTTCAAAAGTTCTCCAGAGACTTTCCCCTCTCACTGGGTGCAAACACATGAACACTTGACTTGGCATTTGCCACGAGTAAGGAGACAAAAGCCCACACTATGGGGGGGAAGAAAAAGCTTTGGGAACCTTGTAAAACATATCCCCTTGGAGAGTCCCATCCCATCTGCTTCTCTCCCCCTCCAATTTTCTTCCTCCTCACTTGTGCTGGAGGCTGAATCAATGGCATATATGGTTGTGCTCTGCCCCCGGGGGTGCAGGGGTGTAGCAGCAGAAACAATAACCAAATTTTACATTTTCCCCAAGCTCAGTATCAGTTGTGCATACAAGGCAAAGTTAACAATCCTCCTCTTTCTCTCTTTGCACTGGGAAGCCCCAGACAGGGAGCTCCCCCCTTTCCCCACTGTCCCATCACACCACAGCAGCAGCTCTCACAGTGGGGCTCTGGGACTCCAGCAAAGACTCAGCTGCAGGAAGGGGTTCTCAACCTCAAGGGCAGCTGTCAAGCCCAGAAGGGAACACACATATGAGATGACCAGCAACACTGTTTGGGCAGTGCTGCTACCAAGCCTTTTTAAAGAGGAGTCCTCAGTTAATTCCTTTTAGAGGTCTTTGTTCAAGCATCTCCCTTCTTGCAGATCCCAGCCAGGAGCACGAGGAGACATGATCCTTCCCATCACAGAATTGCTGTCTACAGCTATTCCTGCTCAATAAGCTTTGTCACAGACTTGAGACTATTTTTGGAAGCTTTAAAAATATCTAAGGGGCACCTTTCATTTTTACTCAGACACAGCATCTTTTTATGTTTAATAGAGAGATTTCTTAAAAAAAAATTATTTCTGCTTAGCATCAACATGCCTTTCTGTTAAAAATAAAACAGCTGAGCCAGCAAGAAGATTTGGGCAGGAGGAAATTCTATTTATAGAAACTTTTACAATAGTTATCACAGGCTGATAAGGATCACTGTGAACCACAGACTCCACGGAGGGGTAGTGTGGGGATGAACCCGTCCCAGGAGGAGCCAAAGCACAGAAAACCCAGAAAGCTTCGAGGGTCATGCACTGATGGGGACACCAACACATTTTCTGTGGTGTGGGAGAGGAGCAGCCCTGGAGGAGGACACTCAGGAGCACTGCATGCTCTTCTCCACAAACAGCGAGCCTGGGATCTACAGGATTTCCAGGGCAGTGTAAATTCCCACTATCCCCAGCCACACCACCTCTCTTGGGCATTTTAAGCAAGAACTGAACAAAAGGGTAACTTCATTGTTTTGCTTGCTGATGTGGCTGTGACAGGGTAAGACAGTCATGGAACAGGAGAGGGCCCTTTGTGGTGTTGAGTAAAGAAGTAATTTTCTCTGGAGCATCTACTGTTCCTGTCTATCAGACTTAGCCTTCCTCAATCTGCAACCAAAAATAAAACATTTCTGAGCTATCAACAGGGAAACTGATAGGGGGTGGAGGGGGCGAAATAGAAAAAAAAGGTCACATTTTCCTCTCCATTATAAGACCATTAGAAATTACAGCCTTCAAGCCATGAACAATAGGCAGATGGGAGCAGATCTGATTTAAAACTATGGAACAAATAAGTCAAGATAATAATAGAAGTGAAATAATGACAGGGATGTCAGAGGAGGAGTGAGTCAGATCAGCAGGCTTCTCTTCCAAGCCCTGACACCAGTTTGCTACATAACCCTGCACAGGTCACTTTATCTGTTTGTGCCACAAATTTCTCATCTGCAAACCTGTGTTTACCTTGCTTGGAAAATGCCTGGCTTTATAGATATAAAACACTGTACAGGAACCAAGTGTTGCTGCCACCTTATTACCCCTGGCTCTAAAAGAATAATCAAATATCTCTGGTAATCAATGATCAGAAACTTCTAGAAGAGACTGGATCAAGTCCCAATTACTTAGAAACTCTGCTTGACTTTGGGGGAGGCAGGATTTAATCTTTCATATCCAAAAATAAGGCATTTTCCTTTCTTCTCTAGTTAAAATATCCTGTTTTGAGCCTTTAAAAGAATCTAATAAATGTGGTAGGATAAACAGATAATTTCTGAAATTTCACCTTAGTTCTCAAGTGTCTTGAGTTCTTTCCATAGGACCTCCCACTGCAAACAAGGGTGTTACAGAAAGCAGGTGGTTTCTGACATACCATCCTTTGGCAATCAGGTAACAAACATTTTGTTTCAATAGCAAACAGCAGAAAGAGATGTGAAAAAGAGGAAGAAAGAGGAGGGGAGAGTAACCAGAGACAAATAGTCAAGGTAGATTGTTCTAGGAATTACTTTCTCATTTTTGGATTCTTTAAAAAGCTTCTCTTTATTGGGCTCTACCACTTGGTAATTTCTCCCTGATAATGGTCAAGGGTGTCTTCTAATGGTCTAAGTGTTCTCTCCTCAGGTTTTTGATGACATATATGTAAGCAAGCACAAGGGAACCACAAAATAATCTCTTCAAATTTGCTATCAAAATATCCTACCACTAACAAGAGAAAATACTTGCATGCAGTATTGGATTCAAAGCCTGTCTCCTTGGTGGAGTGTTTTGGCAGTGTGTACTTCACACTACTTAGAGGAGTCCAGCAATTTTTAGTGTCACAGGTGACCAAAAGAAAATCACTGTCCAGAATGCTGAGCCAGCCTCTCACACCCCAATAGCTCTCACAGGCAGGAGGAGCACCCTGCCCTTTGTGCTTCACTGCTAGCCAGCACTGCCTGCTCAGGAGCTTCCTGCACACTGCAAACCATGCTCTACAGAGCTCTCAGAATTGTCCTTCTGTATTTCCCTGAAAATTGACCATTCCTTTAAAATATAGCACCTCTTCTCACGGTACACTGCAACGTGACTCAACAGCACCATCTCCACAGCTCATATTTCCACAAGGTGCCAGCATCTCAGCACCAAAGTGCTCCTGGCACCGGGCTACCATTTGTGCTGTAATTAAATTGAATCCACTCCTTGGCTTGGCTTTATCCCTGAACAATACCAGCGTTTGAGTAATACATTCTCAGGGCACTAATACATCACCCGGGCGAACCCTGTCCATGATGTATTGGCGCAATACATCAGAGTGCACTCCCGCTATAAGGATCTATGGGCATCATACATCATCAAGGTGAGGCTGAGTGGTGATGTATGGCTCTGGAGATGGTACCGTGCAGCAGTGGACTAGGCCAGGACCAAGGGGATAAAGGTTGGCATCGGTGTTGTCCGATTTCCCAGTGTTATAGTGCTGGCACTGAATCAGCCTTCCTGAACCAGAGTCTAACTTTAGCTCCTTATTTATTTATCCCAAGGCATCGTATCACTGGAAGCACCTCTCCTCTGATGCATCATCCTCACAAAGGTCCCAGGGGGTGGCTGGTACACAATTAGTGGGAGTATATTCTCAGCTTGATGTGAAGGGGTTTAGCCCATTAACACTAATGGCAGCTGCAGCGCCGACGCTCCGTATATCACCAGAGACATGTGCACATGCTCAGCCCTGCACACATCTCATCCACCCAAGAGGAACCTGCAGATTATTGGGAATAAAACATTTGCAATGCCCAGAAATTCCACTGAAGCCAGCACTAACTTCATTGTTTTCAAATATTCCTCCCTTCCAGAAAATTCACACAAAACTGAAACATAAATCTGTCCAGCACATGGAGGTACAGAGTGCCATGTCCCCTGATGGAAGTGGCAGTCTAGAAGTGTGGATCATGACACCACTGTGAGGAAAAGCCACCATTCCCTTGGCCAACCCACAGGAGCTTTGTGGGGAGTATTACTGCAAAGTAGTGCTGCTGTAGGGCTTGGGGGAATGATGAGAGTGGAGAAACAGGTGACTACAGAGTCAAAAAGGATGCAAAGGTAAGATTTGCTGCCTGAGAGTCCTTCACCCCTCCCTTTTGCAAATAGAAAAGTAAAATTAAAGCATATAGCAATATAAGGCTGAGCAGAGACATGTGGGGGGATATTTGCTCAGGAGAAGACTGACCAAAGAGATCCCTAAATGAGCACAGAGGACAGTGCTCAGGATGCACATCGTGCATCATCAGATCTGTGCCTGGGTACTCTGATCCACTGCTGGGGACAGCAATGTCCTGTGGAGCAAAGGTGCTAAAACCAATCTCTGTGCTCCTTACGGAGTCACTCAGGGTCTCCCATAAAGCAGACTTATTACTCTTGTGAAAGAAGTTACAGGTATAATAAAATACATACATCCTGGCCAACACCTCTGTCCAGCCCAGCCGGCCCCGAGGAGCACTGGAGAGGACTCCAGGCCAAGCCACAGCACACCCTTCTACCCCTTCAGCTCCTCAGGGCAGGATCTGACCCACAGCATAACCAACCACTGACTCTCAAGACCAACACAGGGAGACCAACCTCCTCATGGCACACAGGGAGGAGGCTGGCAGTGCCAGTGCTGCCACAGTTTGGGGAAGATACAGCCTGCCCTGCCTGGTGCAGCCAGCTGCCCTGGCAGGTGGCATGTGAACCCATAATCTGCATTTTTACTAAGAGGTCAAGTCTTGCTATCCTTAAAATATAAGCACAGCTATTCTTCTCCAGTTGTATCCCCAAACCAAGCAACAAATATGATAGCTTTCCCTAGTTAAAAAATAGTTCAAAAAATCCTATGGCATTGACTGAAATAATTTCACAGACTCTCAATCTAGTCTTTGAAAACAACCTAGAAATTACATTGTCATTAATTACACACCATGTACCTGGAAAATGACAGCACTGCCGAGCTGACTGCAACAAGAAAACAGAAAGCAGCTTGGGCAGGTGGATACCAAGCACACTGTCATGAAAAAATGCTTGTCTTCATAGAAGGGTGGGTGGCCAAAGCCCAGCAAGGAGCAGGAGCAACACTGATGGCAACAGACCATTTCTGCACTGAAGACACAACGAGCAGTGGGTAGCAGCACCCTCCCATCACACCCAGCCAACACACTGAGGGAATTTCTGGCAGTATTTTCCCTTGTGAAGCCAAGACAAGCTCAGCCCGGACAAGTCATTTATCTTTGCTTACTCTTCAAGCTGCTATCAGTGCAGTGTGATTGATTACTGGAGCTGGGAGGCTTCCCCACCACTGCACAGAGCAAAGTCAGGGGCTGCTCCTTGCGACTCCTGTGCAAGTCAGTAAGTACATGTAAACTATAAACACCAAAAAGCAAGAAAAACATTTGGTGCTTCCTTCCACAGTGACAGAAGAGTTTGAAAATTCATATAATGAAGAACATAAAGGTAGCAAGTCCTCTTTAAAACAGGAAAAAATCTGGCTAAGGAAAAACAGCCTAATGAAGGACTAAAACATGGACATGGAAAACCTGGGTTTACTGGTCTGCAACGGATCCATAAACTTCTACAGCCCACCAGTGAAACTGGAGAACTGCACTTACCCAAAACTCAGGAACACTTCAAGAACCTCAGCAGTCGGGTTAAATCTCACTGAAGCTGGAAAACGTGCTCACTGCATTGGAACCACCACCTGAAACAACAGTGCCTGTGAACCAGCCTGGAACATGAGATGCCCAGTGGATGGAGCTGGCATGAGGCTGCTCCAGCCCAGGCTGTATCCACACGGCTGCCTGTGGAGAGGAGGGCTGGGAGTGCTGGAGAGCAGAGCCAGAGAGCTGCACCACAGCCCGAGCTGGGCCTGCTGGAGGTGGAAGAGTCCGTAAAAACCAGCTATGAATCTGCTCCTGGTTTTTCAGTTCTCCCTTGTACAACCCAAGACCCTCATGAGTCTTTTAGTACCAACAATAAAAGTTGCATTAAGAAACAAAAGTGACCTGAGAACACTTTCTCCTGTCCCTGAGATAATTTGTAGGATATTCCCTTCTTCCATCTCCTTTTGTTTTGTTTTCTTTTTTTCTTTTAAAACAACTCAGAGCAATACCTTAACTCAACCAGACCCATCTTTACCTGAAAGCACAACCCACCAGCAAACTTTGGCTTTCTGAGCCCTGACAGCACCACCCTCACAGGGAGGGAAGAGAGAAGCTCCTGCTGGGATCCAGGGAGGTCACAAACAGGAGCAACACCGCTGGATGGAGCCAGGCACCCCTGATAACACACAAAGCCAGCACCCATGATGGCTGGGACATGTGTGGGTGCAAGAAGTTGATGCAGAAGCCAACAACAGTAGGCAGCAGCACTTGGTGGCTCTACTGGTCTTCCTTGGCATGGATCTGTTGCCTTCTGCCACGTAGAGGGAATAACCTGGTTTCATTCAGGAGTTGTTTGATTTAAGAACGTGCACCTCCGCAGGTTGGAGCTGTGCAGACAGACTGTATTCATGAGAGAGAGAGCAAAAACAGAACAAAGTTTCAGAAAGAAAGTTTATTTTAAAGTATTTCCTACCATCTGGTCAGCTTATACTTTTAAAAGTTCAATTATCTTCTGATAAACTTACCAGCCAAATTAGGAAACTAAATACAATTATTAAAGCGTAAGAGAACAATTTCAGATTTGCTTCAAGTGCCAATCCAAATTTAACAAGTCCACAGATCCTGATGGATAATTCCTGCAAGATCCTTCAGCTTCATTTCAAACTAGAAGAACAGATGAATGCCTGGGATATGATTTACATTTATTCTCATGTTTTTAATCAAAACTTACACAGTTGTTTTAGCTGGCCAAAACCAGAACTAGGATTTTATAAAAATGTATTCAATTTCTCCATGGAATTAGGGGATTTGAGCAGCTCTGCTATTGAAGTTCTGCACAAACCCTACCTCCAGTGTGCAACCCAAAGTCTGAAAACCTGGGAAAAAAATTCCATGCACCCCAGCACTTTACAGAGCGATCTTTTATCCAGATGCTCTCCCAGCAGGTAGATTCATCTCCTCAAGAACTTTTATATGGGGGGGAAAAAAAGAAAAAGAAAACTTAAAAGAAAACTTCCTCTAAACTCTTGAGAGTGCTGTGATTTTACACAGGAACCTGCAGCATTAGCACTGTCCCCACAGATCCATGCTCTGCCACGTGCCCAACACCGGTCACATGTCATGTTGTGATGCCCCTAAATGATCACTTACCAAACTGACTTCCAACAGGAACAACATATTCAGAAAGGGCTCAAAACTAAAATTATCAAGACTGAAAACATCAGGATGCAACAACTCCACTGGTGAAACAATGTCAGAAGAGTTTCGCCTACAGGTTCTTACATTTGACCTGTTCCTGTACACAGTGTGGGTTCCTGGGCAGGGATGTTAACTAGGAGCAGAGCAATTCCTGACGACCAGGCAAAAGGCGCTATCACCTTGGACATGGACTTGGTTCCCAAGCTTGGTTTGTGGGTTATTAATGCTGTTGTGCTTGAAGGGCAAAGACCAGAAGGCGTGAGTGTAGCACCATTGACTTTGATGGTGCTACTGGGACAGACCAAATAACACAGAGCAGGACAAAGTTTGAAGCTTGCCTGCATTTAGAAATTCTTGAGACCCATATTCCAAGGAAAACCTTCAAAACTTTGAAAAACCTTCAACCTAACAACTCCTCCCCAGCAAGTTACGGGGGGGGGGGGGGATAAAAAGATGCTATTTAGAGGAGAATGTGAACTCAAATTCCTGATGGAAAAACACGCTCCTCTTGCAGCGATTTTTGTTGTTGTATCTTTGTATGAGGGGTTAAAAAAGGTTTGATTTTGCAGTTTAGCATGTTGAGGCCTCTCAGTGCTCGCTGTCGGAGGGTGCCGATTACCCAGCTTCATTCATCAAAGTGTCACTTTTCTGACAGCCATTAATAAATATCCTGCCAGAGCCCCTCACACCTGGCAGCCATGGCACACTGCAACACGCCGCTAACCTAATTTGCTAATTGCTACTTTCCCCATTAATTTTAGTCTGTCTTGTTTGGTGTTGACATGGAGGGAAAAAGAAATAAGAGTGGGAGAAAAGCAGGCAAGAAAGAAAGCATTGGATGATTTCTGTTTATTTGTTCATTTATTCGTCTCCCTCCATCACCATTTACATGGGAACAGCAACTTCTGTGAACCTTGCTTTACTTTTGCCCTTTCTGCCAGTGGGCTGTGGGCAATCCTAATTTTGGTGCTGCCTTGTGAAGGGTTAATTATGCTCATACACTTTTCTTTTCCAAAACTAAGCCCAGACTTCTGTGCCTCCTGTTCTGCCAGCTGATGGCCTCCTCCCTGACCCTCAAAGCTGCCCACACCCAGCCAGGGGCTGCAACCCACCAAGCCCAGGGGTGGCTCTGCCTGCCCAGACTTGGGTCTCAGCTTTGCCAGTGCTTCACACCTGCCAAAATCCTTGCTCTGTTAATTCAATTCCTGGCCACTCTTGAACAGAGATCACTCAGTTTCATTAATCATGTGATTCTCTGATAAATATCCTCTTTAAGGCTCAAGCACAGACCAAGTCCTTTGTGACTGAGCTGGACTGAAATGCAGGTCTCCAGCCGAGGTCAATTAAGACGAGGAGTACCAGACCCATCAAACCTTCAGGCAATGATGAATTGTTGTTGCAGTGCTAGTAAAAGTCTCCCTGCAGGACACTCACCAAGCTGTTGTACTTGGACCACACATTGGGGTCCATATGCTCCAAAGCTTTCCTTTTTCTGATTAGGTCTAACAACGATGTTCTTCACCCACCTCTCCAGCTGTGGTGGCAGGCTCTGCCTCCTTTCAGGAGTGGGGCACTAACACACAGCAGCAAGAAAGCTCTTCGGGCTCCAGGCTGATCACAAATTTCTGGCTAAGTAAGCAGAGACACCTAGGTTCTGCAAAGATTTCCAGATAAATCTTTTCTCTAATTACTCTAAGAAACAGGCACATCTATCTCAAAAGCAAGACCTGAGTGCATCCTCCTGTCCCCTCAGCCTGCCAGGCTGGATTTCTCTTTCAAAGCCTATTTTAAATACCAACTGATAGTGCAAGATTTCTGATCCCTTTGGGTAACCAGAGCCTCCCACTACCAAGGCACTCAGACCCCAAGCACAAAATGCTTGGGATAAGAGACACTGTCTTCTCTCAGTCCAAGAGCCTCTCCTGGGACCAAAAATTTCTGATGTTTTAGAAAGTCCTGGAAGGGAAGAACATAGATGCCAAATGCAGCCAAATTCCATCTTTACCAGGAACTTGCACTCTGTCTTCCCGACATTGAATACTCCAGTCCCAGAGGTAATTCCAACACTGGCGACATGTTCCACAAGGAATTGCAGCAAGCTGCAACTAGATGTTAACAAGACAAGTTTTGCTGCTTCAGAAAAGAGTTTAGTGCAAACCCAGTGTTTCTCCTTCAAAGCAGAAGAGGGTATAAGTAGATTAATATTGGATCATGTCACCAGAAGAGGAAAAAACAGGAATAATTTAGGTTGTTTCAAAGTGTTGAGTAGGTAGGAAAACTTCTTCTTTGAATCAGCATTTGTATGACTGCTGCTTGGGGACCACCTCAGGTCTGGAAGGAAGATTCAGCCTAATATGCTAATTCAGGACATTGGACATTGTTTTTTCTACCTCTGTGTGTCCCTTTAGTTCTTTTGGCACTTAAAATGGTACTGATATTTAATTTTGCAATGGCACACAGCTGGTAGAAGTGTAACCTACAGCTTTCCTTAACCCATTGGGGGGGATCTTCTTGTGTTTCACCTTTACCCAGAAAACCTGGATTGGTTCATATTCACCTTGAAAGGTCCACCAGAGCATTGAGCTGCTGCTCCACAAAGCCCCAGCTCCCAAGGAGCTGAATGAGACCTGCCACAGGCAGGCCCTTCAACTTCCAAGGGCCCTAGAAGTAAAATATACTATCCTGTTCCAAGTGAAGTTAAAAGGGCCCAGTAAAGAGTAACAGCATTTCAGCTTTTAGCCAAAAGCTTCAATTCATGGTCCTTTAAAGTTAAATTTACTGCCTCCATTTAGCAATGTCCCTGTAAAAATCCCGTCTGGCACAGAAAAACCCATGTGCTGTTCAGCAGTGCTATGGCAAACAAAATATTTCATCCCAGAGATCTAGCTATGCATCCATCTGCCTTTATTTAGGTCTTTGTGTCTTTTTGTTCCCTTTGGTGCTCAAAAGCTCCAAGCAATAAGGCAGCACAGGTTACCACACTCCCCACTGCTCCAGCCCAGCATCTTCTGCCGCTTGTCAAGGAGCTGATCACAAGGAGGAGAACCATCAATACATGATTTACCCCTGTGACAGAAGAATACAGCTTTATACAATCCCACCGACTCTCTCTCCCAGCGCAGATCAAGAAAAACTAGACCAGGCAAAGCACAAGCAAAATGATCAATGTTCTACCCACTAGTATGAGAACTCCTATTTTTCAGAAGTCAAGGTTACCTCAGGGCTTTAACTGCTCTGCAGTATCACCCCTGCCCTTTAAAGATCCAATTCATTCTCTTGCACAAGCCTTAGCATGCCTTGACCCCCTGGCCACTGATTGCCACACGTGTTGTGTCCATGCAGGAAGGATGCTGAAGCCAAAAAGCCTTTCCCAGGGAAAAGTTGTGTCAGAGCGGGTGTATTTGGTGTAAAAAGCTTTGTTTGAGAGCATTTTCTGACAAAAGAGAACATAAAGAAAAACATTTTGTTGAAAAATGCCAGGTCTGTTGGGGAGGAAGCCCTTTCATCTCCCATTCTCTGGGTTGGTTTTATTACTCTGCAAGGCCATTTTACTGAATTAGTATCGTAATGATGGCAATCTAATGGGGGTATCGAGCGCTGCAGCAGGAGCCAGATCCCTCAGCTGGTACAAACCAGCACGGCTCCATTAGCTTCACTGGAGCCAATTTATATCAGCTGAGGATCTGCCCTTTAGTTTTTACTACAGGAAAGCCAGACTACAAATGGGAGAAACCCATATTAAAAACAAATATCTTCAATCACGGCAGCAGGAATGCAGAAAAATATTGGCTGAGTCAACTTTTATAGCAATGTTTTCTTTTTCTCCTGAGTGCTCAATTTTGAACACTCCCCTATAAAATTTTCCGAGCCTGGAGCAACTTTCTTCCTTCCTTTGGTTAAAGCCCACCTCACCTGATGGAGGCAACAGGGCTCTGGAGATTCTCTATTTCTCTACCCACCTCAGGGAACTGGCAGCATCCCCACACTGAGACAGCTCAAGCCTGCAGGGCTTTCACAACGGGACAGTTGTGAAAATGGAGATCAGGCCACAAACATCTGCTGTTCCTGGGATGCATAACCCTTCCCACAAGGAGAACGTTGCTCCACCAGGCCCCTTTGGAAGGCCACCAGGTCCCCCAAATGAAAGCACGCTGAAGAGTTCAGGGCCCCTCGGCAGCCTTGCAGTAAACGCCTTTTGTTCAAAGCCCAGAGCTGTTAATTAAAGACTGGTGATTAATGATTAAACTCCACGTGGTTCCCATCTCAGGCTTAAAAAGTCCTAGGGATGCTGACTTTGCTGAAGGCTCTGGTGCAAGGTTCTGGGACGTGAGTAGCTATTTATAGAGAAGTCCATCAGAGCTCTGAAAGGAAGTGCTCCTTCCACATAATTAAGAGGAAGAAAAATACCATTTCCAAAAAGTAGAAAGGTCAAATATATAGATTAGGTAAACAAGCTCTCTGCCTGAATAAGCCACAGCCAGAAATGAGAGAATCTTTCTGTGTGTGCTTTCCCCAACCAGGTGCTTTCAGCTCTTGTACTCAGGTTTCTATAGGAAATATTCTCTCTTAGGGAGTTGGGAATTCATTGTCCATAAAGCTCATGGATCCTCACACCATGCTGTGCTTGTGAATAATGAACACAAAGGGCTTCCATATGCAGGATCTGATGAGCTGATCAGGGCAGTGTGTATTTAGTGCCAAGGGCTGATCTTAAACGGCTTTCCAGTTGCATTTGCTGCACAGAACACAGGTATACACATGACAGGTCAGAAAAGCTGTCCCTAAGAAGGACACAGAAGAGTCCCTTGTAGTCCAGCTCCTCAGTCCCTGAAGCTGCTGCAAGGTGCTTGGCTTTCCTGAGTGCTGTTAAATTCATGCTACTCTACGACTTTCTTAAACACCCTGAAAAAGTTTAAAACAAAGCAGGGGCTGTCCAGGAGTGTTACCAAATTGGTCTGCTCGGTAGCCAGCTGGATGCATCCATCCTTCCTGAATTACAGTCTGAAAACTTCAGTGTAGGATCTGGACCTCCAAGCTGCAAACTCTCACATTAGACAATGCCAGAAAATTAACACTGGGCTCCTGCCCTCCACTGGGAGTGAAACACCTCAGAGCAGCTCAGACCTGGCCCAGCCACCCAGCATGAGGGAAGGAGGCTCCAAAAGGAGCTCCAAACAGTCTTCCTGAGCTCAAGCTGGGAAAATCCAAATCACGGGATCTTTTTTTGATGTCTGCACTATCATGACTGAATTCTGTTTGAAGTTTTGAAAACTGTTTAAAGTTTTAATTATTTTAAGACAGCTCAGGTCCCCAGACTGAGACATTGCTGACCAGTCACAGACCAGGTGCCTTTCCTGATTATGAACTCCCTCTCACCACCTTTCTAGCAGACTGGAGTAATATCAGCCTTTTTAGCATCATCAGGGACCTCCTCCCGATCACCGTGTTGTTTCATACACAATCACAATCTCATTGGCTGATTTTTTTATCATCTTCAGTTGAATTCCACCTGATCTCATAAATTCCAATAAATCCAGCTTCTCTGAGAAGTCCCTAAATAGCTGTTTCTCCACTGCTGGCTGCCCCTTTCCTTGCCATGTTTATCCTGACAAGAACATCATGTACCTTTTCTTTGGTTTCACACTGCTGTAAATCCATCCTCCTGCTGAAAGACTGTATTTTCAAAATTTGAGTTAAAACAAATGAACATCCCCTTAGATAAACACTACCAAGTCTGAGTCCCACTGCCACTGTTCTACATTTTCAGGTCTCCCTGAGGAATGAATATTCTTAATTGTGGTTTTGGGGGTGTTCCCTGTCCCTGTCCTTCAATCACACTTGTGGGATGCAAGTTAGACGTGTTTATGTTGAAAACTTTGGTAGGGATTCTCAGAGTCTAATTATTCCCTATTAGAGTATAATAAATCCTATACAGCTTACATAGGTTTCAAGAGATTGTAGATTATGCCTTTTTGACCTCAACAGCCAAAAACAATAAGATACATACATGTTTTTTTCTAGTGTGAAGAGAAAATAATTGAGGGTGGAATCAACAGGCAGATCCTGTTTACAAAGGACATAAAACATTCCATTCTTCCTTCCATGGCATAAACTGTGCGGAAGGATTGCTCTTCAGAACTGCTCACACTTTCTGACCAGCACTCAGCCCAAAAATCTCGCTCTAGGTTTTCCTGAAATTACTTTCACAATGTATTTTGCACCGCTGTCTCTCGGGTTTCATGGTCTTTCCACAAATGTGTTCTACAAAACACTCCAAAGCTCTGGCATGAATTCCACATGTGCCTGTTCCACACGCAGACACATGTTTGGGTTTTGGCTGGTGGCTGCTATCACTTAAGCCGTGTGGTTTCAAAAATGCCTCCTTACAACCATCCTAGTAAAGGAGTGGCACTTCTACTTCACCCAAAATATTCCACGACTGGAATTCATTAGATGGTTTTCTCTTGCTTTGTTTTAGCCCGTGAAAGAATGTGTTTGCTGCACTGTGCCCCAGGCAGTTCAGCAGCAGCAGGGCTAAAGCCCAGCATGACAGACATTACAGAATCATGGAATACTCAGAGATTATATTAAAGTCCCAAACACTACGTGTATATCCTTATCCATCCTAGCGATACTTCTCCTGGCTCCGGGAATAAAATATAAAGTGCTTCCTGCAAAGAAATGGAGCCATTAGTGGGTAATTAGTGCAAGCCTGGAATGCTAAAGCTGTATGAGTAATAGGTCTTTGAAGTTTGGCCACAAGAGAGGGGGGAGAATCTTACATATCAGTTTGACCTGACTCAAAGTTTTAACCAAGAAAGAGTCCAAAATGGCATAAAATAAAGGTCCTAGCCTGGAGGAAATGGTCACTTGTGTTTAAGGTGTCATAGGCACAGAACTAGACAGAGGAGCATTCCCTCTCCATTCCCAGGCAACCAGGGCATATGCAGACCCCAAGATTCTCACTGTTTCACGAAACAGTCAAATGAAAATACAATGAATCTGCTTGTTTTTAGAGACAGGTTTTCCTTTAAGTGCTCTTTTTCCCAACAAACAGCTCTCTACTGCTGGCAATGGGGTGATCCATCACCCTCTGCCCTATGGACCCCGTGAAAACAGGACACCAGCCTTTGGTCTGTGAAAGGACAGGAAGCTTCAGGAGCTTGTGGAATGAAACCCAGCTTGAATCTAATGTTTTACCTAAATACTATGTCTTTAAGATCAAAAATTGTCAAAAGAAAGGTATAATCACATACTGAAGAGCAAGTTTCTAATACTTAGAGCTGCAAGTCTGTCTGCCTTTGGTGGTGAGAAGATCCAGAGCTCTCCATAGCCCACAAAGCCAGAGAAAACCATGCCTGGGTTACACCACAGCTTTCAAACTGATTGTAAAAATGGATAAAACTTCAAAAAGCATAATCCTATGGTCTGTTATTCTGAAGTCCATCCAGCAACTTTGTGGAAATCACGAGTGTTTTATTCCTGATTTAACTGAAAGAAATTCTGCCTGATGCTCTTAATAGTTGTGACAGAACACAAACATCTGGGTCCAATTCCCCCCTGATCCAAGCCCTTAGTTACCACAACTGTAAAATACCTATTTCACTAGAGAAAACCAGCATGAGATGCCTCTTTGTGCTGACAAATGCCGAACAATGAAGCATCACCTAGACTCGAGTCCAGCCAATTCCCTTTGTTTCCAATTTTTACACACACCAAAGACTTCTCCTCACTTAAACAAAGCAAGTCAGTAACGTGACAATGGAAGATAAATGTATAATACATGAACACCAGAGAAAAGACTTAGAATGTGATCGCAGCTACAAGGATAGGCCCATTCCAGAGTGGGAATAATTAGCCCTTTAATTAAACTTATCTTGCTGCTAGACAAGAGCAATGCTCAGCAACACCTGGCCTGGAACATTCCCGTCTCTGCAGGCAGCAGATGGAGTGCACAGACACGATCCACCTCCTTCCTACCAGGTCCACACTTGCCAGTACCAGTAATTAAGGTCTGGGACAACGTCTGAATTATTGTGAACATCACCAGACATTTCCTTATCTGATTTTCCCTCATTAGGGCTGCACATTTCTCTTTGCTCATTTTGCCCTTATCCTTCTTCTCCCTCTTTTCTGCCATCCTGATGTTACACTCCTCCATTCCTGTCCAGGGCAACACAGAAATAAACTCAGATATTGCAGCAACTTGCAGGCAAGTATTTCTTAGGGATTTCAGCAGGGCTTTGCTGAAACAAATTCATCCAGGTGACAGCCAGTACAGGCCTCCGAGTTAACTGCTTCTTTGACCCCTTCTTGGTGCCCTGAAGGGGAATGAATGGAGATGTCAGGCCTTTGGGATCCTTTCACGTCCCTCCTGAAATCATTACAACATAATGACAGAACAGGGGCAGATGAAAAGTTTAGTGGCTCCTGTAACCCAAGAGCAGCCTGCTTGGGGAAAACAGAGCATAGGGGCAAATCAAGTAGGTTTAAAAAGGCAAAAATATGTTAAAATATATTCAATATCCAGTCATCATAGTTTTTCCATGGATTAGGCTATTTGAACACAGGTAAACTTCACACATCCCATTATCCCATAGCAAGTAGCTTCATATTGTACCTGTGTATCACATGAAAAAGTAACTTATTTTGCTTATATTAAATCTGCAACCTGATGAATTGTTTTGACAGCCCTTATTTTCTTGTGAGAAGCACAGTGATCAGTTGTTCCCTGCTTGCTTTTTCCTGGCAGCTCAGGCTTTTATGCACCTCTGTCACAGGCAGGTTTCTTTTTCCAAGCTGAAGGACCCAAAGTTAACATCTCTATAAAGAGTTACTTATTATATCATACATTTGTTCACCTCTATTGGACATTTTCTGTTCTAACCATGCACTTGAGATAGGGACAAAAACCTCACTGATTATTCAGAGTGTGGGCACATCAAAGATACCAACAGGGAGTTGACAGTGGAGACATTTCTATGGAAATTACTCCCAGATCTCCTTCCCTGAACACCAATATCTTGCTCAAAGCCCATTTCTGAGAATAAAAAGTTAGGATTGATTTTCTACATTTCCTTCCCTTTTCATTTAGCAACATGTAATTTTATCCACCTCTTCATCACCTACTTGATATCAAGGGATTTCTTAGTTCTTTGTCCACTGTAATGCAATAGTTAATCTCAGTATTTCCCTCTTAACCCTCTCACTGGGAGATGGCAGGACCAACCACTGACAAAACAGCTTTCACTAAACAGAACTCTCACCTGGCCTGAAACAGGTCACATTTTAACTTAAAACCCTCCTTTAACCATCATAAATTCAGAGGTGTTGGCCTTGTGTTCATTGTGGGTAAAGCTGTAGAGCATGTGGGAACATGGGAATTTTAACCTTAAATCACTGGAATTCTAAGCCCTGGCTTACTTTGAACCAGATAAAAATCAATCTGCTTTCTTCAGCAGCTCGGAAAGCTTTCCAAGTTTGCTTGTAGTGAAAATTTCCATGAATTACCCATCTGGTGGTTTGTTTTGATAGGTATATTCTTTATCTGAACCATTTAGTCAAGAACACGATCAGGAGTCAAATTAAAAAAGAGACATGTGATTCTCCTGGTACAGCAGTTTTGCCCGTCCCATGTGCCCACAGCATCCATCCAGTGGGGCTCAGCAAGGAGCCCAGTTTGAATGGCACAAGGAAAGCTGAATCTGTGATTTCCATAATGGCATCAGCACGCAGGGGACTCTTAAAATCTTAGAAAACTGAAGTTTACTGGCCTTCAAGCCTAGATTGTAAAGCCAATGATAAACCCACCAACGACTAGGATAGAGAAGCTGGGAAAGATAAGGCTTACACTGAGGCATTAGAGTTGGTTGAATAGTAATAAAACTAGATCGTTAATATGTTCACAAATAAGTGTGCCAGATTTCTGGGGTGACATTAATCATGGCTTGCAATTACTCACTTGAAAAATCAGCATGAGAAAATGAAGCTTGATGTTTCATCCATTTTAGTACACATTCTTTTTGTAAAAAGTCATACCAGAATTTAGTGATTATTATTCTCTTGTTAGGAAAGGTTCTCTCTCCCAGTGTAGCAATGTGGGTTTAGAGTCTGTTAACATTAACCAAAAGAGGAAAATAATTTTCTAAGGTGAGCTGGTCCAAGTCCCAAAAAAAAACAACAGACATAAACCCCTTACCAAAAAAATGCTTTTTTAATAAATTAGAATACTTTTTTACTACACCAAAAAAAAAAACTGGGACAAGTTTGTAACTGATTCTTTACAAGGATTATTTGACTTGGACTAATTTATATTTTTCAGCTGTGAGAGTATTGCTGAATAAGCCAGAGTCTAATGGCCAAAGAAGTGACCTGTAAGTTCGTTTAGTCTGTCCATTTGTTATAATATCCTGATGTGTTACATCCCTAATTAAAAGAACAAAAAGACTGTTAAGGTAGAGAAGGGATCTGTCATCACATTTATTTTTCTGCAGAGATGAGAAGTGAGACTTTACTGTAAGCTCTATCTAGACAACAATTCCAGGCGTAAAGGAGTGAAGAGAGAAAATGAAGCAATAAGTTAAGGCAAGTTACTCAGCATTAAATTGGGCCCTAATTTCTAACAGACCCCAAAATAACAGGAGGAGTCCACAACAGCCTTAACAGGAGTGACATCTTGATCTCAGTGGATGTTTGGATGAGCACAGAAGAAATACAACTTGTGTCAGCACAGAAATCCTAAAATTTTGTATGTTTTAAGGATGAAAATGGCACAAAGTCCCCACAGACCAGGGGCACAGATTTTGGTGCTATTCCCCTCTCCCTGCAGCTCATCTCCCTTCCAGCCTGCACAGAGCAAGCAGATTTGCAGGCAGCCCCAAAGACGGCTGATGCACACACAGTGAAGCTGGAAGGATAACTGGCCTCATTTGCATATGCAAAGTGGAACCAGAGTTTATTATCACTAAAAATATGACTTGAGATCTACATTAAATTCAATTATAGTTTTAGGCAGTACCTTTTAAAGGTGTGTGTGCAGATGAGCATAAGCAGATTGAGTCAATTCCTGTGCATCCCATGCCAGTGTGGAGATGCCACTTGAGAACTCCTCACTACGTTACAGGAAGCTGGAACCAACCCCTCTCCTTATCTATTACTGGGATAGAGACAGGCACAGTTTAGATAACATTTTTACACAAGAAACTGCTAATGTTTACACCCCCAAAACACATGAGCCCAAACATTTTCACTTCTCCAACTTCAGCATCTGGAAATGCACTGTAGTTGGGGGCAGCAGTTGTTTTGTTTAAGAGAAATGTATTTGTTAGAGTTACCCAAAAGTAACTTTATTCAGAAATGGGGGGAAACCTCAAAATCTAAATCTTTCTCTCAAATATTTGTGACATTTCCTTGCACCATGAATCCTGGCAGTAGTGCATGACTTCCTTAAGACACAAAAGAGAGATGGATCTGTCCTCTACAGGTATTACACCCAACTACAGTTGTGATTCTGGAAAGCGAAGAGGAAAAAAACCTAAACAATAAAAAGATAGTTCTGCCTGATCATGGAACTGGGCTCCTACAAAAAAGGCTTTGCTGGAACATCATTGCTGGTCATAGCAGGACCCTAAAGAGATGTAGAAGAAACAAAAATAAGATCTCAGTGCCTGAGCACAGCTGCTCAAAAAGCAGCAGAGACCCATCAGCAGAAGAAAAGTTACTCCTGGTTGCAGAGAATTACAACAGGTCCATTCTCAATTCACACTGAGCCTCCCCTCCCAGCAGCCTTGTAGGTTGTGCAAGGGCAGCCATGCAAAAAGACACAGCAGAAAAGGAGAAAAAGCTCCTGACATCAAACCTAGAACTGGTATGAATATGAGCACAACCGCTTTGGTTTGGCAAAAGGTCAGTTGTTGAGGCCAGCAACGGGTTTGTCCCTCTCCCTGAAGGTCAGATGGGGGATTGCTCCTTCCCCATGCCATGTTCGCTACCTGGGCTTCAGCTGTGAGGGCTCTTTGCCTCCTGCAGCCCAGAGAGACATTGTGCCCGTAACATCCACAGTCTGGGCACAATTAGGAACACAAATTGACCATTAGGTCCTTATTAATCTACTCCCATTTCTATGCTGTGAAACACCTAATTCCTCTGCTTTGGCTACTGGCCCCTAACATAACAAGTTACATGGGACTTGTCTCATCAAAATATCATCATGTCTAAATAGAGGATCTGTCTGAACCACAGTGAAAATGAGTAATGATCACAATTATGGGCCGTATAACAGTCCAATAAAATCTAATTAAAATGATCCACATCCCATCTGCCAACAGCACATAAGCAACATCAGCCATGGCAGGGGGTGGCAGGGGAAGAGAGTAAATAACACTCTCTTAATTTTTAAAATATGAAATATTTCATGGTGAGAAAGCAATTTACATTTTATAACTAGCTCCAAACTGTGCTGCCAATGAACTTCTGTGATGATTGGAGATTTCTCACCCTTAACTTATGAGAAGTTTTGGGGGCTGCTCCCTGGGAGAAAATTCCAGGAAACTCCCTCAAAGTAAACTTTTTCAGAAGAGCTTCTGTGATTTGAGTCCCAAAGCCTATTTTCAAGTTGATTTAAGAGGTGAATATCCTGGGTTCTGATGACTTCTAATGACAGAACCACATTTGTACCAAAAAAAAAAAAAAATTAAAAATTTGAAAATAAACTCAACAAAACTTTTGGGCAGCTTTTCATTGGTTGCTCCTTCCTCAGGACTGCAGCCAAACAAAAACATCACCACGTGGTCTCACTTCCCAAACTTGGACAGTTCTTGGGCTTTCTACAACCAGCAACAAATACAGTTCAAGACACGTTCTATTACCTTTTCTCTGAACTGTTCTTAATTTTGAAATGGTAAATTAATAATTTGCCTTCTAATAACATTGCATTTGAGGTTATCAACAAATTGCCAAGAAGCAAAATAGTACCATCCTGCTCTACCTGAAAACAGAAATCATTTGGAATAACACCATGTTCCCATCACCTCAGTGACCTTTTAAGGGAACCAAAAAGATCAAAGGAAAAGGTTAAAAAGGTTAGGAAAAAGGGTGCTAAAGGCTGCTTTGACAGAAGAGAAATGCTTGGTGATGGAGACTGTATTAGGTCTGGTCAACTGAAGATGCCATGAAGAGCACTGCAAAAGCAGCAGGGAAGAAACCCAAAAGAGAGCAAAGAGACAATAAGCTGAAGAGCAGGAAGCGTTCACACGTCATGTTCTTGAGATGCCTTCACAAATGTGAAAGGTTACCCTCAAGGCTATAGTCAGGGTTCGAATAGTCTTCCATAGTGAAGTGAAGCACAGCTAGAGACAACCTGTCCTAAAATCCGGGCAGGAAAAGTTCATACTAAGTTTCAGCATGTTCTTCTGGCTGTAGCTTGAGCTTTGCTGCAAGAAATCAAACATGATTTCAGATGGAAACTTGAGCTTTGGACCCAGCTGGATCCATCTGTCTGGAAGCCACACAAGCCAAAGGCCCAGGGCACAGCAGGACACCTGCACTACCCCAACAGAGGCCCCTTTTAACACCTGATTAAATTGCCTTTGAGTTCTACAAATCATTGATTGATGATTTCTCCATGACATGGCTGGTCTTTATTGTTGGCCCTCCAGTGCTTTGGCCTTGCACAAGAGATGGTTCATGAAGGTCTGAACTACATCCCTGCCCTGATGCTGGTACCATCTTTCACCCAAGCATGGCTCAGCTGAAATGAAACCAGTCTGATCAGTCCTTCCTGCACTCACAAAAACAGATGCTAAGGAATACGGGTGATCCTCCCTCCCAGTCTGGAAGCTGTTGGATCATTTCTCATAGTTCAGTGGGGACTCAGCCTTCACCCCACTCCTGGTGTTTTCAATCACAAGTGCTTCTGATTACTTGTAAAATATTCCTAAACGTATCTTGATCCCTCAGCCTGTTAGCACTAAGTTCTGCATCCCTGAAAACTTCTCAGACTCTGCTCCTCCCAGGCTGCAGCTCTCTTGATGGGCACACATGCCTTCCCCATCCCCTGTTCTGCCTTCACACCTACAGAAGCTGCCAAGTGCAAAATAGTGGGGTTTTTTAATCAAGGTTAAAAATGTTCATCCTTGAAATTTTATCTAGTGATCAATTTTTATATACAAATTTCTGAACATTTCTATGCCAAAGTACCAAAGCTATCCAAAACTTTGAAGTTTCCGGAACAGGAAGGGACTCACAATGAAAATTATTTTCTTCTAGCAAGATACACCTGGGATGGAGTCCACTTTTGCATTTAGTGTGATTAATCTCCATCCATCTACAAAATGGTTGTCACAGTTTCAGTCTCAGTTGCCCCAGTGCTGCAGAGTTTTCATCCCTTACTGTTTACCTTATGGCCATGGTCCATTTCCATACCACTGCACGAGGCTAAAGCAGTGTAGCCATTAAAAGAAGCTGAAGGGTTCACAGCTTTGCTTTCACTCTGGTTGCCCAAATTATCTAACCTTTGACTGAGGAAGAAGTTCAGGAATGCAGAGACACAGCAACAGTCTCCAGCAGAAGTGTTGGAATAAAACGAAAGAGGGAAAATACATATTACACACATCACCTCTGGGAAACAGTAATCACAAGTTATTAAACATTCTGTCAAAGGCTCTGCAGCCTCTTTTTCTCTCCTGCCCAGTTTTGTTAGCAATAAAGGCAGGTTGCTAATATTTGTCACTTTCAAATTCATAATTTACTACTCAAAAGGTAGCAAAAGTACATTATATTTTCATAAAAGACTATGAAGTTGTCCAATTTCCAGAGCTGCAGGACGACTGAAACCCCCATACTATGGCACAGGTCCTTTCATACATTATGGATACAGTGATTTTACAATGCAAAGCAACAATTCTTGCCTTTCCCATTGCCTGGTCATTCCTGGGTGATGTTCTGGAGATGTAACAGCTTTTGAGATGGATTGATGGGCAAGTCACCCCAAATGCCATCAGTGTATTTAGGGCAGGGGCGTGGTCTTTTCCTCCAAGAGTCACTCCTAGTGTTTCACTGGTCTAAGAAACTAAGTTGGAATTCTTTGGGGTTTTCACTGTTAGTTCTAAGTTAGTAACCTACAAGATAAACATTTTAGGAATCCACTTGGCATAAATATCCAGTGAGGACACACTGGACTTCCAAGGCCACAGAATTCTGCCTTCAAAGCAAATTATTACACCAGATATCATACCCTATAGATTCACATCACATCTTTGGATTCTTCCCATTATAACATTGGTGAGTATATTCCTAGTTTTTTTGCTCTTGTGGATTCCCTGGAGTCTAATAAAGCATTGTACTCATTAATACAGGGGTTTTTTCTGTAGCTAGATCCCTCTGACACTTGGCAACCTATTTTAACAAAACTCATAGAAGCTTAATCCTTTCTCTCAGTATATGTTTAAAACAGGCTAGAAGGGATTGCCAGTTTGCCCGCCTGCAATCAACTTCAGCCTTTTCCAGTCCTCAAGACAAAATCCTGCCCCTGCACGTTGCACAAAGCCAGCTTTGCCTGACACATTAGAGCAGAGAGCAGCATTTCATTTTGTCCAAGTTTAATATAGATATAGAACAGTTTCTTACTACACAGTTACCTCCTATTGGCTTGAGAAAGGTTTACTTAAATTCTTCCAGGGAAATTAGAGCCCATAGACACAGAGCTTGCCTATCCATATACGTGCCAAGAGACATGCCAAACCTCATCACATCCAGCACAAGAACTCCCATTTGAAAATTAAACACAGGTTCCAAAAGCTTTCTCTTCCTGAAGCATAGATTTTGCTATATAGTTAATTTTGCAAGGTTTGAAATTTTACTCTGTATATCCTCCTGTTTCTAATGCATTGAACATGTCCATTGACAACATTTTTGATGCTCCTTTTCACTTTAAATTGAATCTTATTCCCTGTTCTCTTCCCTCCCTAAAAATCTTCGGATTATCTCCAAAACTGTATTTCATACACAGGAGGAACATAAAATAATTCCAAATCTTCAGTCTGCTAAATTTAAATATTGCATTACTAACAAGTTTGCTGTAAATTGGTCCAACTATAGGAAACAAAAATAAGAAAAATAAGTAAAATAAGTAAACATCATATGTATAGAGTGAGACACATCCTGTGTATGTGTGAAGGGAGGGGAAGAGGAAGGGGCTATAATTTCAAAACAAGAGTCTGCATTTCCAAGGGAGGATGAAGGTCCCCACATTGCCATATAAAGAGGGCAGTGCCTTGTGTACCCCTCTATGGCCAAAAACTCTGAGGGAACTACTAATGCCTGGAAAAGGCTGGAAAGACTGAGCAGGCAAGGGAGAAAAAAGGTTTATTAAATCAAATGAGATTCAATACTAGCACAGCTCACTGCTATAGATCCTGAATCCAATATCCTACATGAGACAGATAATGATACAGTCAGTGGGAGGTCCTTCCAAAGGGGGGAAAAAATACAGCTATATTTTTATTTTATTCTTTTTTTTCCCCTTATCCCTTTCTGTCTTGAACCTTTGCAGAAGGGAGGGGAAGTTTGCCTCGTTTCTACTTTTTCCCTGCCTAGAAAAAAGAAAACCAATTTTGTTGCATACACATGCAAGAGACCAAAGCCAGAAATTTACAAGCAAGTGGCATTCAATCAGGAATTTGAGAATTAGGCTGGGGAGAGTTGGAGATGAAGTGTGCCGGGTTGTGGAGGTTTTTGAATTCATTTGCAGAAACTCAGTATTCAAGAAAAAAGAACCGACTTCCCAGCTTCTGTAAATGAAACCAAAATAACTGAAGTCCAATTAATTCCAGTGATTTACCCCCAAATCTCCTGGCTTATTTCTGGCCCGTTCACAACCAGCATTATTGAGAACATCCACTCTGAGTGTGGACCTTTAAGCAAGAATAACAAATCCTCCTTTTTTTAAGAATCCCAGTAGCAGAGAGTGGATATTCCTCAGTTCCTAATGAGCAATGTTAATATTACACAGGAGATTTTAAATAGACATTAAAACAAGGTCTCTTCTATATATTCCCACAGATCCTCACTGGGCATAAAGTGAAGGAAAATTCCAAGTGCACAGCTCTGACTGGCAGGATGAGCTCAGCAACAGAAAGACTCAGTCACCTTGTACAGTAAATATTAACATATGGTATAAATTACACAGCTATTTCCTTGATTTACCCAAGCATGGAAATCTTGGGTATTTTGATTATGAACTGATACACGAAGAAAGCAGATACAATTAAGTCCTGAAGCTACTGATCCCAAATGCATTACACCAAAAGGCTGTAACAGATCTCCAACAGCTCACAAGCCTGCAGAAAACTTTTGAAAGCCCAAAATCCAGTAAACAAGTGTATTTAGTAGGTCATCAGATAAATCAACCAAAATGCAAGACATAAATGTAAGTTATTGCCTGAGTATCTGAATCAGGGTTGGGTCCCACTTACTTAAAAATAAATAAGAATAAAATGCAGCAACGTTTCACAGAAGTATTCCAGGGTTAGACAGTAAGATTTCTGTAAACTATACTAAATGTTTCTTTCCTGCCTTGCAAACAAGGGGGTAAATACTCTGAAAGTAGTTTTAATACTAGATTTTCACTTTAGCCTTTAGACAGGTACAAGCTCTCTGCCCAACACAAGCAAGAGGAGCTCTGAAATAATTTCTTTCCAGGCTGGTTTTGCTACAAGAGATTGCAGCTGGATGATCCTGTCACTGTCCTTGTGAGCTGCCCAAAATGGTCATTTCACTTATTTCATGAGTTATTTCTCTACATGACCGGAGATTAACTAAACCAATGAATTAACAAACAATTTGCAGGGGGTGTGAATATATATATATGCACACTAGAAGCTGCCTCACAACACAACAGGAAATTACTGATTTTCAAAAGCTCTCTATGATAAATTATATAATTATAAAGAAGACTGCCCATATTAAACTACCTGCAGCCAAATGTGATCTCAGACCCCTCACATTGCACTACCATGGACTTGTTTTTAATAGCACATACATACTCAGTGTTTCTACTAATGCTGTCTGCCTGCATGTTATTTTCAAAAAACCTCTGTATTAGGATTGATATTGCAGTAGGTTATATCAGCACAAACACGCCTGTCCAATGTCACATCAATACTAAGAGGACTTTTAATGCTGGCTGCTGTTATATGGGATATTGTGTATAGGGTATAAATATTTATATATGACGTGTGTTTGTGAATACATGGCTGTACACAGGACCAGCCAGACTCAGTTAATCAGCCAGTTTGAAAACTTCATTGCTTTCAGATGAAAAAGAAAATAATATTAACATATCAATAGCATATACATGCTGAGAGAGTGATTACCCTTTACATCTTCAGGATATCCAAGCACCCACACAGGCCCAGCTATGTTACCACCCTATCTGGAATATTCTGCCTCTATTTCTTATTTCTCCCCTACTCTTTCTTCAGACTTTCTTCTCTCTTATCTGCCTTTCCTCTTTACCCTTTTCCACCCGTCTCATTTCTTTCCATTTCCCTTGTTCATCTGTCTTTCTCCCCTCCCTTTTGTCATTCATCACTCCCTTGTCCTTTTTTTCTATTCCTTTCCCCTTTTCCCTCTTTTCCCCCCCTCTTCCCCTCCTGTTCTCCTTCTCCCACCCCCGCTCCTTGCTGCCTGCTTTGCTTGAAGTTTCCACCTTGTGGGTGCGTACTGCTGACTTCACATTTGCTGTGGTGTGAACTTCACATCTGTGAATGGATGACAGGAAAGATTAATAACCCCGTGTTCCCCTTCTCCTTGACTGTGGGTCTATCTAATGAATAAATATATAAATAAATAAAATATAAAAAAAACCATAGCTAAAAATCATCTAAATAGAGACCCAGAGCCTGGGAGAAAACAATATTTTGCTGAGTCCAGTATTTAAATAAATAAAAAAAAGGCAACAAAAAACCCCTGCAACCTCTAATGATCTTTAGTTTACATACTCGGCAATTTTTTTCCTAAATACTTTATGGGGGGAAAGAGAAAAGTTAGAGGCAAAGGAATGAGCCCTTTCTCCTGAGCTAATTAAAGGAAAAATTATTTAAAAGCAATAATACAGAAGATAACACAGGAAATGTATGGGAAAGAAATTAAGATGCCCCACAAGAAGCAGAGCTGTCTGGTATTGGGATGAAATCCTGTCAGTACCAGCTCACACAGGAATCACACTGCAGAGCCACAGTGGTAAAACAAGGAAGGTATTTCTGGCTAATTCCAGCTTTTCCAGGCAAATGGAAATCTCTGCCTTTGGCTCCAGACCTGCTCACACCATCCACACAACTCCGGTTTAGGTCAATCCCTCATTTGTAAGTTTAATATTTGACTGAACATTAAGTGTTAATTGAAAGCAGAGGCAGACAGAGCACGTACAATGCCTCTTCAGCATCTTTGGAGATGGAGGAGGGAGCTTGGCACCCAACTCGTTCTCACTTTAATCCCTCACCTCTCCCTCAAATTTAGAAAGATCTTAAAAGGGTCTCTTACAGTTGAGGAAGGAGGAGACTGTCAGAATCGTTACAGGAGGGAACACTTCACCTGGGGATGAGCAGCCTGCCCAGCCCATGGCTGCAGGGCAGATCTCACAGAGGTCATAACAGCAACAAGTCTTGGGGTCTGAAGTCATCACCCCCAGGAAATCACACATTTTGAGATGTAACAGAACTGGTGCTGCTTGCAACACACAAATGTCCAGGGGAAAGGGAAAAATAATTAAATCAGGAGCTCAACTCTGCTTTTTGCTCTTGGGTGAATTTGTCACTGGCTTTGCTGAGCCCTTTGCACAAGCAAGAAAAGAAGAGTAACCCATCCCAGCACATTTTATCACATTTTTGTCCCACACCAGAAACCTGCCCAAGAAAAAAAGCCCTGTCTCCTTCTCCACCAGCACCCCAGCCCCAGTGCAGGTCAGGGCTGTCCCCACACAAACATCCTTTGGCCATGTTTTTTTTCCAGAGTAATCTTCTCAAAGCTGAGAAACCAGAACAGAAATAGGAACCACTGCATTTATCGAGATCCTCAAGAAACAAAGAGCCATGGTACAAAACTCCAAACATCTCACCTCTCATTTAACCTTCTGCCACTTCTCCAGTCCTGGCCCCCTTTGCTGCTTTAGAGGAAGAACATCTCCCATCGCCTTGTCCCTCCACTGCTGCCCTTCCTGTGGAGGGGCCCAATTAAGCGCCTCCTGTGGCAGGTAAATCATCTTGATTTGAAACACCTGAAACTAAACCTGGCGGCAAAGTCTTGACCTTCACAGCCTTATTGGAGACACCTGTGCAGCAACCCCTGCTTGCTCTTTCTGAGGTCATCTGTGCATCCAACGGGGTTATTGCAAGAGAGGAAAACATTTCAAACCTTCTAGAAATCAGCAATATAGCAAATAAAAGTTACTCTAAATTATACAATAATTATAAATAAATATAGCTATATAATAAACGTATACATGTATAATAGTCTATATATAAAAATACATATTTTATATTAATAAACACAAAAATCAAACCAGACATGAATCATAACCCTGCTAACAGTTACACACAGGGGTAATTTCACTCATGTGAATTTACCAGATAAGCCTCATAAAATCATGTGGGAAAACCTATAGGAAAAAAGGTAGATACCCTGCCATGTTTTAATAAATATGTACATCATGCACATGAATATTTTTTTAAAATATGGTATTTAAATTGCTGTTATTAATGAAGAAAAATATTGATCCTAAGCACGTAGTTTTCATTTAGGAAAACTGCTGTGATAATGCAGTGCAGGATCATGCCCAGTGCAGCCAATCTTACAATTCTTTTCTTGCACTCCAATTTTAAAATAAAGCAATTTTTCTCCCCGGAAATTTTGCACTATCCATGAATAATAAACTGCTCTAAAATGATAGTGACCTTCAGGTTTTAAATTTGAAAAGAATTCTAGATGGAAGAAATAAATGCAGTGTAAATAACCACTGGGTAATTAAATTTATTTTTAAATAGCATCAAAGTTCAGAAGAAAGAGAATAACAAAGAGTATCTCATACAGACATGCACAAAGGCTGTGTCTGTATAATTAGTTGTCTAACAGTAACCAAAGTCTTTTTTATACAGATTGATTATTTTTGAGATTGCATCTTGCACATCTGAACTAGAAATGCTTTTTGTGCAGCGTTCAAACACGAAGCTGCCTTTGGTAACACTACAGGCTGAGGAGCCCAAATAGATATTTAATTTAGATTGAACAGGACACTTATGCCACGGTAAATAAATCAGTTTATTAATGAAAGTCTTTTCATTGATGTTTAATGGCTATCATATCTATGGAATTGCTGTTAATCCAAAATAAATGTGTTTAATAATCAATTGGTATTTGTTTATAACACAATAATTTTCTTATTGAATCAGAATTAAATGCCTATCAGGAAATGTTAATGTAAAGCTTTACTAAGACCTCTGAATAAGAGTATAATTAATAATTCTCTTACTTCTTGAAAAGGAGTAACAAATTAATTGTCAAAATAGTGTAATGGATGTTGTGAAACCCCATAAATGAGAACTCTGAATTGTTAAGTACAAAGAAGAGATAACACTTCCTAAGAGCAGATTAAAATTTCTACATTATAATTATTACATTTAGTAGGATTTCTTTTTCTGTGTTTTAATAATTCCAAAGTCTTTTCTGTAATCGAATTGTTTGATGACTGGGAGAAGAAAAAGAAAGGAGGGATATCTTAATTTTCTTATTTCCTTACAGCTTCTCTTGGTTTGACAGATTTTTCTTTCCAAAAGTAGTTCTGTACTACTGAAAATTCTCAAGTTTTTTTTTTCTTTCTGATTCTTGTAAATGCATGTTTGCTTTTAAAAGATGGGGGTAAAAAATAATTACACTTAACTCATTGGCTTTAATTGCAAACACATCCCTTCCCATCAGCACAGGCACTTGATCAAAATACCAGAGATAAATAAATTAAAACATCCATCAGATTCCTGTCCCTGCTGTCATTTTTTAAAAAGGAGTTGGGAAAGCGCCTGCTATTCCCATCCTAAGGGCTGGGTTGAGTCGTGCCGGGGGTTTTGCTGCTTTCCAAGCACTGGAGAATTATTTATTTCAGTGGTGTCAGCCTTGCACCCACCGGGAAACCTCAGCAGCAGGCGCGGGAGAACCGGGGATTGTGCAGCCTGTGGGAACATCACGCCAGGGAACGGGTTCCTGAGCACTGCAGGGAGCAGGGAGGGAGAAAGAGGATCCAAAGTTATGTGTAAAAGTGGAATAATAGATGATTGAGAGCCAGAAGTGTATTATGGACAGTCTTATAGTGAAGCTGTTGAAGAAGATGCTCTGTGCAATCCATGAGCTGGCCCTTACCTCGGTCGGGGCGTTTGGCCACACTGATGTTTTCATACACAGACTCAGTGGAAGGAGAGGAGGGTGTAAGAGCAGTTCAATTCTACTTAAGGAGTAATGATGTTTTACAGAGGAACTGAAAAAGTCTGAACAAAGTGACACTGTTTTTCATTTGCTCCCCTTGCCCACCTCTGACAATTATCTCTATTAACCACCCAAAGCACAGGCAGACCTTCAAATTGTTCTTTTCCTAACATTTCAAAAAGGAAAATTTTTAAAAAATAAATGAAAGGTGGAAATTGGTGTGTTTCCAAGTCCTTTCAGTCAGCTACTGGAGTTATAAAAAGAAATAATGCCCACAGCTAAGTGCCCAGTAAAAAAAATAAATCCACTATTTCCTTGAGTTAGCAAATTGAACTGAAACAAGCAGCACTCTCACTCTTTCCTTTCCCTGTTTGTGACAAGTTTTAGCACAGGAGCCTCCTGGCACGAATATTTATAAGAATGACCAGCTTGAGAAATCTGGATTTGGAACACAAAAATCCACGTTGCATCAGTCTTGTCAAATCCATCCCTCAGTCAGGCTGCAGGAACAGGTCAAAAATTCCCAGGAAAAGGATTAATCACAAAGAACCGAGCACTCAATGAATAGGGGAGCACATACAAAAACCAGACCGCTCGGACAGTTTGCAAATAGAGAGGGAATAAATTCCCTTAATGAATTATTCAGGATGTGGTCGGCTCTACCTTGGGCCGAATTCATCCTGCACGGGAGCAAATGCAACTCCTCATAAAGTTCACGGCACTTCTTAACAGGAGGTTTGATACGGTCGGTGCTCGTCGGCCGCGCTCGCTGTTACACTGGAGACTAATTTCTCTGGAAGGCTCTGTCAAGTGGTTCAAATTTCTAATAAAAATGTTAACTTCTGTACGAGGAGAGCAGATTTTCAGCAGCTGATGTTGCACGCCCCAGCCCAGAAGTGTTTCGTAAACCTTTTATAAAATGTTTGCTTGTGTCAGATAAGTAATTAACAACATTTCAGGAGACCATCAGCTGCCAGAATCTCATTGTCCTCTCTGTATGTGAGCTGGAGTGTATAAATATATTTTGTAAATGGATTTTTTTGTCACTTGAAGCTCTGTGTGTGCACAGCTACTACAACCAAACTCCAGCGAGTCAAAAGAATCACCCCGTCTATGCAACACAATCATAATTAAACACTCAAGCCCTGTCATAACAGCAGGCAGAGCTGAAAAGATCTGACATCCTTAGCACCAGTTCACTTGGAAAAGAAGCACGTTGCAGAAGAGAGATTACCCCTTTGAAGAGAAAAAGAAAGAGGAAGACAGAAAAAGGAGAAAAAAAAAAAAAAAAGGAAGGAAGAAAATACGTTATATTGCACAGCAGAATACTGACTTCTTTCATTTCTTTATAATTTCTATATATTTTAAGATCTAACATGCTTTTCTTTTAATCAAAGAACACAATTCTCCTAATTCACTGTGCTGGTTAAAATTTTAGCAGCTCGGTGTTCATTGATTACAAGGCAAGAGGAGCACTTCAAAACATTATTCCCTTACACACACAGGAAAGTCTTTGCTTAAGATTTGCATATAAACCTGGGCAGATTTGAGAGCTTCCCCAGCACAGCCAGGGTGTCAGGGAAAAGAATTCCATGGTCTAACAGCATCTCTGGGCTGCAGCCTCGAGAAGAGAGAAAAACACTGCCCTGTTAACAATTAGAAAAATAAAAATAAAAGTTCTGCGTTTCAAAAGGAAAAATTAATAACTCGGACCAGCAATGACAAATTACATTTTATAATTATAACATCTATAACATTTACCATTTTAAAATGAATGTAAAAATTAAACCGAGGGAAAAATTAATAAAAACCGTAATTTCAAGGTCTCCAAAGTGCTTTTCACCGTGACTCAAGCCCGGCTGCATTGGAAAGCCCCAGAGCTCCATCTTGTGGTTTTTCTGTTCTGAGGCGGGGAAAAGAATTAAAAATAAAAGTAATTCTGTTATTAAATCGCTCCGAAATGCAATTTCTTTCTGTGGCATCGCACGTAGAAGCAAGGCAGGGAAGAAAATCAGCCAACAAACTATTTTTTGCTCTATTTTGCTGTGCAATGTCATCTCGTTTTCTCGCTTAAGGAAAAATTCTCTGCTTTTTTCCTAACCCACAACCCATTGCAAAACCATTGCCAGCAGCAGGACCTAAATTAAATAAACCTGTGGTCTGGAAGAGAAAGTTGCTGGGCTGGAGAAGGGCACAGCACTGAGCAGAGGGGCCAAGAAGCTCCCCATTGAAACCAGTTGGCAGCTGCCTGGCATGATTACTTCTCTTACACAAACACCTCCCCTAATCCTGAAAAAAAAGGATTTGGGCCAGGCCTCCTGCATCCAGGTCCCTGCAGTTATTTTCTACGTTTGTTATTTACCATTTTACGATATTTGCAGTAGGATACCAGAGAGATTCTGAGCTGAATGTTCTTGCCTAGGTTCCTGCAAGGATGGCTCTGGACCTGTTCACTCCTCTGCCTCCCACATGCAGCTTCTGCATCCATCAGAAGCTCAAAGGGTAATTTATAGGTGCTATGGGGAAAATTGAGCAATATTATGATAGAGAAATAAAAATTAAGAAAGCACATCTGCTCAAATCTAGACCTGTCATAGAATGGGGCTGTTTCAATATCACAACATGCAGTTTTACTGTATTGGAAGTGCTCAGACTTCACTCAGCCACAGATAAAGCTGACCAGTCTACTCCTGTACATTTATCTAACATGCTTCTTGTTTTTTTAATCCCTAATTGGCAACAGGTAAATCCTAACTTAACTGTTGTTTCCCCCTTCTGAAGCAGGATCCTCCACAGGAGGCTATTGATCTGTTTCCCACAGGAAACCATGCTCAGAATTCAGGTCTCCACTCTCTTCAGCCCAATCAAGGGGCATCCCTGAAGATACATTTTTTGGAGGCTCATAAATCTTTGAACCTCCTTAATTTAAGATCAAGCCAGCAAAAACCAGAAGTGAGTTCTTTTAGAAACATCTCAATTACGAGACAAAACAGGCAGCACCAGATTTAGAGTGCCCTGTGCATCCTATGAAAATAACCCCCACGGAGAAGCAAAAGGCTCTGTGAATCTGCAATGAAGCAAAGTGTCTGGTGTCTCCAGGTGACTCGTTTGAAACTGGTCCACTCACCACTCAGGGTTGCTGTCATTGGGCAAGCTGTGCAAAGCCAGCCCTGCCCCAGCCACAGCTGACTCCCACCCCAGGATGGGGCTGGCAGGTCATTGGAATTCACCACTGTATAAGAAAGCTATTAAGCTATTGAAGAGCTTAAAAGGAGGGCAGTGAAGATGGGGAAGGGCCATGAGGGGATACCATGTGAGGAGCAGCTGAGGGTACGTGGTGTGTTCAGCTGGAGAAGAGGAGGCTGAGGGGAGACCCCATTGCTGTTACAGCTTCCTCAGGGGAAGAAGAGGAGGGGCAGGCTCTGATCTCTGCTCTGTGGGGACCAGGGAGAGCACCCAGGGAGTGGCCTGAAGTTGTGTCAGAGGTGGTTGAGGTTGGATCTTAGAAAAAGGTTCTTCCCCCAGAGGGTGGTGGGGCACTGAACAGGCTCCCCAGGGCAGTGGGCACAGCCCCAAAGCTGCCAGAGCTCCAGGAGTGTTTGGGTGATACTCTCAGGCACAGGGTGTGACTCTTGGGGATGGTCCTGTGAAGGGTCAGGAGTTGGGTCCCTTCCAACTCAGCATGTTCTGTGATTCTGTGATTTGAGCTAAACATGAGACTCACTGTGATGAAACTAAGGAGAGGTAGGGATGGACTGCAAGGAGTCAGTTGGCAGTGAAACCTCTCTCCTAACATTTATTAGTTACACTTTTTATGCTGGAACCAAAAACACGACCCTGAGAGTCAGCCAAAACTCACATAGGGGCCTACTGAATCAGGCCAAGGTGCTGGGGAGAAGAAGCCACCGTGCAAGGTGTGGTGCTGGGCAGCACATACAGATGAGGAGAGATTTTCCTGCTGGCAGGTACAGCAGAAGTTCATCCCCCCTCACCTCCATGCACAGAGCTTGGCCCTTGCCCACTGTCATCCTGCCCAGGGCTGAGCAGGAGCCCACAGACATCTCTGCTGTCCTTGGGAGGGCTGGAGGTTGGCCTAGGAACAGCTGGCTCACCCACAGCTAAAAATAATCAGCCTCTTCCTATATGTGATAGGAATCATAGGAAACACATTGTGAAGTTCAGGGAAGGGCTAATGGCCATTTCCCCAAATCTGTTTGTCTTTTGGCACCAGGTCCTGCAGCCTTTACTCATCCTGGGACAGGACTTTGCTCCTTCAGGACTTCCACTGGCAATAATGTCACTTTCCTGGATTGAAAAGAACACAGTGTATGAAAAGGAGCAGGGAGGAGCAGAAGGATGAGGTGCAGCTCCGGAGAGGTTGAAGGACCTCTGCAGAGTAGCCAAGGCCACATCACCAGGAACTTGAAATTCACAATTAAGTAGAATAAAAGCAAAGCCAAGAGAAGAGAGTGTAGTATAGATCTAAGAGAAAAAGGAAAGGAATTTTATTTTCAGGGGAAACATTTCAGAGCTACAATGCAGAGGAGCTGCAGGGTGAGCAGGCAGCCAGGTGGCACCAGGACTGTGTTTGCCGAGACTTAGGAGGGTCACGGGAGGGAGAGGAAGTTAAATAAATCTGAACTTTTCAGCTACCCTGGTGGAGTATGAAAAGAGGGGGGGGTGTCATGTGTTGTGTAAATTCAGGGTAAGCATGCAAATAGGATAACTAAACCATGCATATATTGGTAGCTGCTTTTTCCTGGACTCATTTATACACCAGGCTGTATTTATGTTTCAGAGTACTTCCTATCAAAATAGCATGAGAGGACACAGGAGTTGACTGACACCTTATTTCTCAGTGTTTGCATTTTTTGCCATGCAGGGCATAATCTGGTTCTTAGGGAGTTAATGCACCTGCCATTCCAGTGCTGACAAGCAGTTTTTCCAAAGAACATGGAATTTTATTTATTTATTTATTTATCTAAGGAGCCCTGAAGATTGTTCCCAGGAGACTTCTTGAGCACTGCCAATAACTAGCAGGTACCAACACATGTACATTTTTGACTGCACCATGATTGATGGTGCTTATTTGTGGCTTGCTGCCTAAACCTCTCCTTTTCCTTTGCTTTCTGTCTTTCTCTCTCACTCAGGTTTTTTTAATGTGTGTGGGCTTTTTTTAAATAATAAAGACACTTTAGCCATTTGGGCTGGGGGGAAGGGAGGAAGGGGGAATGATTTATCTGGTGCCACTTGTCTTTGAGCTGACGTTCCATGGAGATTTTCAGAGCTGTGAGTGGTCAGGGAAGAGAAACTGAGCCCTAAGGGCAGGGAGGGTTTTGGAGCTGGGGACACAAACTGGCAAAAGCCTGCAGGAGCACTGAGGAAGGGGAACCCACCTTCTAAAGCTCCTGCCAAACTTCTCTCTCCAGAGTCAAGAGGCCCAGCTAGTTTCCATGGGCAAAAAAGATCAATCTCCATTTCTCTCCCCCTCCTTCCCTATATTCACCTCCTTGAAGCAGGATGGGAATGAGAAGTCCTTATAGGAGATACAAGGCTGCAGAAAACAGCAGAAACCTGCAAAATTCACTCAGTCCAACCTTTGCTGGCCTGTCCACTCTTCACAAAATTCCATCCAACAACTCAGCTTAACAGGCTTACAGCGAGCCCAGACAAACCTCTGAGCTGGATGCTATTTCTCCGCCAATCCCACAGACGACTAATTGCTTTTATCACTTTCCCTAATCCCCTTTACACCTACACAGCACATCGGGGAGAGGCAGAGGAGTGTTTTCACTTTCCCCTCTCACACAGGTTAACCTGCTACTTCTCTTTCAAAGGAAGAAAACTGACCTGATGAAAGCTTAAGCATGAAATGCCTGGCAACAGGAGAGGAACAGCAATAGGTCTACCAGGAGATCCTTCTGACTGAGTAGCTGAATCCAGCCAGAAGTCTGTGCAGCCACATGGGAGCGATTCACCCCAGCACGGGGTGTGTGGCACAGCCCCTGCACCGACGGGAGGAGATGAGAACCAAGACCCGAAGGCTCCAGCCTTGGGGGAAGTTCAAAGCCCTTCACACCTCATCCACAAGGCGAGCCTGCGAGGAAATCAAAAGCCAGATGAATTTCAGCCAGATACAGGGGCGCCTGTTTCTGGCACTTCTTACAAAGCCATCTCCGTGGGGGTGTGCACATGCAGGACACATGGACTGCACACTGTGCTGCTGTGGTGCTTCAGCATGGGGCAAACCAGCTGTGCTTGTTCCCTGCAGCTGATTTTGTGTTACCCTGAGCAGCAAAGGGCAGCAGGGTGGTGTAGGACTCCCTGGGAGATGGGGGTGCTCAGGTGTGTCAGCTGAGAGGGCAGCGCGGGGTGTTCACAGCACAGAGGGAAAAGGCAAATACTTCCTTATCCAGGGCACAGCTAAATTCAGCCTTGAGTAACTGCCCGCTCCTCGGGGCTGAAGTAACACTGCAGGCCAGGTCCGAAGGGAAAAGCTGAAGGAGAGGTGATTTCCCACATCATTGACTTTAAGGAGGCACTGTGATTTCAGGACTGAAATGCAGATCCGTGCAGAGAAAAGGGAAAGCACGACCCAAGTGTCTCCCAGCAGTGAGCTGAGCCCCAGTGGCTCTGAACAGCAGCATTCCCAGAGCAGAGGAACACTGCAGAGGTCTCCTGGGATTATATGCAAGTGCTTAAGCCTAGGAAAGACGAGATGTTCTTTTCACACCTGTGTAAGGCAGGAGTGATTCCAGAGTGCAGTGCCTCTAATGCAGTCTCATAAACAAGCAAAACACCAAGTTACATGTCACAGAAACCTAACCAGAAGCATCAAATACATATATATAAGCTCCCCACTTTGTCTCAGCCTTCTGGTTTACACACCAGCTGCTCAGAAGAAACCAGCATCATCCCCAAAGTCCTCAGAGCTGCTTTGCTCCATCCCAGCAGCACTACAGTTTCAGCAAAAGAGGAACTGATTAAATACCACAAAAACTCTGGCCATTCACCCAGATAAAGATGTTAAATGCCCTCAGGGCAAAGTCCTTGCCCACCACCTCTGTGCCTGTATTAACACTGGAGATCCACTGATGAGGTTTGTACCTACAAACTTGCTCTTGCACAGCATCATCCCAGGAGGGTGCTGGGCTCCTGCTTCTCATGCAGGTGCCTGACTTTCCCAAAATCACCCAGAAATTGGGTATCCCGAGGGCAAGGCAAGATTTTTGTCCTTGCACCCACCGAGAGCAGGTGGATGCTGAGGTGCTGCTGTGTCTGCACATGTGCCTGGGCACACTTGTAAAATTCACCCTAAATATGCCGTGTAACCTAAGGTGGGTGGCTGCAAAATGGTCAAACAGTACCATCTGCAGGGAACAGGAGAGGTTGCAATACGTGCCTGGTGGCCAGGAACACTCTTGTTCCAGCCAAAGTGGGCTCTGGTGGGCTCCAGCTCACACAGCTGAGGCACCAGCTGCCTTCACTCCAAAACACATTAATGGGAAGGACATTTCAAAACCAAAGCAAAATACGAACAGGGACAAAGCAGTCTTTAAAACTTCCAAAAACTTGTGAAAACTTCCTATCTGGAGGATGGGCAGCCCAGACACACAGCAAAGCAGTGAGCAGGCTGTTGTTGGGTGACAGCTCACACTGCAGAACTCACCCCAAGCCTCACCCCGGGTCATGCAGTTGCCCCCCAAGCTCTGGGGAGACACGGGTGAGAGCAAAGCTGTGCAGGGGTTCAGCAGAAGGAACTTGGAGCCAGGAGGACTAACTGGACATGAACACAGAATGTGGAGTCTTGTTCCCTGTCTGACTCACAAGAAAGGAGAGTTTTCAGAAGCCAAGGCATGGGTGACACTCAGCTGTCCTGTTTGACCTGTCCATCTGGGCTGCAAACCATTCCCAAAGGGCTGCTGGGCTTCTTTAGCTGTTAATTTGTGGCGCTTTCCCTAAAACCATCACCACAGTGAACTTAAATAGCTGCAGCCACAGCATTTACTGCACGTTATGGCATCTGCAGAAGTGCTGACAGGGACAGCTGACAGCGCTCCACAGTGTAATTCACACCGTAACATCATCTCGCAGGCACCTGGGCTTCTCACTGAAAAATTATGTGATGCTCTTTGGAAATCCTGTGCCAGTTTATTGATACACAGCTAAACAACGGGATCTCCAGCATTTAGCTTAACTTTTAAATTATTATTTTTTTTCTCCTGTAAGGTCTGTCTCAACCCACCATCTGTCGAGGTTTAACTGGGCAGGCAGTGAAACACCTCCCAGCCACTCCTCACTCCTCCCAGAGGGATGGGGGAGAGAATCAGAATAAAGGTAAAACTTATGGGTTGAGATAAAGACAGTTTAACTGAATGAACAAGGAAGGGGAAATAATAATTGTAAAAGAATATACAAAACAAGCAAAGCACAGTGCAATTGCTCACTACTCTCTGACTGATGCCCAGCCATTCCCTGAGCAGCAGCTGCTGCCCCCCAACCACCTCCCCCCAGTTTATATACTAAGCATGAAGCCACTTTGACCAGTTGGGATCACTTGTCCCTCTTGTGTCCCTTCACAGTTTGTTGTGTCCCTTCACAGTTTCTTGTGCCTCCCATCCCCTCACTGTCTGAGTAGTGTGAGATGCTGAAAAGTCCTTGACTCAGTGCAAGCATCACTCAGCAACAACTAAACCACCACCATCATTCTCATTCTGAATCCAAAACTGTACCAGAGACAGAAAGAAAATTGACTCTATCACAGCTAAAACTGGAACATCATGTTAAAACTCAGTGAATTCTTCAGCTGTAAGAAATGTATGTTATCATCCACCTTGTCTCCCCCTGTAACGCTCTCTCTGTGTAACATACCTGGGACTCCAGCCTTTAGGATTGCTGTCCTAAGCAGTTTTATTTGCTAAACCCTACACCAAGCCATAGCAATGAAAAATTCTAACACTCAATAAACTTTTTAGTTTCTTTCACAACATAAAAAACACCTAGAGGTCAGAGCCTAGGCGCCATCTACCTCTTTCTTGAATAGATCAACCCGAGATATTCCTTACATCAAATATTTTACACTATCTACCCTGCAGCCTTTCTGAGTCAGGGACCATTCAGCTGTAAAACACAAGTGTTATTCCCAGCTTAAGTTCATGAGCACCACTGATTTCCCAATATCAAGCACTGTATGGAATTTGCCACATCAAATCAAACTCTGTCTCACTAGATTTTAAATCCAATACAGGTGACACCAGTTCTGGAGGGAGCCAGGGACCTCCTTGTCCAGCTGTAAATCCAGTGCTGGGATTGACCCAGCCCCAGTGCATCAAGCCGTAAACATGCTGATGGTCAGAAAGTTGCCAGCCAGCTCCATTTAAAAAATAATAATAAAAATATAAAATAATATGTTACCTCTGTCACCTGGGCGTATTTCTCTGTGTTGTTCAGCTTATGGAGCACAAACCCTGCACAAGGTCAAATCTTTCCACCTCTGTCACTGCTCAAACACAGACTTAGTATTGAAAAGGCACCATGGTCCTCATGCTTTGCTCATGTGCCTGGACTGCAGGTTTCAACATGCAATGAGGCACCAGAAATCTTGTGGATGGTTGGAACTTTGGCTTGACACTTTGTTCCTGTTGTGGTCCTCATTCTAGGGTTGCATCTTATGTCTGTAAAGGATAAGAACAACACAGAGACTGTCTCCTCAAGGCTGGTTGGGACGGTTCAAAATCCATCCACTGGATCCAAAGCTCAGGCTAAATAACGTGTGGAAACAAGAGAAGGGCCAAAAGGGGAAGGGAAAAGGCAGCTAATCCTTGGAATTAGTGAAACATGCCCAAAAATCAACCCAACCTAAGCATTTTATCTGTGTTCCTACAAAAAAGACCAGGAACTTGAACAGTAGGTCCTTGTTAGACCCAAACCAGTTCACATTTCCTTTTACTAAACCTCACAGAAACAGCAAAGGACATCCCTCACGGATCGTCATGCCAGGGCTTATGAGAGCGCTCCCCTCGTACTTGTCAAGGGAGCCGTCTCCTTGTGTCCTCTGGGAAATCATGCACCAGAGTCAGGAAACAAAGAAAAATGGATGTTTAATTCACCCACAAATGAATAGACTTCTCCTCCTTCTGCAGCTTTGTACAAAATCTACTTCAGTGTCAAAGTGGTAGGTTTGATGTACTTAAGTTTAACTCTTTCCAGTAAATGTATGTTTTTAATATCCATAGAAAGGAGATTATCTTAAAACAGCATTAGTATATGTTTAGCTACAACTTCAAGTTTTATCTGTAGGAGAAGATTTTGCAAAAGCAGATAAGGGAATATTTTCAAGCTGGAAATCAAGCCTGAATGCATTTTCTAGGAGCATTCCTGAAATAATAGGGAATTACCATGACCGGTTAAAGCTGACCATAAGTCCCTTTTCCCACTGAAAAGGGCAGCCCCATCCTCCAGCCTCTGTGCTCCCCTCACCTCCAGCTCAGGGATTAAGGCAAAACCTCCCCTTCCTGTGTCCTGAGCAGCTCTGCTTTCAGGATCACCCCGATCCCAGCGGAGCAGGGGGCCAGCAGTGGGGGGGGGACAAGGAGCACACCTTTACCTGGCTTGTCCTGATTACAGAGTTAGACTTTTAGGAGGCTTTAAAATCTGTGGCAAATCTGCCTGTGTTCGCTTTACAAGAGCACAGCATAACACAAGAACATTGCGAAGCAGATGAAAGTCACGATACGAAACAGATAAAGGGGTTTTAATGTTCTAAACATTTAAAAATAAAAAAGAGGCATTTTCCTACAGCAAAGCCAGAGCAGAACCTGTGCTTTGCGATGTCAGCACCAGTGGAACACAGCCAGGGCACCTGGGGCTCCCCCAGCCCTTGCTCTGGAGTTGCTGAAGTCAAATAGGGCTCTGAAAAGCAGGTAAAGAATTTCCCCCAACCCACCACCCACCCAGAGCCGCTTGTGGGAAGGAGCGTGTGCTCAGTGCTGACTTTTGTGGGTTTTCCTTCAATCAGTCCATATTATTTTGACACAGTTTGCTTCTTGCTGCCGAACATGACAGCTCCCTATATTGACACTGCATAGTATATTTATTCTAGTTTAGCACAATCTCTGGTCCACGGCGCTTAAAGCTGCAGCCCGTGTTCAATCTGTATCAGTTTAACATGCCAGCACCATATGGCTTTCCATAATCAGCTGCAGCATTGTACTTCAAACCCACTGCTGCATTTATAATATTATTCTATGCTGCACAAACACCAATATTTAGAAAGAAAAATGTCCTTTTTATTGGACTCCTGCTGATACCCCAGCTGTTAGCCAAAGCACGCAAAGAGTTTCTCTTCTTTGCATGCAAAAAAAAGAGCCCAAAGGGTTTTTTAAAAATCTTACATCTGAAAGGTACATTTTGTCCTGCCCCAGTAGGTCTATAGGACTGAGTTAAAATGTGTTTTTTTATTAGATGAATTGCATCATTAAATTACATTATAAAAACTAAAAATGCACCATTAATTTTCAAAAACAATAGTAAATACATCTCATTTCTGATACATGATTCTGCATTTAATTTTTGCCCTGGGCCACATTTTTCTAACAGGCTCACTGTCTTCCATTATGCAGACTACACAAACGGAGCTAAATTGCTGGAGTTGGGGGGGATTGGTGCGTTGGGGGAAGGAGATGTTGGTCAAATGTCTAATGTGAAAATAAATGAATTTCTAATCAGCTGTTGCAAAAAGAAAAATTACTTTTTGATCTCGGCTCAGCCAAGCAAGAATCCACCTAGCTCAAGTAATATGGAATTGTATAGGATGCAGAGAGAGACAAAAGGTTGGACAGACAGACAGCCACTGCAGTAAATTAGGTTGGTGCATTCAGTTCTGTATGAGTAGCATTTCTTAATTAAATGCACAAAAGTTCCCCTGAACTTGAGCCTCATTGCTGCAGGGTCTTCACCACTAATGTAGCTGCTCTCAAAGCATCCATAGATCACTCTGGGTTGGAAGGGAAGAGAATGTTAGAGCAGTGTGTCTGTCTGTACAGCGGTGGGTGAGCAAGGGAGTGGAATCAGAAGGGAAACAACCATCCCAAAACTTTTCCATGTGCCATAAAAGGGTAAGACAAACCTTGCCAAAGGTCCCCCAAGCCTGGCAGAAGCCAAGGACGTGCTGTGTGCTCGAGGGCTGTGATGCCACGCACACGTCTGCTGAGAAAGCTGCCTGCCAGCCAGTGGAAATGTGTTCCAAACCAGCCCACAGCACAGAGCCATAAACATCTTCTGCTCAGAAATGGCCTTTGGAATGTGTCCTGCACCCCCAAAATGCACCAAATCAGGGCAAGACCAACTCCCAGAACCCTGTAACTGATGGTGGCCCCACCAGTCTCTTGCCCAGGTCCAAATTCAGCAAGTGATGCCTCCACCCCAAAGGGCCACGTTTGCATTCCCAAGGAATGCAGACCAGGAGGAGAGGAGCTGCAGAGCCAGGCTCTGGGAGCCTGACAGCCACACTAGCCACAGCTCAGAGGATTTTTGCTCCAGATTAGTCCCACCACGGTCTAAATGCTCCGTAGTGGCTGCATCACATGCTTGAGGAACAGTTTCCATTTCACTTGGTTTTAAAGGAATTCAGGTCAGACACTCCAAGATGCAAAAGCAAACCAAAATCATAGAATCACAGAATGGTTTGGGCTGGAAGGGGCCTTGAAGATCATTTAGTTCCAACCCTTGTAAGTGGAGATAGACAAGAGATTTGCTTCAGAAGAGCCTCCCTGATCCAAAACACACCCCACATACAGGCGCACCCAGAAAGACCCTGGATGCCAACATGTCTGAGCAACCAAACACAAAGCAGAGATCACTGAAAGTACAGAGAAATGGAGAGTTTAATTCCTCCAGAACACAGGCAAGGAAGACTCGAGTCCCAGTTTTGTACAGCCAAGTCCATCAGAAGTGTTTTATGAGTAATTTTTCTTTTGCCACCACCTACCACTATTAAAAATTACTGTGTTTTTTATGGTAAGAATGAAACCCACCCAGTAAAATTGACAAAAGCTGTGGTATTCAGGTCTATAACTACAGTATAATGTAGCAATATTATAAGCTAGTTACGGCTCAGTATCATTTTACACATAAAGAGTTTGAGTCCTGCTTTTTGTGGGAAAAGCACAGAATAACTGCACAGAATTACAGCTCTCTATATTTAACACTATTGTAAATAGTTTATTATTTATATAATTAATAATTTTTATTAAATTAATGACATGGGGTCAATGCAGAATGAGTAAAAAAAATTCTTTTTGGTCTCAGCAGGGAAGACAAGTTACATGGAAGGAGGGAAGGGAGCACATGGATCAAGCACTGATACACTCCATGGTGTTTCTAAGATTTTTGTGCTGGTTTTGTGGAGCTGAGATAAATAAAAATTTAAGGGAAACACTCAGGAAGAGAGAATGAGAATCACAAAGAGAAGAGAAGAGAAGGGTGTGAATGGAAATTCTGAAGAGATCTGCTGCTGTGTGGGGTTTTTTTATCAGAATACTTAGTTTTAATAGAAACACATTCAGCACAAGTCAAATGCCACTGGGAGCCCTGTTTCCCTGATCAGCCAGATGAGTGATGGTTCCTTACCCTCTTAAGTTAACAACCACACTCCTGCTCTCCATCCTCCTGTGATGCCAAGCAGCAGCATGATGCACAGTTTTTATAATCTGCTAATGGATGAAAAATATTTACCTCATTACCCTCAGATAACCTTGTCAACCCATGACAAGAGCCACGTTGCTCCACATGTCCCTGTTTGAAAACCTCTGTGCCAAATTAATTAACACGCAACAAATTTTATGCAACAAGTCAATTATGGGAGTGGAATAGTGTAGAAATGGATGTGCCTGCCCTGTGAAAGTGTTAAGGGTTGAAGGGAAAAAGCCTTTTCTGCACCTGGGTGAGAAATCCTTAAAAAGAAAGAAAAAGCAACATACCAGCTTCCCAGTGCCAGCAGGCAGGGAGCAAGGGGGGAGGGAGAGATCCTTCCCCTGATTGTCAGCTCTACTCACTGCTGTAATAAATGAGGATTTTAAATCATGACTTACTGTAAAGAGAGAAGCAGAAACCAGTGCCATTGTCCCAAAATGGCCAACATCCTCTGATAGCAGGACTCTGGCACAGCCTGCCCTGAGCATCTGAACCATCTACCCCAGGGGGTCGTGAAGTGCCTCTCTGGGTTAAGGCAGAAGCCTAATTCAATGTGATGCTATATCTAAGATACCTTCCAACTGAAGGTATTACTCTAATTGATACACTCCTGGAAAAAAAAAAAATCCCCATTACAAATTATCAGCATTTTTTCCCCAAACAAGTTTTGACTAAAATATTTGTGTCTCACTCTGTGCAGAAGGGAGGCTGACAGGCCATCAAAGGTGACAGGTAGTGATCCAACAGCTGGGATAAATAAACAGGGAATTCCATAGGCAATATCGAAAACAGTGGGCAAGGTATCCTTCTCCCACCCTGACACCACCTGGCTCCCAGCAGCAGGGCAGGGACTGAGGTACACTAACCACTATCACATTTTAGGATTTTTGCTAAAGCAATGCTACCATACACATACAGCTGAGTCTACATCCATTTCCTGATCAGCAGTCTTTAGATCACTAAATGGGTTGCTTTTTTTTTTTAAAGAAGACTCTCTATTTTTAGAGTACATATTAATTACTCCTAAGCAGGTGCAAAATCAACCTGTTTATTATTGTTTCCTTGATTCGTTAATGCTACTTGCAAGCAAATAAATCCAGTTAATGCAATAAAAGGATTTATTGTCATCTAAATTTATGCCAACAGTTCAATCATAACACCTTTCCATCTGACAGACTTCCTCGAGAACAATTTGCCCCACAATTTGTCAGCAGGAAAATGGCCTTGTATAAATGCTGGGAGAAAATAAATGCTAATACGTGGCACAGTCTTTCATTCTTCTAATTGCCATGGGAGTTTAAGGGAGACAGACTTATTTACTCACTGTAGGAAGTGTGCTGTAATAAATTAGCACTATTATGGGCCTAAATAAGTCCCTGACAGTGAGAGAACCAAAGGTGGAAGGGAAGCAAGGGGAGACGTCGGCATCCAGAAAACATCCGTGCTGGTGAGCAGGTGTGTGAGGGCACAAACATCCACGTGGGCAGGAACAGCACCCAGGAATTAACATTCAGGATCCAAACAGGAGCCCTGGGAGGTATTCCTTGCATTTTAAAGGGATTCTCACAAGCTGTACCACGAGCATCCTCCTCCCTCCTCGCACACTTGCTGAAGGATGTCTGACCCTCTCCGACAGCCAGACCCACACATGGGGCTGTGCAGCAACATCCTGCCAGCCCCACCACCAGCATTCCCTGGAGCCTGGAGCTCACTGCTGGGACAAGGTGAGTGTCACCCCCTGTGCAGGAGCACCTGCACCAGTGCCCTTGCAGCATCTTCCTCCTTGCAGTTGTGGGGAGGATGGAGTTGGGGGCAACACACCAGGAGGAAGGGACCTGTTTGAGGTTGGAGCCTCCAGAGCTGAGCTTGCCTCACAACCACCCCAGTTTTTGGGAGATCAGCAGCACCACCACGTGAATCCAGACATGTGTATGAACTTCTCAGCTCTCACAGTGAGTGTCTTGAGAAGTTTATCTGCCCGTACCCAGTGCAGCCATTTGTTTGCTCTTTCAGATGACACCTCAGTACCATAAATAACAGGAGGTGCCTTGGCAAACCAGCGGGGAGGTGAGTGAAGCAACACAAACAAGCAAAGACAAACACAATGTTCCCAGCTTGGACACCTCCTCCTGGGGTCCCTGATGAATGCCAAAGACCCCAAGCCTGTCCTTGAAAAGAGATTTGCCTATTGCCATAACAACAGGCTGGTATTGCCACAATAGAGACAAGCTTTTGGTATTCCCCTCTATTATTATTATTTCTTTATTTTCTCCCCCCTTTTTTTTTTCTTCTTTTCCGAATGTTCCTCTCTACAAAGACTCCCTCATTTCTCTGAAACAAATTGCCCACAGCTTGCTTTCCCATACATCACAGAGTGAGGACCAAGCCTTATCAACGTTGCTCTGCTTTTCCCATCTATTACCCGGTTTGTTTGCACTTTTATCCCATCGTCCTTGCACGAGGGAGAAAACATCCATCATCCATACATCTGCCAGCTGTCACGGGGCTGTCAGCACGTGACAGCCAACATGACAAAACTGTTGTAACACTGCACCAGCACTGGGGCTCAGAGTTGAGATTAAACAGGCAGGAATAAAAAATAAAGAGGAAAAAAAAAATTAAAAAGTAGATTTAGCTACAGGGAGTAAATATTAAAAAATTAAGAACTGCACTTTGTGCAAAGAGAAGAGGGGAGGGAGAAGAAAGCAGCAAAAAGGGAGGTGAGGTTTGTTTTCAAAGAGGTGTCAGAGAGCTGGTACAACAGAGAGAAACTGCGACATGTGTTTGTTACCTGGCTCAGCTGAGCATTCCTGAAGCAAACCCGGGGTGCACATCACTTCACCCTGTGTCCCTGGAGCTGCAGATCCCTGCAGGACCATGACTTGACTCAGCAGGGGCAGTGCTGGAGCTCAGGGAGCACCAGAGGGACACAGCACCCCTTGTACACCAACAACCACAGGGGCTTTGGGGGTCTTTCCTGTGGCTGCCTGTTCTTTTCCAAGCACTGCCGACAGAGCTGCAGGCTCCTCTTTCATGGCCACTTTCTTCCTGCAAAATCCTTCCTTACAATTCACTTGTAGCTGTGCAGAGCCCTTCCCAAAGCTCTGAGCCGGGCTGTGACCCAGACACTCTGGAGAGCAGCTTTTTCATCACAACAGTCAATGCCACTGGCACAACCACAGCCCCAGAGACATGAAGGTGCTTTAGACAGCTGGAGTTAACTCCCTCCCACCAGAGGACAAGTTTCATTGACATCAAACCTTTGGTCCAACACAGCTGTACCCCGAATTTCATAACTACTGTCCAACCATGCCCTGTTTTTAAATTCCTGGAGGGATCAAGACATGCAGAGCACATCTGCTCACTCATTCCTGTCTTGATTGCACTTTGTTCTCCTCCTGCTTTTCCTCACTACCATCAAATTAGTGCTTCACCTCCAGCACCCTTTTGGCCACAATAAGAATAGAGACCAGCTAAAAACCCTCAGGATGGACTATGCTCTCATACTAAAATGAGGAGAAAAAACATCATCCATGTGGTCAGGGGGTGATCCTCATGTTGTTAAAGAATTTTCCTTTGAAACACTCAAACTGCAATGCGTTAGAGACATGGAGAAGTGCTTCTGTGTTCTGAACAGACATGGCAGCTCCTAAAACAAGGATTGCAAATACTCAGTCACTTTGCTTTCAAGTCTATATAATTTTCTTTCCAGGTGATACAAAAACAGAGCTGAAAAACTTACCCATGTTTATTCTTCACTGATTTATTCAGAATATACAGTCTGAAGGTCATAGTCTGGGAATATTAGATTAACAGATAGACATTTTTAGCTTGCACTTAGATTTCAGAAAGTTCCATTCTGCAACCAAAACACCATTTACTCAGGAATGTGTTCAACTTTTTCAGGACTTCTGAGAGAAAAGTGTTGAATTGTGCTTTAACCAATTCTTTATGTTTAATCAGTATAAAACAGTTACTGTTCCAGCCTCCCACATGTGAACCCATGTCCTCTCTGGGAGCAGCACCCACATTCCCTGAGGAAGATTCCTTTTTTCCTGTCCAAAAAATTGAAGTCAGCCTGGGTTTCTCAGACTGGGAAAGGGTTGGAATCCTTAGTTCATGGGCATTACCAGCACTTAAACAGGCAGTGACAGTTCACAGCTTCCTGCAAGGCACGAAGCGGGGCTGCAGGAGAAGAGAGCCAAGCAGGGAGACTAAAAGTAGGAAAGGCTTTTTTTTTTTTCCCATCACACCACATGTTACAGAGGGGAAGTCATCCCACTATTATGCTCTGGAAGTCATGAATGTGCATATGTTCAACTCAATAAATTCACAGAGGGAAAAATCCATCAAGGACCGTTAACAAATGTGTTCCCTTTGGCTCCTAAGTTCCTACATAATAGATTGCTGGAAGGATATATCCTTCCAGGGAAATATTATGTGCATATACAGTCATACTGTTCTGCTTTTGGCCACAATGGACCACAGGTTTGAGACAGAACAGCCGTTTTTATGTAATTTTTCAAATTTCTGATTTCCATTATATTTTTTAAAAAAATTCTTAGAAAGCAAAACGATTTGATTCGGTCTAAAAACAATCTTTCTTCCAGTTCACAAACCAAATATTTAACATGAATATCTTCAGAGCCTTTAAAAAGATTAATAGTTGAATAAAAATAGAAAAGTAAAGAAGGAGTAAATCATTCAAGACTGAAAAGTCCAGGTCAGAACTGAGGTGAGAATTTGCACATCTGCTCTGTCAGATTTACAGTTAAAAAAGTTCTTCTTCATTTTTTTCACTTAAGCAAGACTATCTCATCTACTTTTACTTTCTTACATTCAGGGATATATGAGGTGGATCAAGCAATCTCTTGAGAACAAAAAAAAAAAAAAAAGAATTAAAAATTAAAAATTAAATAAACAGTTTTTATCATACCACAACTCAGTTTTGATTTAACTTTTGGAACCCACAACCCTCTGCCCCTCAGAAAGCCAGAGCCAAGAAACTTGCTTTGCAGAGACAGAGCTGCCTGCTGGGGTCACACAGGTGCTGGACCACGGCCCTTTCCCTGGGTCTCCACAAGCTCCCCTTGGGCTGGGGGTTCACTCACACCTGGGGGGTGGCTCTGCAGTATCTGCCTCCATCAGAAATCTTGTGCAAAACTTTCTCAAAAAACAGGTGGTTTGGTCATGAAAATAGTAACAGTGGTTATGGACAAGACCTGGATGATCCCTGTCCCCCGTGCCCTTGTTGCCATCACCTCCTCAGCATCATGAGGACCAAATTCAGTCAAGTGCTGCCAACATTCAGCTTAGAATTAGGGATTTCTGCCAGGTTCCCCCTGGTTTGGGACTGCAACTAACCCAAACTTAGCCAAGGCAGTGCCTGACACTGTGGCTCTGCAGGAAATAAGGATTGTTATGGTTAAGAAAGCATGGAAAAGCTTGTGTGTTCCTTTCCCCAACTACTTTAGTGTTTCTGCTAAATAAAAATCCATTTTTATTCTTAAGGGAGCTGAGTGGAGAGATGTTGTTTTACGTGCTGCTTTTTGCCAGTGATGATGTATGTCCCTTTTACAAACTTATCTCTGGGTTTTTGCTCAGTTTATAAGCTAGGAGCAATCTTTCTTTCCTAAAGCTTCCTTCTCTCACAGTCTGGAGGAACCTTGAGATTTCCTGCCAGTGATTTAAAGGGCTATAATACTCGCAGGCTAGATTTGTTTTAGTGTCCATAAAACTCAAAAATTTCATAAAACAATTGGTGAAAATAAAATTACCAAAAAATGATGTACTGCCAGCAGACTGTATAATAGTTACGGGGGAAATGGAGAATATGATTCACTGGGGTATAAAAATGACAATGTATTTATTGCAGCGCAGCGACAAGAAACTAATTTGTCCCTTTTACTTTTCAGACAGGACTTGAATTCCGATTTTTCTCCTTTGCTTTTGCTATGGGAGGGTAGGAATGTGCACTTTGTGACTGCTGGGCTGGAGGCACAGTGACCACTGTGGCCACAATGCCAGTTCCTGTGTCAAGAAGAAATGGCAAGAAGAGTTGCTCTCTAGAGCTAAATACTCATGAAAGCTGCAGAAATCAAAGCTACAAGCAGACACCTTTGGCTAAAACAAGGAAGTGTTCCAATGTTAACCCAGAAATTGTTCTATTTGTGTGGCTGAAATAGAGTCAACTCTCCCAAACCTGCTCTCTCTTCTTCTTGAAGTCAAACCCTGCACTCTCATGGCCCAAATGTTTTCCTCCTTAGGCTTCTCCAGAAGCTCACGGGGAAACAAACCAGACTTCAATAAAAAAATCAAAGGTCCAGAGTGAGGACACAAGCAGTGAGAGGGATCTGATGAGGAGTCACAGCTTTCGCTCACCTCAGAGTGTGCAGTACTCAGCACCTTCATACCCTTCCAGCTTTCAGACCATCTGGCCCCTTTTGCTCTGGCAAACTCAGCACAGGGAGCTGGAAAACCTCTTCAAAATACAAATTCAGAATTAGATCTGAAAATGGGGAAAAGGAGTTTACTCCCTGAAAAAAAAAGAAACTGTGCAACTTGAAGTATAAAGCAATGAAAAATTTCCAAACAAAAAATTTTGGGGGGAATAGGTACACAAAAAAAATCAAATAGTGCTACAGAAAATTCAGCAGCAGAACATGACAACCCCAGGCACAGTTAAGTCAAATGTACAGGGCATTCAACTTCCTTTTTTGGGAGTATTTTGAGATGTCTCTCTTGTTCCAGTTGTGTTACTTAGTGCAACAAACTCATAAGATCAGACCCTGGAGAGCAGAGAAGTGCCCTCAAACCTTGGGCTCCAAGGAGAGGCTCCCCCGTCCCACAGCAAGGGTTATTCTAAATATCCCTTTCCTATTGACCATGGAGGTGAGCACGATGGTCTGGCCCATGTCCCCTTGACACTTCATCTCTATATCATAAAGTGCTTCCACTGGCAGTCCCTGCTCTGGAAAGCCCAAAACAGAACAGGATTGATTCCAGGACTGTATAAACTGGGTTTTATGAGGCAGGAGAAGCAGCTGAACATACTGCCCAGGTCATTGTCCTAAAATGCACCATAAAAGTGCTCTAAATTCTCTGTGTTTTGGGGATGGAGTGGAAAGATCACTACTTTTTCCAGCTTGCACAGGTCTCTGAAGTTAATAAGTTTCTGTGGATTATAAAACCCCAGAACTGGATTTCAGCACAATTTCAATTTGTTGTTTCATTCTGTGCTATTAAATACATTTATTTTTATGAGCCTCTGTACTCACCTCAGTCCCCAAATATATAGGACACATCCTGCCATTTGCCCCTGGCCCATAACACTGTAAGTCCTCACGGGTCCCTCCAAATCCTGCTGAGAGCTCCTCTAAGAGGCTCTGGACTGGCTGTACATGGGCTGACTTACAGGCTGATGGACTGGGGATAACTCCAAATGTGAGATCATAACCTCAGGAAATACAATAACTGCCTTTGCAGCAGCACTGCCTTTGCAAAGGGCCCTGCACACCAGCCTGAGCACACATTATTCTTAAGGAGTATGAAGCACTGCAGGATTTTTAGCATTATTCCAATTTCCATTTTAAATTGGTGAGGACAGGGGAAGGAGAGCGCCTCGTGGGATCTCACCAAGCAAAGCCAGTGCATTGCACCCATCTCCTTGTCTCCCAGACTATGTAATTTGGCTTCATATTGGTAATTGCCACACTGTCACAGACAGCAGAGCCTTCCAGCCAACTGCACTGGGGTAGGAGTGGCAGGGAGGGGATGGATCAGTCACACCAGCCCAAGAAAATACATCCTGGTGTGCAGAATTTAAGATTACTGGTGTTTGACATCACAAACCAGCTTAGAATCACAGCATCATTAAGACTGAGAAGAACCTCTAAGATCATTGAGTCCAACCATTAACTCAGCACTGTCAGGTCCACCACTAAACCATGTTAAGAAGCACCAAAGTTACTCCTGCCAGAGCTGCTCCCTCTTTGCTCAGTTCAGCAGTTACATCTCCATACATTTCCTCCTCACTGTTTTCTCCTTAAGTGAGAGATGCCAGATTTTCCTCTTAGCAAATTGCTTAGCAGACGTGTTTATTCACTTGTTGTCCTTGAGATTTTATTCATTTATCTGCTAGCTTTGATTATATTTTCTACAGTAGTCTCATGAGAGGAAAGCTTAATTCAGGCTCCTTCCTGGGCTGTAACCTGATCTGAGAGCAGATCACACTTGACATGGATTGCCAAAAGTGACTTAGAAATTGGGGGGAGGCCAAGAGTATTAGTTTGTATATAAACTGCCACCCACATTGCTAATTACACTTAATCTAGTGAGGGAAAGACTCAGAATTTTAAATTAATTAATCCAGCTGCAATACACAGAAGGCAAGAGTCAAAAAGTTGAATATTGCTCACAGAAAATGTGTCCAGGTGAAGGTGATGTCCTCCCCGGTGCTCTGCAAAAACTCCACAGCAATTGCTGAAGGCATCTAAAAAAACATGTCCTTTTTCTCCAGTAAACCAGGCTCCTGGCACTTCCAAAATGTCAATCCTATGGCAAAATCCTTATCTACCTACCAGACACAGAGGAACTATTTTGAGACTATTTCTAAGTCTAAATAATACACTATTTTGCTTTTTAACCACAACAATGTTAACATAGTTTTGATTTTGGATTGGTTTGGGGTTTTTTAAACAGTTGCTAAATTACTGCTGCATCCTAATAAAGCACCTTGTACTAGAGCATGAAGCATTCAAACAATTACCATTTCCCTGAGATAAGCATCTTGAATCTGAAGCATTTTATAGACAAATTCACTATTTCTCATTGCTGGAAACAAGTTGGTCTGTGCTAGTACGTCAGTTGCTCTTCCGAACAATTAAAATTAAAGCCCAGAACAATAAAAATTAAAGTCTAGAGTAATAAAAAATTAAAGCCTAGCGTTATTTTCAAATTCTCAGCCATCCAGGAGAGCTGGCTTTAAACACACAAGGAGGCCTGGCAGGGCCAGCAGGACGGGTCCCCTCACTCAACTCAACCCATGTGCAATTCTCTTCCAAAAAAAACTTTAAAAAAAGGCTTCTTCAAAACTGCACTTTTTTGCTCTGCTGGCCCAGGAGCAGCTGGTGCAGACCCAGGTGTTACCACATCAGCACAGAGGGTAGACTTAGACAGTTTCTGTATCTGCTGAAGGAGCTGGTAATTAATAATAAAGCAAGAAAAAAGGAGTTTATTACCAAAACCCACAAGTAGTCCCTGCCTCAGTGGGGTCCAGAATATCTCACTGTCTACAACTGCTTGTCTTGGGGATTTTAGCATTTCCCTGCATGGATTTTTCACAAAGTATTTTGGGATTACAGATGTGTTCACACAGGCAGCTCACTGTAAAGCAAACCATTGCAGTGAGGCATAAGAAGGTGGAAGAAATGAGTGGGAACATCCCCAGGCAGCCACTGAGCATTGTCTGACACGAGTAATTCCCTGAACCCATCCAACTGGGTTGCTGGGCCTGACCAGACAAACTGGATCAGGCAGGTAACATGTCCATTTCTTACCTCTCCCTATCCCATATACGCTCCTCACTGCACTGTTTCAAAGGGCTGACACAGAGAACACGAAGAGGGTGTGGTGGATGTTCTGCACTGAGGGATGTGATGATGAAATTCCCCCTGTGCTCTCCCACTTGGCTGCCCTTTCCTCCTCCCTCCTCTCCCCTCCAACGAGTTTCTTTTCAAATGTTACTGTATTTGCACCATTAATGTCACCATCTGAGCTCCTCGACCTGTTTCTAACAACCCTTAGTTCACGGATTTATTATCCAAATGCCAAGAGTCTTGTTATCACTAATGAACTTTGGGAAGCAGAAGAACTCATACATGAGGGTCTGGGTTTGTTTACTCAGCTGGCATCTTTTAACTGCTGAAAAATGTTCTCTCTTTAAATCACATAGCCCCAAATGTAGATATCTTAAAGCCTGGTAGACAGAAGTTGTGGTGACCCTTCCCCAACACAACTGATAACCTTCAGAAATTAAACTGGATCCATTTTCCTAGACTTCATCTGAAATTCCTTTCATGTCCAGAAATCTGAGTCATCCCATTCCAAAGAAAGGAAATCTGTGAGTTTTTACACTTGAGATGGAATTCCTGAAAGACCAGGAATACATGTCTGTGGACACTGAAATAAGCCATCCCTCCTGCCATCACCTAACTTTGTTTAAAATATTAACTATATTTTTTTATCAGCTAATTATTAGTCACATTCAAACTACTTGATTAATTTAACCTCTTTCCAGCAGCAAGTCTTGCTACTTTACAGACCCCAATTCCACAATATATGAGGCAGCTTTGTGATTAAACAGGTAAGTGGCACACTGGATGTGTCCCGTAATAAACATTGGCTTTGCTCAAAAACTGTGAACTTAATACTTAAATTCACACATGCAAACTATTAGTTTGGGATATGGAACACTGCTACACACAACTTTAAACTTTATAGAAGAAACAGCTTTCATACCAGCAGGGTTTTATAGTCCAAATTTTCATGGGAAGTACTTGACAGAAAGGCGTGAACACAGCTGAAACAAATTCACTTAAGACGTTACACACTTCCTTCAGATTGCACATGTGCTTCAGAGCTCTGCTGGGCTATGGACCAGAAATTCAGTCACAGAAATCCTTCTTATTCACTCTCAAATTTAGTTTTAGTACTTCTGGCCCATCCACACACGGGCTGAAGTTACTGACACAGATCTGCAATAGCAGAGCTAATGTTCACCACACAGCTCTCCCATGGCCATGGTGGGGCAAGGCCAGCTGCTGTTGCACGGATAAAAGGTGGTGGGAAATCTCCCATTCCTGCAATACCTCCCAAATTCTGGCTGTTTCTCTTTAGAAATCAGAAACTGCTTTTAATGTACTGTTGGGAAGAGATGGTTCCAGTGCCCAGCCATCTCAGACTGGATGTGGTCTGAGGGCAGTGGTGATGCTCGTGGGCACACAGAGCAGCACAGCAGGCACTGCAACTTTCTCACCAAGTCAGAGAGGACAATGGCACTTCTGTGGACACAAAAAGTTCACAGAGAAATTTCTGTGAACAGTTTATTGCACCAATTCTGTTTTCTTCACGAGAATATACACTGCAGCAGGCTACTCTGCCACACAGCAAATCTTCAGCTAGCTCTGATTGTCTGTACAAAGTGTAACAGCTTGCCTTGGCTATAAAAATCAGAGACATCAAAATTAATTTATGCCATTTTCATGCCCTAAAGAAAACACACAAAACCCCAAACCAGCAGTGGGACAGTTAAGATTTTTCAGGTAATGACAGTCAGTTCTTTTTTGACCACAATCATCATCCAACCACCACCATAACCAAACCACTCAAGGTCACAGCACTTCTTGCCCATTCCTTTAGAGCTTGAGGTGCATTTCCTTGATTCCACCAGCAGAAATTCCTACAGGCACTTCCAGCTGGACATAAATTCACCAAAAATAGTTATTCCCAAGCCCAGCATTCAGCTGCTTTGACTTGCATTGGATGTGCAGCAAGTGAAGCAGCACAGAAGGAGGAGAGCAGTTTTAAATATTTCTGCTGTAGTTGTCGGTAGCTGCTTGCCAATTCCTTACTTAGGCCTGAGTTTCCAAATGAAAAACATAGAAATGAACACCTTCAGATAGATAGACGTGTATATAAAAATAAATATATATATAAACATTTATTGTGAGTATGTTGTCCATCCCACCCCAAAAAAAGCACAAGTAGTTCAAAAATTAATAGGGGTTGTGCTTTTTTTAACTTCAGTTTTTATTTGCTTTCTAGTTCCTGAGTCTTTGCAGTGGAGCCAGATCACATTTTAAAGCCATTCTCACAAACCACAATTACTAGAAACGCTAAAAACAAAAGCCAAGATTCTCCTGCAGTCATTTGCCTCCAGGAGCTGGGATTATAAACACCAGCCCAAATATCCCAAGACTCAATAAAAGCACAAGAACAGGCAACACTGTCTCCATTTCAAAGCATAAAAAGGTATTAAAAGTTCTGGTCACTAGAGGGTATAAACCAAATACTACAAGCTCTATGACTAGAGATCTTATTACTCAAATGCATTTGTCCAGCTCTAATTTTATAGATAAAGCTCAAAAGATAAATATGCCATGTAAAATGTTATTGATAATTCACCCAGGGCAAGGAACTCTCACATGGATGGGCAGAGGCAGATGTGATATCAAAAGCTTATACTCTCCAGCCTACAGCATTGCTGTTCTGTTGGTTGTCCTGAGAATCAGAGTGAAGTCATCCCCTTGTAAAATCATAATTGGCTTTTCTCTGCCACTGATGGTATGCTCAGCACCATTAATCACATCCTGATCAATGATTGACTTCAAAGCAGGACACTCACTTCACTAGAGGCTGTCCAAGAGCTCTACCACCATTAATGGATTTTACAGGATTCTCCACTCCATTCTAGAAGGAGCAAACACAGGTTAGGAGGATGCCAGCGCTGCAGCACAATTCGAGGGAAAGAGCTGGGAAGGAAAGACAAGAGCCTTGACTTCCAGCTCCATACTGCAGGTCAGAGTACCTGAAGCTCAGCTCGTGGCACTGGGAATAAATATCCAACCACCCAGCTTGGGTTACCCCCTGTGTATCCTCAGAGTGCTAAAAATAAATCTGCAAAATAAAAGCTCCTGCCCGGTGCACCAAAACACAACGGGCATCAAATTGCATTAGAATGTTTATATTGAGGAAAATTGCATCCTGCAAACTTAAATTATCTCTCTCCTCCCTCTCCCCTCCCACCTGCCACAGCCCATTTCCTATTATATTTTTCTAACAAACCAATAGATGCTTGAAATCACAGAAAGCCATAAAGAATTGGAATCAAATTAAGTCTACATTCTAACTGCATTAGGTGCTGTCAAGCATAGTTTACTCACTCTTCACAGTTCTATCTAGAGGCTAAACAATTTTGTACCCTTTCTCTACTAATCAAAACTGATTACTCTGATAATGGACCCCTGATGCTGAACACTTTATGAAGGTAAATTATGCCATATCGAACAGGAAGGGGAATGGAAAAATCACCCAGAGATAAATAGGTCTAAAGATGCATATATTGATCTCATACTCATTCCTTCTCTCTCTTTCAGTGTCTGTATGGCTAAAGGTTCAATCAATACTTCCAGTGCTGTAATGCCATCTTTTATAATACCCTCATAATTGGCTGTTACCACCCCATGCCCCCGGACTGGCTTCTGCTGGGGCCTTTTACAGCCCAGGTCTTTTGTTTCTTCCCTTCACAGCTTGTGTAACTGAAGGGGCAGGTTAAACGTGGCCTTGGTGTTCTCTGAATCAGGACCTGCCTCTGCACCAGGGCAAGGGGAGGGCAGGGATGCTCAGCCATGAGCTGGAATGGCTGGGAAATTCAGCCATCAGTCTTCCAGTTCATTTACCAGGAAATGGTCAAGCACAAGCAGATCTTGATTGTAAGGAACAACACACCTTTACTGTTCTGGAGCTTCAAAACTCTTCTTGTCCCCAAAAGAAAGCATGGCTTTGGTTTTTCAGGCCATTAGCAGTCAAGAGAACAGACTGCTCGGGGAAAAGAAATGTTGATTTGATGCCTACCCACCATGAATTCTGAACTTTTCTGTCAAAGGACAAAGAACAAAACCACTTCCCAGCATCACCCAAGCAAACTCCCATCACAGTGCCTTGGTGGCCTTAAGGCTCCACAAAGATTAGGGTGTTACAGGGAATACACTGCATACCTCCAGAAGAGAGGGGAGGCAGGTAAAGGTCTTTGAGGGGTTTTAACTGTGGGAAACCTCTATTTGATCACATTGTGCTTGGGCTGTATTGGTTTCCAAACACCCTCCAAAGCTTCTGCTTGAGATAACAACTTTCTGTAGAAAGAGAAGGTTTTGTTACCCTGGGGTAGGAACTCCCTCACTTTCAGGCCAGACCCAGCATCTTCCTTCACATGCAACTGTTTATTTACTGAAAGAAGATGATGTTTTGTCATAGAAACCAAGAGCACACTGAATAATAACACATCAGCCACTAGTTTTAATTTCTGCCCTCTCTGGAGAAGAGTGAGAAGTGTTTGACTGTCTTGCAAAAGCCTCACACAGCTCTGATCAACAGTGGAAGACTCAGTTACTAGAACAGCCCCAAAATCCCCCACAGCCACAGAGAGCAATACAAGCATGAAATTCTCTATAATCACAGGTTAGGGCATGATATGAGCTTGTGCTCATATTCCTCTTGAGAATCAGCTGGTAAAAAAAAAGGTAGAAAAATAAAAACAAAACAAAAAAACTGCATAAAAGCATGAGCTCCACAGAATTAAAATGGCCCTTGATAAAATTCCTGAATTGCAATGGAGGAATTCTGTGGAATTTTTATAGAGACATCTGTAAATATTCCAAATGTAACTCACACCAGTGAGACAAAAAGAGCCAGACTTCACGTTCTTCAGCTTTCCTGGTTCTGGATGTTTAAGTATTACCTCAAACAAGGAGAAGATAAGTTACATCACACACAAACTCTACTACAGAAGCTACAGGGGGTACAGGCATGGGGAAAGCAGTTATGGGATGGACTTCAGGTCCAGAAGGAGGGGTGTGACAGCCACACTCTCACCTGCACTTCTAAATAATTTTAGGCAAACTAATTAGAATGTCCTGTATAAAAAGCCAGAAATTATAGGAACAGCTCCCTCTCTCTTTTCACGCTGTCTACTCACCATAAAAAGTAGTTTTGAAGTGTCTGGAAGTTAGAACAGGGAGCTGAACCCCAGGCAAGGCTTCCTTCCTGCCACACAGATCTCTGCTTCCAAACGCCACAGCAGCAGGAGCAGCTCCCAGCACACAGTAGGGCCATGGGCACCCTCTCATCCAGCTCTGGGGCAAGTTTTGGTTCATGAGGTGGTCAAGGATAGTGGGTTGTGCCCACACCAACACACCAAGCTGACCCAAACCTGTTTCAAAAGGCAGCTAAGAGCATCAAATCCTCCAGGCACAATTTCAGGCATTTCATGGGAGAGGAAGCAAGAAATACACTTCTGTTAATTGAATTATTGATCCCACTTGTTGTGGGAGGGACCTGCCATTACCTGCCTCCCACAGCCACCTGCAGTTTGAGGAAACCAAGAACCAAAAATCACCTGATCTCACCTATGTACACTGATTGAAGGCACAGTGCTTTGTGGGGCATTGCTGGCAGGTGTGTAAAGATATCACTGTAGGTGCTCAGCTGGCCAGGCTGACCCATTTAAGCTTTGGGCCATGACCAAAGCTCCCTCAGCTCCTGCAGGTGTCCTGGCAGAGCTGGCAGCAGCATCTGGCAGAGCTGCTGTCCTTCCCCCAGCATTGCAGGCTCCTTTTTCCTCTCCGCTACAAAATCCAGTCAGTTTTCACCCCCCCTTTTAATAACACAGCAAATCTTCAGGCCTCTCCACCCCCCAGCTGCGCCTCCCGCCAAAACTGCTTTGTCTCCTTTGCACTTAACAAGACAAAGAAGATGGTTAACAAGAACTTTTGCAGATATGTTTTATTTTTATTTTCAAGACCTTCGGAAGCCAACTCATCTGCTCTCATGGGCTCCTTGCTGATACGTCTCACTTTATTAGTGACTTTGGCCTTGAGTGTCTCAGCTGTTTGATCAATACTGCAGGGGGTCAGTGATATTTTCTCACTTTTAGTGTCTCTCTGCCTTTAACTTTGTCACCTGATGAACAGCACTACCCCTGGAACGCTTATCTCGTATCGATTTTCTCCCAACTCCCGCTGCATTTCCAGCTGTCCCACCATTTCCCTCCCTGTCACCACATGCCCATTTAATGTTAACTCATCCCCTTTCTCCCAGGCTCTTCATTCTTACAGGGTCTTTTGCCTCCTCCCGCCCAACAGCAGATTGTCAAAATAACAATTTCCTTTTTTTTCACCTGACTCATTGTTATCCTTCAGCCGTTTATTGTTTGTCAGCGGTGCCTGAGGGGATGACAGGGGGAGAGGGGCTAAGTTGAAGCAGATGTTTGAAAGCCACTGCCCCCACCAGTCCTGCCAGCCAGCCCTGGATGGAGGGCTCAGATTTACCACAGGAATGATGTGGTCAGGTAATGGGGACCCTCAGCCCTCACCTTTCATGCCAACCTGGATTTAGAGCAAGCAACAATTTGTTGTTGTCCAAAACAGTATTTCTGACTTTGCATTCCAACAGGAAATTACAAAGTGAAATATGTTTCACCTGCTACTTGACATGTAAAATTTCAGTTTATCAAGGAAATAGAAAATTAAAGAATCAATTATTTACACAGCTCTATTTTCAGTCACCTAGGTGGAAGTCCATTGGCTTCATCAGATTAGATCTAACAGATTTCCAGGTTGTTTTCCTGTTATCAGCTCTGATCTTTACCCTTTAGAAGTCCTGACCTCAAGAGTGCAGAGATGGTGAAAGGCAATTTCTTACCTTGTTCTACTTTTATTGTACATCATTGACTTGAATTGCTCCATCTGTAGGCAAAGGGTACAGGAAATCCTAAGGAAACATTTCCACTACCTGCATTAACATAGGAATAACCCTCTGCAGTACTTAGCCCAACATTTTCCTCATTGAAATCAGGATTCACATCCTTTTGAAATGTTTATTTTCCATAAACATATCACCCTTTAACAGCTGAGCATCTCACCACTCGTTCAAATGCTGCAAACGGAAGGTGATGCACCAACCAGTGAGTGGAGCTGGATCATCCCCCACATCTGGGGACTGACCAGAAGGGAGGATTTATTTGCAGACCATCCAGCTGAGCTCTCACTAAGGAAGCTGGGGGTCGAGGTGAAGGAGGTGATCACCACACTGCAGATGGAGCAGGAGGACTGCCCAGAACATGCAGGAGGGCCAGGAAACAATTTTTACCAGTGAAAGGTTTCACAGGAGCTTTTTTCTCCACCACAACTAGTGGGAAAGGAATCAGGCAAGAAACTCTCTCTGTCCAGCAGGAAAATCAGAGTCCCAGGGAGTGGAAGAAGAGTGTAATGGCAAGTGCTGCAGGGATCACTTCTCCTCAGTACAAGGATGCTTTGTAAATCCCGGCCTCCCAACTCGCTTCTGCTGAAGCCACTCAGACTCAAAAGAAGTTACAGACAGGTCTCACCAACTCTTTTGCTGCTGAAGTGAATGAGGACAATACAGAGACCTAGAGCTGCTGGGCAAGTTGTCCCTCTCCTGCCTGGGAGAAGTTTTCAAACCCCTACCTTTCTCTGAGCTGTCCTAGAGGATGAAGGGCCACATAAAGTGCCACCTAAAGTTCTCCAGCCCAGCACATCTCTGTCAAACCCTTCCCTCTAACAGCGTTACCCATTTTCCCTCTCCTCAGTGAGGTGCAGCACGAGCGTTCTCAGCCCTCTCAGTCCCTGCCATTAGAGCCTCTGATTTAATGTACATGTGCTCTTTTATTCATCCAACAAGTTTATTCCTTTGTCAGGTGCAGCCTCACATCGGAGGGCTGCGCTCAGATGGATACACGGGGAATTTATTGCTCTAACAGGTTTATTCTTACCCCAGCTATTCATTTATGCAGACTCCCCTCTCCCTGGCATCCCAGTGCATAAGCGGAGGCGGGAGGCTCCCGCAGAGCGAGCCTGCATTGCCCTCCTGCGGCCGGCCACCGCATCCCAGAGCCCGCACATTAATCATAGCAGCAGGAGTGTAAAATTCAATTTTACCTCTCCATTCATTCTGAGATGAGTTGAAGGCCGGCCTTGTACATATAAACCACACTTTACTTCATCAGAGCCCTGGTAACAAATGGAGTGTCTTCTTCGGGGAGTTTAACCATCAAAAAACACCGCGCCATTTAATTCCACGCGTGCCGAGGGTCAGAGAAGGAGCTCTTGGCATCAGCAAATGCTTCAGCCCTCAGCTGCGCAGTAAACTATGTTTTAGAGATTGTTCCTCAATACGAAATGATCAGTCCATTTATCTGCTAAAGCAGCCTGTCTCTTTGTTCAGTCTCCCAATATTTTTTCCGCTGACCTGATCCGGACAATAAACCAAAGTCATCTTAAGATATTCACTGTTCAATTTGTTACTTGAGTGCGTCCGAGCCCTGCTGTCCCTGCTGTCAGCACCACAGCTCCCCAGCCTTCCCATTAACCCCAGTGCCTGTGCTGGACACCCCTGGCTCATGGGGACAGGCTCTCCAGTCCCAGCTCCTGCCACATCCCAAACCCCCAGCGAGGTGTTTTGTCCAATATCCCTCTCACACCAACACAAAGAGTACCTGTACAAGGATTTGGGGCTCTGTGCTCCCTGAGAGCTGCTTTTGCAGAGCTGCAGCTCTTCCCCTCAAGGCGATGTGATGCAGCTTCCCTTGCACAAGGGGGAGCTGATCTGTACTCAGGGGGTGCAAAGTGCCCCCCTTTGCACCCTCAGCCTGTCTCTTAGAGGTGATGAGTGTTACTACTTGTGACTGAAGTCCCGTACAGTCTCCTGAATGAATACAACTGAGCCAACACAGAGCAGGAAATTACTGCTTGTCTACCTCCTTTAACAGTTGGAATTTCAACTGTTTTGCAGTAGTGTGGTGCAGGAACTCACTCTCCTAGCAGTTCTTCCCACACTTACTAGCAAAGGCCAATGAAATGGTTGTGACTCTCTACCTCCCTCAGAAGGGCATGGAACTCATGCACAGCCAAATCACTGCTGGCCATCAGCACCCACTGGTGTCTGAGTTCTGGGTTTTTGCAACTGGGTCACATGTCTATATCACCTAATGGGAGGCCTTTAGAAACTCAGTCCCATGAGAGTTTTCACAGTGCCCTGAATTGCTGAGCTCCCACCAGGACTACCACCTCAAACCCCTTTTCCCTGCCTATCTCGGGTACCTCAGCTTCCCATCAAGCAAACTGAATGCCATGCACCTTATCTTTGGTATCAACAGTTCCTCTGCATGCAGGGAAGATTAAACACCTACACAAGGCTCTGGTGTCCACTGCAGGAGCCAGATGTCCAAATGTCAGCCCTGGCAGATCCTGACTCACGCCCAGAGCCCTTTCATGCAGGTAGCTGTAAATAACTAATGCAAGTTTACACTACAGTGATGGAGGGATTTAATCTTTAAAGATGTTTAAAGAGCTTCCAAGCCACTGAACCATCCTGGCTACTCAGACAAGATGCTGCCTAGAAAAGCTGCTCCTTATAATCATTAATTTTGATCCAGTTGCCATTTTTCATTACGTGTTTGCCACACGTTGCTCCACTCGGGAGCTCCATATCACCTGTTCAGCATCATGTAAGCACCAAGATTTTAACAGCAGCTTTCTCAGTACTTTCCACCTTGATTGTGCCACACCAATTCTTTATCTGAAACAACACAGGCAAATGAGAAATGTTGGAAGTCTCTAGAAGGGCATTTTCATTTCATTGTCAGGGCCCAATGAGTTGGACTGTTGGGAGTGTGCGTATGTATGCAGAGCACAGCTTAGGGAGACAAACCTCAACAGCTGCCCGCTTGAAGACAGGGATATAACCTCAATTGGCATTTTTTTTCCTTGAAAATGTTTCATTAAAAAGACTCTGATCTTTTTTTCCAAGGAAGATTCTAACACTTTGTCCAAGTTTCACCTGCTTCTTTCACTTCTTTTGAATAGAAATGGAGGGGAAACAACCCTCCCTGCATCTGCATCTTTCTGCAGTGGAAAAGCACAGGGAGGAGATGTATATAGCAAACTGCTTTCCACCACTCAGCCATGGTAGAAGAATGGGGAGAAGGAAAATTCACTCTCCCTACAGCTTTTCCTCCAGTGACCACAAAGGAGGAGTTACAGAGAGACAAGTGGCATAAATAGTCCCCAAAATTTAACAGAGAAATCGAAGTGAGGAAAAAAGTGCAACTGAAATCAAGCACAGCATTTAAAGATCAGTCAGCACCAAGAAACATCAGATGTCAGCAATCTGCTCCTTCCAGTTTTAGAGAGAAGTTTTCTCTCAAACCGTTTCAGCCAGCTTTGGCAAGAAAACTCCAAATACGCAAACACACTTGCCAAAACCATTTTTGCCTTCCAGAAAGCGTCATGTTTGTGGGTGTCAATAAATCTGACAGACAGTGCAGTCTCCTCCTGATGTAGGAGATTAAATTTCACCCATATTTACACTTCAGTAAAATGAACTACAAGTGGATTTACAAAGAGAGAGACAAAGTCAACAGCAAATTCAGATGTTCCAGTTCTTTCTGTCTCCAACCAAAAAGGCAGTCCAGAAAAAAATTCTGGAGGGAGGAGGTGGATACACAATGTTTATCTTCTAACTTTTGTGAAAATACACAAAGCAGCCCACTCCAAAGTGGTCTATAGTGCCTCTGGGCTGCTTGAAAGCATTTTTCCCTGGAGAACTTGGGAAGAGCTGTGATGGTGAGAGGCACTGAGCCTGCCACTGGCTCTGCTGGGTGCCATCAGTGTGGCTCTGTCCTCATCAGAGCTCTGTCAGGCTCAGCTCAACTCTCCTCCACTGCACCTTTTGCAGGAATTCTGGCAAAGCCTAGAACACCTGTCTTGCCAGAAATTATTGCTTGCTTAGGTACAAGGCTCCTGGAAAGTTTCCAAACCCTAATGGGAACTTCACTCAAGTGACTGAGTAGTGGATTCCCATATATTTCAGCCTTCCCTGGGATCTCCTTCTACAGTACATCTTCCCTCTGTATTCTACTCCTCACACTGACAAGACAACCCTTAAATAGACTCAGAAGGACTTTGTGACAAAGGGACAAAATTCAGGTGTGTCTGTAAAAAACTTTAGGATGGAAAACAGCAGGAGGACATAAGGCAGATGCAGAACAGCAGCTGCTCTTACCCACCCTGTACCTGCAGCCCTTCTCTCCCCACTGCTCCCTTCATTCCCCATTTAATGATAAGTGCTTTCCACTTGGACATCCTTCCTCATCTTCCTAAGTCTTGCTGTGGTACAGCACATCCTCAGGAGGCCTCCAGATGGGGTTTAAATTGAAAGATACAGAGATTAATAACACCAAGGGTGCAAACACCTACGCACAGGGCAACCCTGCACAGTGTGTGTTACACACTGCTCACCTGCCCCAAATCCTGCTCACAGAATAGCACCAGTGGGGACTTTTTGAACAGGGGTTCCCATGAGGTTTGAGTGGTTTGTCATTTATCAAATTCATTTAAAATTAGCTTTTTCCATATATATTTTGTTGACAGGATGAGAACCAGAACATACTGTGAGTCTTGACAGCTGAATGGAAAATCATCCAACTCACCCCTGCTCTCAGGGCTAAGGGTCATGGACATCTTACAAATGTCACCCTTGGCCAAAAGAAGGGGTAGTGACAGCCTGGTTTTTCTCAGCACAGACAGAGAGGTGTGTCCTGCTGCAAACAAGAGGCATACACACAGGCCATCACAACAGGCTCCATCCCTGTGTGGTGAGCACTGTAAGCCAGATCCTGTGTCCAAACCCTGCATTGATCCCCTATGCTGTGGGTGCTCAGGCTGGCGAGTTGTGAAGGCAGGTTTTGTAACAGAGCCAGCAATGCTCACCTCTGGAAATGCTCCAGTGCAGCAGGTCCCACGCACACAGTTGCAGGATGAATTACTTCCTGCTTCTCTACTAAACCAAGAGGCTTCTCTGACTGATCCCTCACACTGTAACACTGCTTTGCCACCAGTGCAATGCAAAGGGTTAAATCAGCATCAGCTGCAATTTCCAAGGCACCCAGAGATTTTGAGTAAGATGAGGCACTTGGTCAGCTATAACGGGGTTGTGACACAGGCACACACACACACCCCCTCCATGGGTCAGGCTGCCCAGCATCCCCAGGGAGCTGCAAAGACCCTTTCTGGTGTTCTGCCTGATCTGCCAGCTCCCAATGGCCCTGGCTATTCCACACCATCCCAGCCTATATTCCCATGCCAGTGCAGCTCTGTGGTCGATGTCTCCCTCCAGCACTGTCCCAGACTGTACCAGCACAGCCAAGCACATCCTGCTCTCCCTGGCAGGACTGGACATGATCCTGGCTCTTCCAAATCCCAACACATCCAAAAGGTCCCTTCCCCTGCCCTCACTGCAGCAGGGTTTTGTTGCTCATGGGTTGCTTACAAACCCCTAGTACCTCACCAGACACAAACTGCAAGAGTTCCACAAAACCTGGCTCATGGAAGATGTTTCCTGGCATCAAAACATTCCCTGTCTGATGGGATTCTCTCTCTGCCAACAGGCATCTGCAGTAAACAACCTATTTCTTGTCCTGAAGGGAGCCAAGAAACTGTTGTGATAATTTTGCTCTCTACCCCACTCTTTCTCCTGTAAGTTTTGACTTTTCCAAGCACTGTAGTACTGAATAGAAAATCTACAGGGATCTGGTGGGTGATCCATGGCTGATCTTGAAGGGACCCTTGCAGGCAGAAGCTGCACAGGCACAGCAGAACTCCTGTCTCTGTGCTGTGGGGAAACCCACCTGCTTCCAGCCAGCTGTGGAGGTGATCAGAAACGCTGCATTGTCCATCCCTCACCCCAGGGATAAGAAACATCCTCCTCTGACTGCTTCCACCTGCAAAGCTCTTCCATCTAAGCCATTTCTTGCTCCTTTCCCTCCCTTGGGAAAGCACAGAGAGCAACCTTGGACTCAGGAGACATCATGGAAAGAACAAGGGTGGAATGCACAGCTGCATCCAGCTGCAACCACCTCCTGATCCCACAGTGTAACTGGCAATCAGAGGGATTTCTTCACACAGTCTACCTGTGCAATCCCAGAACTGTTAAGGAGAATTCAAATAAAACTGAAAGACAAATTAAAGGTATTTATTTACTTTAAATTCCAATTATTATTCTGGAAAGGAAGAAAAGGGGATTTTTTCCAGGCAGTTTTTGATCTCTCAAAATTGGCAACACAGCCAAATATTACCCCTGCATCTCACAGCCTTGCATACCCACAGCCCTGCACAAGCCAGTTTTGGAACAGATCAGGCAGATATTTATGCATCCTCTGAGAGGAATCACATCTTCTATGCTGCCACAAACAGAACAGGAGGGGGGTCTTTCTGCCCTAAACAGTTAATTATGTTTGTTAGTGGCTAGAATCCAACACAGCTCAGAAATTCCTTTGTAGTGGATATTTAGTGTGGACAAACTGCCACTTTTTATGAGTCAGTGTGTATAAGTGAAAGAACTGCTACAGAATTTATTGCTTGGGAATTCTGGGGGGTTTTTTAGGGCATTTTGTTTGTTTGCTTTTAAACCAGCAGGACACACAGGCCTCAGGGATTTCACTAATCTCTGCACTCCAAATACTGCCTTTATCCACAGCCACTGATAGCTTTTTCCTTCACCCTTTCTCAGCCCACTTATCACTAAACTTATTTAATGTTGAAACTGAAGAAAAACTTCTAAGAATTTGTCAACTATTTTTTCCCCCAAGCTACTACTTGAAACCGGTGCCTGCCATCTACTGGCACCTTCCTCAAAATGCAGTCAGTTTTAAGCCAAAAACTGGATATAATGGCAGTTTTTCCACATGCTACTTACATTCATCTTGCACCTTGTTTATTCCAAGTCCCAGCAGAGGAACTTACTTCAAGTGCTGTATTGTGTTGTTGACTTTCTTTGACAATTGATGATTATATGGCCACTTGATAGAGATTAAGTTATGAAATAACAGAAACAAACACTGGTTCCAAGTTGCCTCCAATGGAATTGCTCAAAAGTGATGAATTAGTCCAGCAAGTGACACTTACCAGAATCCTGGCACAGTTTCCAGTGCTCATTGATGCTCCCAAAGGAGGGGATTGTGAAGGGTTAGTAGGGAAAACAGAAAAACCCCTGCACAAGCAGCTGTTGGCCCACAGACACACAGCCCAGTCCTTGACTCCAGGATGGCTGGTCAGGAGTTTTAGCACAAAAGTCACACAAAGCACAGCAGTGCTGGTTCAGTTAATTAATTCCCAATCAGCTCCTGGAAGTTTAGTCTCCCACCAGCCAACCCAGCAGCTCAGTGACTCTGCTCAGCAGCCAACAGAGGAGCAAACCAGCAAGGCAACAAATGCCTTTGGTAATAAAAATTCCTCATGCACTGAGGATGAGGAAACCCTGCTCCAAGTGTGCACCTTCCCTGCAGGACATCTCTGCTCTTTCCTCTCCCTCCTTCCCTACAACTAAAGCTCCCAAGAAACCCAGCCCTCCCTCTTCACAGAATACAGCCAGAATTACCAAAGCATTTCTAGTGCCTTACAGCCCTGCCAACCCTTCCTGCTCACTGCAGCTCCAATATTCTCCCCATCTCCCTCCCACTTGCCAGAACAAGAAACTACTCACAATTTACACTTGTCCATGAGCCAGAAGAGCTCTGACCCACCAGATCGAGAATGAGTCTCACAGATTTCCCATGCTGGCAAATCATTTTTGTTACGTTTAAAGGCACCTGTTACCTGACTTACTGCTTTTCCCCACCATTTTCCCCCATGCCTGTCTGTAATGTGCTTATTTTAACACATAAATAAACTTAACTCACCTTAAAACCAGATTATATCACATCACCTTACTGTACCTTCAGAAAACACTGCTGTGTCACACACCCTGTTATCCAGGCATTGTTATCCCAAAACATGGAGAAGCAATGGCAATTATCTCTCCCTTACTTTCGTCCCTTTTCATTTTAATCTTTTAATTACTTGTCTCTTGCTTCAGATTAAGCAGGAAGAGTTGTGACTGTTTTCCCATCAGTTTATCAGAATTACTTTTAATCTACAAGATGACAAATATATTTCAACTGATACTGTCTTGGCTGAATCTTTATTCCAATTTAGCTTTATCATATTCTAGAGCTGACAATACTGAAGTCATGAGTAGAAACACTGACAGCATTTTCTGATGGGCATGAGGAGTGTACCTTCTTTTTCCCCCCCCCCAGTCATTTGACATCAATGGATTGTAAATTTACTTTTTAAAAAACTCTGTCTCCTTGCCAGCGGTGGAATGACTTCTATTTCAAGCAGTATTTTGATTCAACAGACTAATATTTTAACCTCATTCTCTAAAGGCCAGAGTTAAAATCCTTGTATGTTTCATAAACTACTGACAATCATCTTCAAATGACTCCAACCTCCCCCGCAACAGACTGTTTATGCAGCAAAGAGCCAACAACAAGGCAGTAACCCATCTCCTTAATCCAAGTTATTTAAAGCATACTGCTCTGTACAAATCTAGCAGAGCTGTAGGCCAAAGCTTTACAAAGCAAAGAGATTTTCAGGTTTTTTTAAGTTTTGGGTCTCTGTCTTCAAACACCTTCAAAGGGTTCCATATCTCTGATGGAAGCAGGACTTTCTCTCTAAAGGTGACCTTAACCTGGATCCTAAAAACACTTACTCTTAGCCTGTATCTCTAGTATAAAGTCTGCCTGTTCTGTGGCTGGTAATGCCTCAATAGTTTGCAAAACTGCTAAAAAGACAAGATTTAATTTCTTTTTGTGTTTACAAAGACCTACTGCACTCCTTGTTATAGAAGTCAAATTGCTTGTAGCACGTGGCAAAGCTTGTACATCCCTGGGTTCTGAAATCAGCAGGAGTCACAACTGTTCCTAGAGAAAATTTTGCAGCCAGGTAAAAGAACATCTGGAGAAAAAAGTTCTCCAGAACCATCCAAAATTCTCAAAACTGACAAATGCAGGAGCCACCCACTGCCCAGCCCAGTACAAACACACCCAGTACCTTGGGAAATCCCCCCCTGCTCAGGCTGAAGTGATACATTCTCAAACTGCCTCGATTCAATGGTTTTATTTTTCTTAAGAATACTTCCAGAGGACAGAGAAGCACAGACATTTTACAAGTCTTCGTATTCAGTTCTTTCTCCAGTCCTTTAAGAGAAAAAAACCTGCAAATTGAATCTTTTTAGTAAGTGCCAACACTGCTCTCAGCTCTGGCTGGGAGACAGTCCCTGCCCCAAAGAGCTTCCACTCTGAGATATTAATACAAAGGAGAGGGTCACAAGGACAAGAAGGAGGAAGGTGACACAGTTTTCAAGCTGCTGGTGCCATTCCTGGAGACTGGTACATCTGTTTGTGCTGGCAGTCAGGACACTGAAGAGACACACAGTGCACATGGCACAACATGTTCTCTCTGCAGGTGTTTGGAAAGGAGAAGGTAAAGAAGCTCAAGAAAGTTTTCAAGGCAGTCCTGTGATGAGCAAGGCATATGTTCTATGTGGAAGTATTTGCCTATTTACATCCTTTTTTTGAAAAAAAGAAAGAAAATAAAATAGTTAATATGCCAAAAACACATTCATCAAATCAGCTGCCTTACAAAAATAAGATTTTCAAACAATGTCTTTCTAAAATAAATACCAATAGGTAAAAATGGAAAACTAAAAGAAATAAATACATGTATCCAAGCTATTTTGTTAAAACACAAAAAGCATGGTTCTTTACTGAAAAGTAGCCATGGAATCCTGATTAAAGCAGCAACTGTTCAGAGCATCCTTCTCTTCCATGACATAGGAAAATTACTCCCAAGCAGTAAAGAATAGATTCATAATATATATAGGACTGTGTTCCTTATAGGAAAGTACAAAACATTTCCTCCCTTACTGAACAACAGAGACTAAAATGAGTATTAGTATTTTTGGTATTTCCAAGCAGTGAGAGGATAACATTTTTTCTACTGTAGGAAAAAAACCCAAAAGAGTAAAGCCCCATCTGCGAACTTGATTGTTTGGGAATACAAGTGTTTAGTCCCCTGATTGAGTAAAAATTACTCCTTCTTAAAAACACTGAGCTCTTCTTCCTCCTCCTCCTTCTCCTCCCCAAACAGCAACTCTCATGTACAGAAACAAGACATTTCAGCACGAAGCTGCCCACAGAAGGACTGCTCAGCAGAGGGAGCTGGGGCAGCTCGACCTCAGGCAGGAGACTTTTACTGCTTGGGAGCACAAGCTGCACCAGTTTGGGATGGTCCAACATGAACTCAATGTTTCCATGGCAGCACCTTGCATTTCAAGGGGTAGTTCATTGCCCTGAGCTCCTGCTGGCAGGAGTCAGGCTCAGTTTGGCCGGTGTAGGTCACAGTGCTCTTGGTAACAGGAGGCAGGGTACCCTATTCCCCACGCTCATAAGGCAGTCGTACCACTCCAGGAAATCTGTTTCTTTCTTGAAGGTTTCAGGTTTTTTTGTGGTCCTGTATGTCCTCTTACTTTTTAAACTGTTTTTCTATCTATTTAAAAGGAGCAACATGCCCAGATTAACAACAGTGGTCGAGTAGGCAAAGAATAAAATGTCCACAATGCAAGCTCTACGTAGGTTTACAGTGTACTGGTCATGCATAAACCCTACAGATCCTGGCAGGCATTTAAACATTTAAGTTGATGGAAGATCAAATTGCTAATGAACTGACTGCTGAATGGACTGTAGCCAGCTTGGAATCACTGGTAGGTTCTGCTTCTGATGTCACAAGATTTAAGCCATGTCAGTGGTCATCTACTTTAGCCCTTTTTGCTTTCAAGGAAAGATGCTGCAAGAAAAGAAAAGAACAGAAAATCTCCTTAGCAGGCACACCACAAATAGAAGAAAAAATAAAATTAGAATGCTTTCAGTCCTTAATGCCAAATTAAATAAATTCTTACACAAATATCCCTTCCCAAGCTCTGCTTGTTGCAGATATAGGTAAAATAAAGCTATGAAATAAAAATCCACATCTACCCCAAAGTGATATTCTGGCTTGGTATAAATTATCATCCTGCAGTACTTCTGCACCAACTGCAAGCATAGGGACAACTTCCCACTGGAAGCAAGTCGCCAGGTGTTAAAATGCACAGAGAGAGAGATGTGCTCCCAACAACAGATCTGCACAAACACCAGGAGCAGTTACATGAAGGACAAGACTTCAACTACTGTATCAACCCTGCATTTTCACTGGACCTTTGAAACTCTGTGCTTTTGAAGACCTACAAAAAAGGGGAATGAAAATATGAAGGCAATTCTGCAAAATTTGGACTAAGAAATAATTGACTGAGACCAAGATGAGGCTGTAGAAGAACACCTTTTAACACAGAATCCTGTTCACTGGTTATTTGGTTTTACCTTGATACAGGAATAAAGCCTCTCATATTTGAGGAATCCCTTCCTCGCATAAAGATGTACCCTTCAGCACAAAAAGGGTCTGAATGTCTAAAACTTAACATAAATCTGTGTGGTTTGATATGCCTTGCTTATTAAAAATTTACATATATGATTCAAAGCTTAACACAACAAATATTTCTAATTTTTAAACATTTTATAAGGACATCCAAGCCTTTTGGCTGATAATGGATAACTGACCAAATTGGAAAAGACGTATTTTCTCAAAAGCAGCACCAATCTCCAGAGCTTCCACTCACTTTAGGATGAAAGCAATGATTAGGTCTTACTGCAAACCGAGCTCACCTCTATCAAATCAAAAGGTTCTGATAAAATTACACAGAATATCTACGCAGTAGCACCATTACCTTAAGAACACGTTCTCTCAGTCAGGTAGGCAGTAAACTCAAGACAAGTTTTCTTCACTTACAAAAAGCAATTCAAGTTTTATCTGAACAAACCATGGAGTCCCATTCGCCAATACCACCTACCTAAAGGAAAACCTCATCCCAAACTTCAGCCTGTGGAGAGGTCATATCAGTGTGGGATGTTGTGTATTGGATGTGAATCAAAGCACTAATTATTCCAGGAAGAGATTTGATACAACATTGGCTCACCACCAAGTTCAGTGCCTATATTCAGGTGTAAAATGGTTGAAGGCTTCATTTACTAGAGTGGACATGAACCACTTTGTATCTCTGAGATCCTGTGTGCTCTCTGCATAATACGGAAAAACTTTTAATGCATCAACTCACTATCTTCCTCCTTTATATTAAAATCACTACAATCAACAAAAGCAACTTAATTTCTGTTCCATTAAATAGCCAACAACAGAACATAAACACTTAAGAAGTTCAGATACAAGAGCTGCTGCTGCAGCAATGGTACCGTTTGGCCTTTATGCCGATTCCGTACCGTTCCTTGCTGGTAAAAGTGAGGTGCCAGTTCCAGGAGCCAAGCAGATTCAACAGCAGTCACATCTCTCATGTAATACTTAGCAGTCTGTATGACTTCATTGTACACTACCCTAGGAGGAGGGAGAAAAAAAAATAAATAGTGTTTGCTGTAAAGCTGTGAGGGAGAGATGATTAAGAGCATATTTAGACAGTTTCACGTACACACTGCCACAGGTGGCATTTACAGAGTGACAAGAGAGTCTTTAAGCTGTAACTCAGCCTCTCACCTCTTTCCCTTTGGTAGGTCAGAGTGCTCTACATTAAGACACTTTAGATTGCCATGAAAACACCTTCACATACTACTGGGACATATGGGTACAAGACATGTAAGGGCCAAAGGGGACTAACAACTGATGCTTTGGAAGAAAAAATATGTTATTCTGTGATATCATAAGGAAAGATGTCAAAAGCACCAAAACCCTGGACCAGCAACAAGCAGGGCATGAATCCCAGCATGAGTATCCCTGGCGCCAGTCTGCAGGCAAGCAAGATAAGCATTAGAGGAAGAAATCAGCTCTAACTCCTGCCAGAACATCCCCTGGCAAGAGATACAGAAACAGTCAACCATGTGGACTCATCCCTACTGCCAGCATGGGAAACCAATTTCTGAGAACACCCTTCAGGAGGGAAAGTCCTTTTCCCAAAGGAAGCACAAACCCCCACACTGAAGGGTTAGTCACCAAAGCCATAAGGCACTATCTGCCTTCTATACACAGCAGGGCTACAAACACAGAGGTTTGTGGGTTCTCCTTAATTGGTAGTTTACTCTCAAAAGCAAAGAGGAGTGAGTCCAAAATTCTCTTTGCCAAATTTAACGTGAGATATGCCAACTAATACAACTAAAGAGAAGCCTGAGGAAAACAAACCAGAATGAGAACACATCTTCTATACACCTGTAAGAGACAAGAGAATTGAAGCCCTCAGTAGAGGATGGCTGCCCAGGCTGCACTAGCACTGAAGTTTAGGTTGCTGACTGAAGTTAGACTCCTGTCTTACAGGATGCCATGAGCCATGACACTGGGCCAAGTTTATCCTTCAAAGTCTCCGCAACAGGCAATGCAGGACAAAAGTCTGAATCCTTCAGGCTGATCATTCTGACCTAAGAGTTAGGAACACATTTCTGTTTATTACCTGAGCATCTTCGGCCTGCAAATGGAATAATATCCCAGCTGATAGGAAAGTACAACCATTTCTTTCCTCAATCTGCTGGACAGCTATAACTTTTCACATCATGCATTTTATGTGCAAGCCCTTTCCTAGCAAGCCATTTGCTATCACTGAAGCACCTGTTTGACAGGGTATTTCCCTAATAAAAGTAAATTAACCCTAGTTCTGTCTAGGTACAGAGACTAGTTCAAGAACAATCTGCAATGCAAGATATGGTGCCCTCTAAACAAGGGTCACCTGGCTCTGCTTTCCAAACGCTGCAGGGGTTTTTGACAGTTAAATGTCACTGTATTGCCCTGATTTATTTGGATACTGCTTACAAAATGCTGCAAAGGAAATGCCAATTGGATTCTCTCTGTGGTACCCATGACCTTCTACGTGTATTTATCCACTGGTGGAGACAAGGCATTCAGGAACATATATGGATGCTGCCTTAAAAAGCCCCAGAAGAAGTGAGAGCAGCTTTAACTCACCAGCGTGGAGGTTTCTCTGCATACAGCACTGAGGTGGGGTGGATATGAAGCTCATGGTCATCACGGATAGTCCTTGAAAGCAAGATACTATTTCAGACTGCACATCTATTCATTAACATTTCCTCAGTAAGAATGTTAATAAAAGCAAGAATGAAAGAGTTGGAGTAAATTAACAACATTGCATTTAATGAACAGATGAAACGAGGCTTAAATCCTGGCCAAAGGAACAACTGACAATTCAATATCCTAAAAGAGTTCTGCTACTTTTTCATTTAATGTAAGCATTTCAGGCTCTTATTCACTGTTGCACTACAACTCTACTTGCTTAAATTAACAGAAGCTAATTACTACTAATATCAGCTTCCCACTATTAATAACTTGAGTAATATTTGCCAAAGAGAAGAGATAAACATTGAAGCAGTTTGCAAATACAAAACTTCAAATGTTTAGTAAATCAATTGCCACATGTTTCTAATTGCAAGTGGCTAAAGAAGCATCTGTTTGGTGATTAAATTTAGATTTATTAATTAAAGGAGCTTTCCAACAAAGCTACAGTTGTACTGAAACTATATATAGTTACCTGTAAGCTCCAGTGGAGTGGAATTTAGCTGCATTAGCAAAGAATCCAGAAACTATACATCTCAAAACAGGATCTGGATCACCTGAATGGAATAATTTTTCTGTCAAATGAGTCAATGAAATGGCAAAAATCCCTAAAATACCACTTAATCACCTCAAACAATTTTTCACACTGTATAAGATGTTGATAGCAAAGGAGTGAAGGCAGACAAACCCCTCAATATCTTTTGATTTCATTTTCATAGCAAATCAAAAACTACTGCCTAAAAAACTACTGTTGCCACTGGTGTCTCCATGCAGAGAGTTTCCCAGTCTTTACAACCCTGTGTGACTGCTGAGTATTGAAGTTTGGTTTTTCAGAGGAGTTATGACAAGTGCTGAGAACTAGTCATGGCAACTCTGCACACACAGCACAGCTGGAAATCAGATCCCAATGACTGAACAGCATTTTGAACATACTAGAAAATGGCTTTTTGAAAAGTCAAAGAGGGAACAGGGTGACCTATTTATGACTCGTTTTGGTAAATCTGACCATTAAAAATATAATCAGTGGTAATAATCTCTTGCTGGAAAACTTAGCTAATGAAGATTGGGCTAAATTTTAATTGTACAAATATGCTAAAATGCTGTTCTGCAGCTACTTTTAGGGGGAAAAAACCTGGTTTTAATTAACATTATTTTTAGGCCAGGGAGAAAATACTTCAAAGGTTACAAGAAAAGCAGGAAGCAGACTGACAATTTTGAAACTACCTTCAATATGTATTGGACAATGGGTTAAAAAAAATAATTCACCTTCACTGGACTTCTTTGGCACTTTAAAGCGGACAAGAAGCTTTTTCAGCTGCTCTCTTACAACAGAAGCTCTAACAAGTCCTTTGTAGTTCAGAAAGTGTTCCTGACACCACTGGGAGCTCTTGCTGTGCTGTACAGTGAGAAGAATAGAAAATACTGCTATGAGATACCATCAGCAAAACAAATCCCAATCTCTTTTGGATAGTCTTGTTCTCTTTTAATTCTGTCTCCTACAACATATTTATTGTGGTTTTCTCTGAAAATTACATTACACCTAACAAGGGTACTTAGCAGCAATAACTACAAAACATGTTCAAAAAACTCCTAAATAAGCAGATCAAATGCTATGGGGTGTTTTCAAACAGATGTGCTTCACTTCTTCATATGTGGTGAAAGAGAACAAGCATCAGTTGCCCCATTTCATTCTCTCAGATCATAAACTAGTCCGTTTTCAACCTCAAAATGCAAACAACCTTTTCTGTACACTGTTTCCACTGGTCTTCTCTGTGCAAAGAACTGTTTCTCCAGCAGCCAGCACTCATTCCAAGATCTCTGCATTCGGCTGTTTCTAAGAGAATCACGCAGATATAAAATTTAAGGGGCAACATTTCAGTTGGTGCCTGTCTGGCTGCTTTGTGGCTGGGGAAAAAAGTCATATTTAAACACTTGAGTGGTTATACTACTTCAACTCAGCACTGCTGCAAATATATTATTCCAGAATGGCTTTATACCAGCAAAATATAATTCTCCCAAATAGGTGTAGCACTTCAAAACTATTAAGTGAAACATCAGCTTACAGAGTAGTATTGAGACTGATCTTAAACCTTAGAGTAACTACATAAGGTCAATGAAAAACAGGGTACAATGATCAATGAGTTATTTTAAAACAAACAAACAAAGACTCAGATTTAGATGCACTTTATCATCAGTAAAATATGAAAAAATATTATCATTAGAAATTTGTACACTTGTTTTCCCCAAGCCCTTTCAAAAATCCCAGTCTCCTTGAAAACACAGCTGCCTACCCATGCTGCACCCAAACTAAACTCTCTTTACTCCCTGTCCCAAGAACTGTAGAAGGTCTGTGACAAAGTAGGACCAGAATATCTTTTTAAGCAGAACTATCACTTAACACCTCAGCTTTGAGGATGCTGTATCCAGAACTTCCAGATTCAGAACTGAGAACTCAAATTCTTCCCATTCCTGCAAATCCACATACACTTAAACTGACTTACTTTGACAAAGGCTTCATAAACATTAAGCATAGTGAGATGATCACCTTCTTCCACAGCAAACTTTCTGTGTTGCCTGGCCTGGAGAAGAAGAAATAAAACTTCAGAAACAGACTGATTTTTGCAAAAATCATGTCCAATATGCCCAGTTCCCATCAGCTCTGTATTCCCTGGTGACTATTAAAATTCTTCCTATCTAGGGCAGTTCTTTCAGGCAACAGCAATATTTCACTAGCCCTATATTCAGGAGCACTTCTGCAACTGAAACTAGAAAAATTATCTGATAAAGAATCTCCTTTCATCAAAATTAGGCTCCTGCTACCTATCAGGAATTCGCTGCATCTTAATGCTTTCTGTTTTATTCATCTCAAAAGGAAGTGGTGTGTGGGAAGGTTTGGGGATTGGGTTTTTTTTGGTAAACCCTTCCACTGACCAATACCGGTTTACAACCTTTCATGTTTCTGGTCCTCAGAAGGAGTTTTTTAGCACTAAAGAACCCCAAGAATCCCATTATTTGTTTTTTTCATTTACCTACAGTCAATAGGAACAGTTTCAGACCTTGCTTCATTTTCATCCAAACTTGCAGTTTCCAAAAGGTATCAGTATTTACTTATTTAGTATTAAGTATTTACTTAGCAGAAATCCAGGAATGTGGAACTAACACAGAAAATGAGACACAACTGAACTTACAGCCTGAGCTTTTTGATTTGGAGGGATCACAAAGATGTTTTGAATCTGCATCATGGCAGCAATTGTCAAAATCTCCTGGGAGCAGCCAAAATTTCCTGAGGAGTAAATGGAGAAATTCAGTAAAGGAAACTTTCTTTCATTCAACTCACTCCCATGCAGAATAAAAAGGACAAGAAGCAGAATACTTCTTTATAGTGTATAAAGGTACTCCTGGATTTTTTTTATAAGATTGAATGTTTTCAATGGAAAACTTAAGAGACAAATGTGTTAGACTTATTATTTGAGAGGTTCATGAGTTTAACCATTTTTCATTAAAGACCATACCAAGATGAAGTACAGTTTGTCTTGAATTTAGCAAATGTCCACTACTACACTACAGTGATATGCCTGTGAAGAAACTGTCATTGTTTTTTCTCCTACCTGATTCCAGAAGCATCTTTGCAAACATAGGATTCAAAGGAAACTCTGCTATTCTCATTCCCAGAGGCTCTGTTAACCGGCAGTGCATGTCCAAACCTGCAGCATATCAATAAATGCAGCTGTGACACAGGCAAAATAGCACAGAAAAGCTTCTTTAAGACTTTAATGTATACAAAAGAGCAGAATTACAAGCTAAAATATAGCAAATGCACCTAAGAGTTGCTGAATGTAAGTTACAGTAAGCTTCAAGATACTCCTTGATATCCATTTACTCTCCCATGGGTCACCAGAATGGTTTTTTTTCCAAAAATACTGGAACACACAAGTTTCTTAATTTTGACAAAGTTCCACTGTTGCTGCCAATGGTTTGGAAAACCTGCAGCCCAAGTCAATAGTGGAATGGCCTCCTGCAGTGAAACCCCTACAGCAAGGGTACCCCATGCAAACCACCACGTCATATTGGAACTCAGAGCTTTCTGCTGAGATTTCAGGGTAAGATTTAAATGGAAAAGCCTTTCCTTTGCAAAAGGACATAAAAATAGAATTAAAGAAAAGAATACAGACACAGGAATCGATAAGAAGGGGGAAAGCTCCCTAAAAAAAAGGCAGCAAAGACTAAAAATTGAAAGAGAAAACAGCAAGAAGTCAAGCTGTGCTTTGCCTCCTTGTCATAGACCATACAAGAGAAAGGCTACACAAAGAAGGACTAACAAGAGCCCAATAACAGGACTTTGGGGCACTGTAGGTTGCATAAGTGACCACAGCAAAGTGACCTGAGGGAAAACAACTGTGCCTACCCATTATATAAACACAGTATTTGTCAGACTGTGTGGTGGCAACAAACCCACAGCTGTCCTTCAGCTCTGCTTCACAGAGAAGAGCAAAACCACAAATCCAGTCAAGGGATTAGCTCTCCTCTAACTCGTGTCAGTGTATCTGAAACCACAAATACCTCTATCCAGTGTTTACTTTATTATTTGATATGTTATCATCTCGCTTATGACAATGCAGTAATTCACTCACCACACCCCTACACTGCTCAAGAAAACCTAACAGGCTTTTCACATCACATCACAGTATTTTCCTCAGGAACAGGTACAAAATGCAGCTTATGTGAAACGATGAACTAACAGATTTAAATACAAAAGTCACAGAAACGACAAAAATTAAGGTTTATTTGACTACTGCCATATAAGAAGTTTAAGTTCTTCCACAATTAATAGCTATTAAAGTATAGTAGAATGGGCTGTCCTTCATCTATAGAAAGACAACTGCATTTGTAAGTAGGAAAAAGGAGAAATTACCATCTTTTTCACTTTCTACATGTGCACCAAGCCAAAATGCTTTGGCTTCTGCTGAATCCTACAAATGTCAATACAATTTTGCATGATCTGTATATAGGCTATGCACAGATGTCTTGGTAGCAGTAAGCCTGAATATACACAAAAGGCTTGCATTGGATACTAGTTGGAATAGGTAAAAGTTTCCTTCAAATAATCCTGGAATCAAACCATTATATCCATATATATATATATATATATGAAATTGAAGATTAAAGATATTACAAAGATTTTAATTGAACATGTTCAGGAGAGATTATTCAAGCTCTGTAGCACTAAAAATTTGCAAGTAAATATCACTAGTATGTGACGGACTCAGGGATTAAAACACTCCCTTTTAGACTTAGGTAGAGTCATTGTTTCTGATGGATGACAACTTACAAACAAATCTTCAACAAAACCTGAAATGCAGCTAAAAATAAAACCACTTCTTAGCTGTTTATTCAACTTCTAAATTATGCTTAAAAACAATAAACTCCAACTGACAGCGCTTGGACTTTCAATGGGACATCAAAGGAGAAGGCTGAGCAGAGATACTCCTGATGTAATCAGTTTGCAGCACTGTAAAAATAATCCTTCTAAAAACAGTGGTGTTTATCCAACACAACTATCTCAGCCTTAAAAGCATCTGCCCTGCACAAGTTGGCACCACACAGGCCTGACCCCAAACTGCACATTTACATGTTACTGCAATGCAAATGATGAAATCCATGTTCCTACTTGCACAAGAGAAATTTAATCCTCCCTGCACCTGCAAATGCTTGAGCAGCTTCACCTCTGCAGCTTATATAAAATTTCCTTAATAAACCACCTAAAACCTTAAACTTGAGCACAAACTGAAGAGTGAATCCATGTATCACACACATGCACACACATTTCTTTCCATCTGAAACACCAACATCAGCACTTCTCTGCTTTGGCACACAGCTGGGAGCCAAGAGAGGAACAGCACTGTGAAGAACACTTCTGCCAAAACAGCAACCAGCTAATCAGGGGGTTTATTGAACTTTCCTCTCCATTTCCCTAAGGTGGTTTTGGCTGTGAATTCACCCTTGCAACAGGCTTCTGAGCCACTGTGATGTTCTCTGTTCCCAGCTGAAAAAAGGTGCCAAGAACCAAGTGCCTTGAGTGAAACCCTCCTTTGCAAGTTGGAACTGAACCAGCACAGGGCAAAATCCTGGCCAAGCAGATTTACAGCTCCCTGAGAGTAAGAACAGAGCAGACTGCCACAAGTTACAACACAGCATTTGGGAATTATGTGAAAACAGCCACAGACCTCTGGAAGCTTCCAAAACTTACACAATCTCCTTTATGCTGCCTCACGTTTACATTATGGAGCAAATATTGTTAACTTTGAATTAACTACAAACACGGAGCTAAAATCAAACACAGCTTCATTTTGATTATGTGGTCTCATGTCAAGTTTCTGTTTTAAGTTTGTTGCATTCAAAAAGTTTGAATAGCTGTCAGAAAACTCAAAAAAAAAAAACCAGTTCTTCCTATAAACAAAATTAGGCAGCATACATCCCACTCACCACAACTAAAAGGAATTGAAAACTGTGTATAAAAAATACTACTAACAGTGTGATTTGAGTGTTAAAAGAATCCAACAGCCGCATAATGAATAAAATCAAAATGAACACACTTAGAATCAGAGATTATCTCAAGCTGGAAGGGACCCACCCATAAGCTCAAGTCCAACTCCCTGCTCCTGGCAGAACCACCTAAAACTAAACCATATGCCAAGAATATTGTTCAGACTCTACCGAATTTGAGAACAAGCTGTGATTAGTAAATCAGAGAACACAGTAAAAACAATATATTCTATTAAGTGGCTAAATAGTAGAAAAGTACTTTGAATTATGGTCTCAGGATCCATCAGTCTATTTTTTTTTCTTTTTGTCATTAGAAGTTTGTCTGTATCTGTTCATTTGTCCATAACTAGAAAGTTCAATACTAAAACTATTTAAAGCATGAAAACTCAGCAAGCTATGCAATGAAACACACACACCGCCTGTGAGAAATAGAGTTCCAACTCATCCAGGGGAAAATGTGATGGTTTGAGGAACGATCAAGGATTATTTTTTATGGTTGCATTATGTAATCACAGCTAACAGAATCCTAACAGTTTGGCTTGCTGTGGATTTGAACTCTGCCTCAGCTGCAGGACTAACATCACAACAATAGCACTACATTGCAGCAGGTGTAGCTTTACAGCCAAATGCCATCCTGCATTCAGAGCAGAGATACAGACTAGAATGCATTTAAAAAATTATAATTAGATTGGCTCTTAGTAACTTTTGTCAGTCATACATTCAAAATCATACCAATGAGACAGTTTGAAAACTAACACTTGCTTTCCTAAGCCATGAGGAAATCACACTTTATATGGAGTTTCATCCAGAGCCTCCAGGGACTGGCCTCTCAATGCTTAGGCAGAGTTCCACCAAACACATGAAGATCAGATAATGAATGAAAGGTGCTAACAGGAAAACTGACAATAGACAACTTACGCTTTTTTGAAGTCCTACCAAGGAACAAAGGAGCAATTCTATTAGCCTTGCTAAATTCTAGGTTATTACAAGCAGGGTAACAAGAGATGTTAAACCTTTACTTTCAACCTTTTTTTGTTGATACTTACAAGTGCTGCATTTCCATCAGTGGCACAGTTACATGAAATGAAAGACCATCACACCAAAGGCTTGAGTATCTAACAACTTATCTAATTGAATAATTAGTGTCTAATTTAGTGTCTAATTCCTATACTGGCTTAATTAGTGTCCAAACTCCCTTTGTATCCTCATACCACTCTGTATGGATAGAAGAAACAGAAATAGGATCTGACTGGGAACAAACATCCCATCAGCTCAGAGCCCTGTTCTAGCAAGGACAAAGAGCTGGCTTCCTCCCAGGAAACTGCAGGGAAATACACAGAAGATAGCTGTAAAACACTAATTTATTCAATCTAAACAGTTAAATTCTAGTTGATACTCCATGCAATACATTTGTAGTTCCTCATAGAATGTTACTGCTGCCTTTTGATTCCTTATCTGTTTGAAAAAACCAAAGAAAAAGAAAGCAAATCCTGAAGAGACTGAGATACACTTTAAAAACCCACCAAAAAAAGCTTCCAGCAGTCTGGGCTGCATTTCTCTTTTCTCAAAGCACAGTTCTCAAATGCAAGCTTGATGAATGCCCATCCAATCACCAAATACAAATTACAATATTTGCATAACTCATGCAATACAACTGTAAATAAAGCAAAGCATTATGTTCTCACCTCCTAAAGCATACAGCAACTCTAGAGCTTGCACCATTGACTGTGCAGGAGGTGGCTGTGAAGAGAAAATGCGCATTGATTAAAGTTATCAGCACAGAACACATGAATTTTCATAAAAATTCATAGATCTTCCTCTTGTACAAAATCCTTAACTACCTACCTTTCTATTTCTGCACAATGAAGAAAGAGCTCTCACTCTCTTCCTTCTTCATAAATTCAGTGCAAAGGGACTACAGCTACAGTTCTACAGAACCTCACAGTTTGTCTTTCTAAGACTTTCCTGACTTCTCAACACTTCTAACAGCAAATTCTGGAATACAAACAGTCATTTTTAAGTTGTCACACACGGTATTTGCACTGTTGACTCCCAGAAATACACTTTGCTGCCTGACAGGGGACAGTGAGTTATGTTTTCCAAATCAGCAGGGTGACTGCTTCTGTGGGTTATCAGCAAGTCACCCACTGATCTTTCTTAACCCCAAGGAAAGGTGACAGAGGCTGGGACTCACTTTGGAGCCTGGGACTCACCGAAAGGAAGGGGAACCTGAGCACGTTGTCGATGCCCAAAGCCTTGAGCTGCAGGATGACGGGGGCCAGGTTACTGCGCTGCATCTCTGGCACTGTGGACTTGGGCAGCTTCTCAAAGTCATCCTCTGTTGGGGGACAAAACAAAGCAAGTGGAGACTGAGCCTCAACTCCCACCCTGTGCAGTCAACACAAGAGAATCCGACCCATTTCAAGTTTAAATTATCACATATGAATATTTAACAGGTGTTAAAAGATGATCTCTAACCTAAAGATGATCATTCTCTGATTACTGTATTTTGTGATACTTTAATTTAAATAGAAATTCAATGGTTTTGGCTACACTGCTCATTCTGTAGCTCACCCACCCATATTTCAATTTGAAATGCTATAAATTCTTCACAGAAATCTGGAAACACTTTGCTTGTCTTCTGTTTAATGTTTTTGTCAGAAAATAAAAGGCAGGGTGCAAAATGAGTTTTTTAAAGAAGCGACATGGAAAAGTTCAAAACCAGCATGTTTTCAATATAAGAATACTTTTCAGTAACTACTCAAACAAAAGGAGGTTTAGAATACATTCTTAAAATAAAGATTAAGGGTTGAAAAACATTTTATTTAACAATGCCTTTTTAAAAGCACATTCAATATAAAGTCTAAGTCTGGAAATACAGTTAATATAAGGTCAAAATCCCTGTACTTTCCATTAACCCACTCTTCTGCAGTAAAGAGAAAGGCACATGTTACATTGTAGTCACCTGGATTATTTTCATTTCTACAGAACCCTTTTCTGTCTCTGGTCTATCTCAAACCTTTCCTAAGACAAAGACAGTGTATGTTTCTCTGCTGTTTTCTACTCTGTGCACATTCTTTTTTTTCCTTTTTATTTTTCCTCTTTTAAATCTCTCCTTAAAACACTCCTTAGAGCAGCTCTTGAGCACACAAAAATATCTTTAGGGTAGTCATGGTTTCTCCAGTAAAACACTTATGAATCTGTGTAAGCTTGGGATGTTATTCAGCACACACTCTCTCCTGATTCTTATTGGACACATATAAATTCAGAGCATAAATCATGTCTTGGTTTAATGTGGCAACTGCTGGCAAGCACATACACATTTTAAAGGAAAATATTTGATCTCCCTGAGTCTCAAAGCTCCAGTAAAACTAGAGGGGACCTGAGGCACATCAGCAATGGCAGTGCTCAGCTGCAAAGCCTCTCTCATTAAACACCTGAGAACAGACACTTGGACTGCAGCTTTCTGGACACTGTAAGGTGGCCAACAGATTTATTTGTAACTGTAATTTTTCTACAGTGCCATGGTCACTGATTCAAGGGAAGAATTTAGGGTTGGCTGCTGTTCCTAGAAAAAAAAAAAAGAGACACAAAGAAGTTTTCCCTCAGTTATGTGAAGTATTTCCAGAGCCTTTTTGTTATCACAGACTTCAATTAAAGAAAGTATTCCATGTGAATATTTTAAATTAAAGCAACTGTTCAGCAAATAAAAACCATTAAAGAACAAACTTTTTAGTAGGCTCGCCATTCTTAGAACTGCATTAACATTACAGGTTTCTAATTGCTGACCCTGCTCAACTTGTGCTCCTGACCCATAAAAGGATTCAGCTTCCAATGCTCAGCACGTATGAACAATGCATTTCTAAAGAAGACAGAGGAAAAACAAAGGGAAATGACAGAGGAAAAACAAAGGGAAATTTCTTCCTGTTGATGAAAGCACAAACACAGTTTTGTTCTCCTTAACCTAACACTAAAATTAATCCCACTGTGAATAAAAATGGCAGTCAGAGCAGCAGGTTCACCCTCCCTGCAGCTCCCAGTCCCGACCTGTGTAAAGCCTGTAGCACTTCCCGGAGCGGTTCCGCCCGGCGCGTCCCGCCCGCTGGTTGGCCGAGGCTTTGGACACCGGCACCACCACGAGGCACTCGATGGCTGTTTTGGGGTTGTAGGCCCGGAGCTTCACAAAGCCACAGTCAATCACAAATGCAATGCCATGAACTGTGATGGAGGTCTCAGCGATGTTGGTGGCGACGATCACCTGCAGACACAGACACGGGGAGGACACTGTGAATCTCAATCTCCGTTACACTACCAAGCCTTTGCACCAGTGCACCAGCACTCAAATACAGGCCACGTGGAAGATCTCACACATGACAGTTCCAGTAAACACTCCAGAGTACAAAAGGATACAGTACAAGAAGCAGAAGGAGCTGCCAGCTTGAAATCAGCCCAGTTTTCACAGCTTCACAATCACTTTCCTATTCAAATTTATTCTCTCTTCATAAGAAGAACTTGGCAGTGTTTGCAGAGAAAATCATTGGCAGTGTTTGCAGAGAAAAAGATTAACTGACTGTAAGTCAAGTGTTCTTATGTAGCAAACTAAAAATATTTTCTTTCTTCTTCTCAGTTATGCTGAACTGTTCCATGCACACTGGAGTGAGGTGGGGGATAAAAAGGGAACACAGTTGCTCAAGCATTAAAAAGTAGATCTTGAAAGTTAATTGATTAATGTCATATCCTGAAGAGAAAGGAAGTATTTATACTCAACATTCTCCCATGCCAGATGAAAAATTTCACCTGTCAGCCTTCAGCAGGTACAAGAATTTTTAAAAGTCACCCTGGTATAGTTTTGTCAGCTTATTTCAGCCCAAGACAGGGTCTGCCTAAGCAGAAAGCACTAATCATACCCCATTCTATCCTTCTGTGACATTAAATGTCCAAACAAGACTTGCAGAAGTCAAAACAAAGGTTTTTTTATACTAAAAACCTAGTTCTCTACTAAAACCAAGTTTTAACTTGTTTCTTATGTGAAACTACACCACTTACCCTCTCTAGCACTAAATTTTCCATCCCTGGTGGAAAACAGCCATAAAGATTTAGATCACACAAAAAAAGTAGAAAGAGACAAAAGCAGAGTTCAGAGTGTAAGAAGCTGCAACTGGATGAAGACAACTACGAGGTTGGATGAAGACCCTTAAAAATTGCAAAGTTGATGAGGTAGACATGAGACTTAGAACTGACATCTGTATGAGTGATCAAAGATGAAAAGGGAAGCCAGGGAACATGTTCTTGGTTCCCAGCTTGAAAACTCACAGGCAGTGTTGGGAGATGCAGAAAGTCTCCCTCAACAAGCATTTGCAATAGTCCCACCCAGGGTGTGAACCTGATAAATCCAACCTGTGTAATGCAGACACCTTTCTGGGTGGCAGGAATTGAGACACAAACAGCAGCCTCACCTTCCTGACAGTGTGAGGGACTCTCTCAAACACTTTCATTTGCTCAGGAGAGGGCAGCCCAGCATACATGGGGAGAACACGGAGGTGTTTCTTCATTCCGGTGCGAGCAAGGGCCCGAGCCTGTTCTATGAGCATGGAAACAACAGTCTCCACTTCCTCCTGCAGCCAGAGCAGCACAGGGCACAGAAAGAGAGAGGTTTAATATCACATAGATACCACCCAAATACACCAAAATAATATTATTTTAATTGTCGAAAACTCCAGGATCTTGACCAGCTCCCTCAGTGTTGTAATGTTCTTACATAAATTGCTATTCATAATAAATACACCCTTGTATGTGTATTTACGTTCACTATTATTTGAGACAATGTCACAACAAATACATGAGCAAAATCACAAGGGAAGGACTGAACAAAGTCCAGGAGAAAGCAGGTACATTTTCCTGTCTATCTCAACTTGTGAGAGCAAAATGTGGAGCCAAACTATTTTTACCATGCAGAAAGCTGCAGGCCTGGATGGGGAATGACACAGGAACAGCATTGACACCTATTGCTCAACTTCACAGTAATCTCAACCATGGCATCTCAAACACAGACAACAAAATGTTCAAACATTGCCTCATGAGATGCCAGATTCATTCTTCTAAAGTTAAACCAATAACGTGGATAACAATTTAATTTGAAAATATGCAAGATGTTATTGAAGCTCTTCAAGGTGGCTCCTCACTGGAAAAATGATAAGTTACCTCCCATTTGCTCTTCTCCAGCTGCAAAGTGAGCTGACAAGCATAAATAGAGCAGAAGAAAGCAGCAAATTTTTATCTCATAGCAATTTGTTTTTCTGTCAAACACTTCAGATGCTAAGCCTAACAAATGTAAATTCCATTTGCTTTAACTATTAATGATGACTCACTGTCAGTGTAACAGCTGTGCATGTGTGACTCGCACCAACAAACCACATACTATTCCACTCACTAACAAGGCTGAAAAAATACAGCATCAAAGAAGAAAACTATCATCCATCACTAGCTTTGATCAATTTGGACCATACTTTTTCTGTAAGTCTTAGGGACTGGCCTAATTTTGCCCCCATCAATACAGAAATGTTTGTCATCTTTACTGAGATTAAAATAAGCACAACTAAGGAAAGAAGGAGACTAAGGAGGCTTCACAAAGCCCACAATACAGCACTGAAAAGCAAAGAAAATTCCTTATGGCTATACCTGGCCAGTTAAAAATGCCAGAATATCACCATCGTTCTCCATCTGGTGAATTTTCATTGTAGTTTCCACAGTTGATTTTACATAGTCGGGAACAGGGCTATGGGGAGAGAAAACAGCACAGATATGAGCAGAAAAATAGATACAGACTCCTCCCCTCCACAAAGAACCACCAGAGCAGCTTTGGACACCAGACATCAGCCACACTAAATTTAGCTCACAGTGCATCCTGGAGAATCAGCCTTCTGCAACTCATTTGGTTCTTTCATACTACAAGAAGATTTAAAACATGTCTGCTGCTATAAGTAATATCCAAGTGTTTCCCAAATTGCATGTTACACCTTCCTGACCACTGATCTGGGAATTTCTGAGCTCTAACCTGGACAAAATGATACCACAGTTGCACAGTCTCACCACTGACAGGATCAGACAGGAACACACCTCTGGAGGTAAAAGATGTCCACTGGAAACGTCCTTCCCTCGACAGTAAGGATCACACTGGTATCTTTGCTGGGGTCACCAGTATCATTTTGATTAAAGAAATCCCTGAATTTCTATGTAAAATAAAAACCAAAAACAACTTTCAGTTTGATAATTCGAGGAACTGAGGGAGAAATCTAAAGACATGAAGCAAATAAATTTGACAGTGACAATTAAATATGTTAAAGGTTGCTATTGTTGCCTTCTATTCTCCCTGGGGCTTGGGGGTTTAGCACAAATACAGTCTTGCATGTTTACTACTTTGAGAAGCAAAAATCAAAAAGAGGTAATAAATTATATCAGCTGATACAGTTGGAAAAAGCAGATACATAAAGTTCTTACTGGATCTATCACATTAGCAAGGTCAGAGCTAAGAAGAATTTAAATGATTGGTGAGAAAAGTTTTGGATAAGATGAATGATATTGCAGCTCTTACTGAACACCAAGATCTCACTTTGTAAAAGCAGAGTCAGGCAGATTTATCTAAGTTTTTGATTTTTTGATTTTGTGGGACACCTTCATAAATTTAGATTTATTGTCATGAAGTATTTTCAATAAATAAGAGCAAAAGATTGAACTTAAGAACTCAATTCATCTCAACTTTTACAACCATTACAGAGATAACCATAAACTTTATATATTAAACAAATATTTATATAGTCACAACACTTATTTTGCTCCTATAAAATTATTTTACATTAACTGTAAACAATTTGAAATGTGATTTGTGGCAGTTAAAATTTTGCATTATAGTGTAAAGAATATACAGTAGTGCAAGCACTACCAAAGCACAGCACACTATCAGCATTTATGGCATATGGTACTTGCCACTAAAGGAAATCTCATCAGGGCTACATGCAAACCTTACCACCACAACTCATTAAGGACAGTGAGGAAAAGTATGGAGAAAAGGAAGGCACATGATACAGGAGATGGAGAAGCTGCCTTATGAGGAGACACTGAAAAGGCTGGGGCTGTGCTTGGGGAGCAGAAAGTTGAGAAGACACAAAGCTGAGGTTTACAGAACCAAAGGTAACAGATAAATATAAAACTGGGGTTTGGGCTGCTTTTTTTCAAAACACAAATCCCACACTACTAGAGCTGGGAGATCCTTGATGAAACCAGCAAGCTGAAAGAAATTAAATAGAGTACTTCACTATATAGCAGGTGGCAAACCTCTGAAAATTGCTCTCACATGCTGTCTTGGAGTCTTAAGAGCTCCATGGAGCAGATTCAAAGTCAAATTAGCAAACAGCAGGTCCATAAACACGTGCTAGAAGGAAACAGCAGGAATTTGCTGTCTAGTATCTCTATTACAACCACTGCAGATGCTGAGGCAGCTCAGAGAGAACAGACCCACAGCAGGTGCACAGGCTCATGTGCGCTCCCTAAATAGCTCCTGTTGTGGCTGCTGCTGCAGACAGAACACAGGGCTGGATGAAACACTGTTCAGATCTAGGAGAATTCTTCTTCTGTTCCCACTGAAAATTAAATTAACCATGTTTTTAGTAGCTTACTTCAGTCTACAAGGCAATCAGAAAACTAGTAAGATCTCACTGAAATTAAGTCTACATATTTATCACTTATTTCTACTGGTCTATGGTTGCTCAAATCAGAGCTAAACCAATGTCAAGATTAAGCCAAAAGAATATCTTTTTATACACCACCACCACCAAGAAGAAAAGAGGTATTAGCATATGAAAAGCAGATTCATATTTAAATTCAATTCCAAAATGGTTTGCTAGTACATGAAAACCAAACACAGCCATCTAACCACAGCAGGTTTCTTCCTGCACTCCTTCCTCTCCAATTCACCACTCAAGCAGCAGCAATGCTTCACAGAGGATAAGCTGTACATAAACAGCAGTGGAGCTGTCACTTCAAGTCCCTTCATTTCACCCCAAATGTGGGAGCTGTACCTCTGCATCCAAGGTGGCTGAAGCCACAATGAGCCGAAGATCCCCACGCTTCTTCTGAATCTAGGACAGAGACCAACAACAGCCAGAGTAAGACTTATTTTCTAAGATATTTAAAGCATCCATGTTACCAGAAACTTCTCTATAAACATACTTTGAAACTATAAGACAGCTGATGAATGAAGCACCCATATCACCCTAGAGACCTAAGAACTTGATGACTGTTGGGAGTTTTACATTTTGATTTTAAAGAAATGCAATTTGTTATGATGAATTTCTGGTGGGGTAGGACTCCAAATCTTCAGTAGGTTGAAAGTCAGCAACAACACCCTATCAGATCACTTCACATGATCAACAGCAGCAGAATGAACAGTCTTTTTAGTACTATCATCTAAGGAGAGATTTCAGCATCAGGGGAAAAAAACAGAGGATCCTGAATGTCAGATGACCCAAGTAAATAGTTGGGTATGTACAGTAAGGTTCAGGATCAATGAGAAAGTAGTAATCACCCTCCCTCAAGTGGGTTCACTTCTCGGCCATCACCATCAGGGGTTCCACAAAAAGAATGAAAAGAATGAAAATTATGTGTGTTACATAGAACTGTATTAAAATTTAAAAATAAAAATTACAGATAACTATGAATTAAAAGATAATAACCTTTTTTAGTAAGCCAATAGCAATATCTGTATAAAGAGTCCTTTCATGAGCTTCATCCAGCATGAGGACACTGTGAATAAAGCAGAAAGGTAAGATTTCAGAAATTATTTGACTGACACTAGAATCACTGTCTTCTAGAAATACCATTATCTGAAATCTGCTACTGGAGTGTTACTGTTCCCATCCCCTTAAAAATCTGTGGAAATTAAAAAAAAAATACTTAGAGCAACAAAATAGAGAGGAAAATGTAGGTAACACCACATGGCACATACACACTGTTCTTTATTCAGCCTAGTTTTTGGAAAGGGGTTGAAGCAAAAAGTCTATGCTTACTGTACTGCATAGGTTTTTTGGGTACCAGAAAAGATTGTGTTTGTTGCTGATTTTTTTAAAATTTGTTAGTAACAGAAAGAAAAAGTGAGTTTAAAACTAGCAAATTAAACAATTCAGGCTCCATTTAACTTTTGTTCCAACACCACAGTATCAGGTCCTGCTGGGTTTGGTGCTGCAATGATCCACTGATTTTGTAACAGTCTTTACAACATAAAAAAGTCAAACTCCTACAATAATTTTCACATTTTAGGGTAGTTAATTTATAATAATCACAAATAATTTATAAAAAAACTGTTATCATAATAGCTAAAAAAATGCAGTTGTTTACCAAATTACATTCCAGCAAGCATTCATTCCATGTTTCCTTACCTGTATCTTGTTAACAAAGGATCAGCCATCATCTCCCTCACCAGCATACCATCAGTTAAAAACTAAAAGTGAATGCAAAGAAAAATGTTTTAAAAAAATCCCTCTTAGGTAGTCTTGAGTAGCCATGTGAGTTTTAAAAACGATTTTCCAGCGTTTTGCCCATATTTTTCCTTGCCTTTAATTTTCTATTAAATTGATCGATTTTCTGCTATGGAAGCCAAATATGTATTTCTGAGTCCTAACCCAGAGGTAAGCAGAGTGATTACTTTTTAATCAGTATTGAATTTTCTAAAGTTCATTATTTTTTGTTTGTTTGTTTGTGTGTTTTTTTAATATCAGATTGGCAGCAGTGGATGGCAATAGAAGTGTTTGTCTCTTGTCTTTACATGGCTAAACCTCCTCCATCAACAACATCCCATGTGCCAACCCAGTCTGGACCCTCTCAAAGCAGCTCCTTAATATTTGTCACACACTCCTGACCAGAACACAAACATTAACATTTCAACGAAGTACAACATTTGGATTTCATCCTTTATTTCTACTGGACTGTGGAAACCTTATGTAACCACCAAAGGTAGTTTGAACTGTGACTCCAACTGTGGCTTTGAACTAGGCAAGAACTGGTGGTAAAACCCTCCAAGTTTCCAACTCTAAATGAACAATCATCACACTCAAAGAAAAAAATCAGCTGCATTTAATGAACAATCATCCCTATTTCTTTCACTGTAAAGGGGATATCAGCCTCAGAAAAGAAAAAAACACCCAAAAAGCAAATTGTCTCATTCATCATCACTGCTATTCCAGCACAACTAAAGCAAACCCTCCTCTGTACCAACACAAGCAGCATTAACATTGCTCACTGCACTGAAGAACAGCTGCAAAGCTGCTATTTAATCCACATCAAATTACCTCAGTTAGCCTACTCATCTTGGGTTTTATCTGTGCTTTTAATCCAAATCTATTTTTAGGGTGGGGAGGATACTTTTTGTCTGTGATTCACTGCAGCCTTTCACTATGACTTTGAGTGATGCACAGGTCACACCAGCATGGTACCAACAGCAGGCCTTACCTTGAAAAAGTCCTTTAGATTTAAAATGGTGCTTATCACACTATCAGAATAGAACATGTACTCATTTTATTAAGGCTTGCACAGCCACAGCCATTTCAAGCACACTTTTGGGGTACCCAGCTGGAAAACTGAAGTGCTCCTTATCCTCTTAACTGGGTATCACAAGGTTCTCGTTAATTTTGCAGACGTACTTGAAGAGTTTCAACTAATCCCTTCAGAGTAACCACACATTGTTCATGCTTCACCTTAATTCTTGTAGCCTGTGGATCTGTGCAGTCATCAAACCGAATGCAATATCCAACCTCATGTCCCAGCACTGCACCTCTTTCATCAGCAACTCGGCCTGCAACCTGCAAGAAGAGATTCTCACAAACAAGAAACAAACAGCTCACAGCACACTTCATCCCTGTATCATTACAAGCTATAAAGGCATCTAAAGACACAATGACACTCCACAGTGCATACATTAGTCCAAGTAGAATTACTTTCAGTGATTTGAGTGACACTCTAAGCCATACCAACAGACAGTGAATTCATTATTTCATTTGGAATCTTATAATTCCATCACTTTCAGCCCAAGAATTCAGGAAAATTGTCAGTCTGGGTAATGCAAACAGAATTTCAGGAATTTCTAAACTATGCCTTATACCTTTGCAAGAGTCTTAATTTCTGAAAACCCCCATGCTCTAGATGGGAGAACAAATAGGTCATCTATTAAAATAAAAGATCACTCTCACAGTTCAGACAAACTGAAACTGAACACAGTTCAGTTCAAGACAAAGCAATAAATCATCAACTATATTTCTCATGTCTCTGAAAACAGCCCAGGCAGTTTGCAACAACATTCTCAAAGAATAATCCTACCGTGTCTGTACACTGAGCCTGAATTGAGTAGTCTTTTTTATTTTAGGCTTAAAAATAATGTGTAAGATATGAAAGGGAATAGAGAAGTGAGTTTGCTGTGAGAAATCATTGCAGCATACACAAGAGAACTGTGCTCTGTCAGCTGGATGCCCTGTGAAGGAGAAAAGGGAGGACACTGCAGGCAGACTCAAAGGACAAGATGCAGAGCACTGCTAGAGCCTGTTTCCTTAACCATCTTGGATCTGGTCAAAAAATACAGGATGAGATAAAACAGCAAGTTTCACAGCTGCTCAATCTACTACAGATTGCAGAAGCTGATTTGTTGCAGATACACTTTATTATATTATAAAGAACAGGCAAAATGAGGGTTACAAGATGGCACCTCAGTTCTGTGTACAAAAAGAACACTGCAGCAGAAACTTCACCCACCAAGTCAGTGTCTGGCAGCAGTTATGAAGACAAGGAGCACTGGATGGTCTCTCTGCAGACTACTACCAGAGAGCACAAATCATTGCCCTCATTACCTCTTCTCCCTCTCTAAGCACATTCAGCAGACATTTTGCTCTTCAAGACATACCATGTATATGCAAAGATTTCTCACAATGAAACCTCCTTCTTTTGCTCAACACTTTTACAAGCTGAAGGGAAAAACACCCCACAGCCCACAACAACAAAAAACAAACACAGAAAAAGATTCAAAAACCTATGAATTGCCAGACAGAGGTACACAACTTCTTTCTTCCACTGGTATGTTACTGTACACAGATTTACATCACTGCTTCACCTTGTGAAAGAAGTTAAGTGTCACACAAGCACAGTTCTAGTCCTGAGTCAATTACAGCTCAGCCCTGTGCAGCCCTAATTTCCATACACAGTTCTGCTGACACCACTCAGTTTTACTTCAAAGCTCCTACATCTGCAATTCTGGACTTGGAATGTTTGGCAAGACCCACTAATCAGGTTGAATTCAGTGTATAACACCAGCAACTCTGTGAGGAAGATAAGCAGAAGAGTCTATTTGTTCAGGAGCTCGTGCAGTTGTGATTCCTGCTATTCAGCAAAACCTGATAAACTGGAGATTATAATGAACAACAGGGAAAATGTGGACACTCACTGAAACAGCAGCAACCCGACGAGGCTGTGTCACTCCAACAACTCTGCCTTCAGCTGTCCATCCAGCCTCTGCCAGGTACTGAAACAAACAGTGGGGGAAAAAAAGGCTTTGGTCATGCTGTGGATACACCAAGATGTTAGTTCCCCACACTATTGCTTTTGCCTGGTCCTGTTAAATATTTAATGTAAAATCCCCCTGATTACACCAAACTAAACAGACACTTACCTGTGGAATCTGCGTTGACTTTCCACAACCTGTTTCCCCAACAATCACCAGAGTCTGATAGTTCTCCACTAGGTAAAGTATGTGATTTCTTAGCTGAAAGAGAAGATGACATTCAAACAAATAAACCAGACCATACAAAAATAAGAAAACAATTGAAGTGACAATATTTACAATATTTACGTATCTAACTTCCTGTTACACGTGGCTCACTGCCAAAAGATAAACAGTCCTTGAAAAACTATAAATAACATGTACAGTACATAGTAAATTACATAAAACAACAAAGCCCTTAGAAGTGTCAATTACAGTTGTCAAACAGAACGATCAATTCCACTGAACAGAGAGCAAGATCATAAAATTACTACTTTATGTTGCAAAGTGATTGTATACTGCTCTTTCAAAATAAAGATGTAAGAGTCAGACACGACACAAGAGATTCAGTAAACCAAAAAGAATTTCTCTACCTTAAAAACAGGCAGCTTTTGCCTTTGCTGTTCAATAGAAAGGGAAGCATAAGGATTATAGATGACGGTCACGGCGCTGCTCTCAGCAGGGCTCTGTCTTTCCTCTGAGACACTGACACCAGGGCCTTCTGTGCCTGCATGACAGAAGTTAATTTTAACTGCAGGAATACACTTCTGCTTAGTGCTTCACAGCACAGACAAAATAAACATGTTTCTGACAAGAAGGAATCATGGGTGGAAGCATATATCAAAAACCTAACTTTGCTACAATCAAAATATTAACCACCGGTAAACACAAAGAAATTCTTTCAAATTAAATAACTGTCTCCTGTTGGTTAAAAAGAAATTCCATGTGAATAAATATTTGAATATTTAAAAGATAAAGGAAGAAAAAAGCGTATAAGAAAGATACAGAGCAAAATTTTGGGAACTTTCTTGTTTTTCTGTGCAACAGTTCAGATACACCTTCAATATCCTTCCCAGATGTATGTCCAGGGATTTTAAGCCAGTCAAACACATAACAGAACTTCCCTGGACTAACATCAACTGCATAAACATTCAGCCTGGCCCATTTTTGGGATTATGCCCCTTGCTTCAGTCCTGAATTTACCTCAGGAACTGAAATTTGATCTATTCCTGCTGCAGGTTATCTTAAATCTATTGACAGCTGAAAATGCTGAATCATGAAAGTGAAATAGAACTAGAACCCATCTCAATAACAGAATGTGTTACCTCCAGCTGCAGATTCAACTGGGAAAATCTGAAAGCATAGAAAAGAATTCCCCTGGTTTGTAGGATTTGCTTGTTTGGGCTTCTCCCACTGTTTAAAAACAGTTAGTCTCTATTCAAAGCTGCCAGGCAGTTTTATAGCAAATTGATACAATTTTAGGAGCGATTAGCAATGATTCCAACAACTATTCACTCCCCAGGACAGATGGGGATGTTAAGAACCAAGGACTTGAATATGTGGATCTTGACAAATCAATGAAGTCAACAGATACTGCTTCTCATCACCCATTGATCTGCTCCCCTTTGGGATAATAGGAATGTACAGAGCTGCCCAAATCCAGAGTCACAGCTCAGCAGGGGATGGCAGGGACCTCTGGAGACCTTCTGGACTTGGGTGTTGACCTTGCTTACCACAGGGTCACTTACACAGGGTGCCCAGGTCCTCCTTCAGTGAGGTTGGAGACCCCCCCAAACTGCCTGACTGCTTGTTCCAGAACCTGCTCACAGAAGAGATGTTTCTGCTCTTTAAACTGACTTCCTCATCTTTCAGCTTAAGCACCATTACTGGCTCCACCTTCTTTGCAGCCCCCATCAGGTATTTATACACACTGAAAAGATCCTCCTGAGACTATTCTTCTCCAAGCTGCAGTCCCAGCTCCCTCAGCCTCCCCTTGCACGTTGCACACTCCATTCTCTCAACCCTCTTTGTGGCCCTCCTTCAGCAAGTCCTTGTCCTTCCAAGCCCACAGATTTCCCCCCTTGGAATGGCTTTCCCAGCACTGAGGGGAAGGATCACCTCCCTCAGACTTACAGCAATGCTCTTCCCCTCACAGCCTGGGATAAGGGTGACCTGTGATGCCAAGAATTATCAACAGCTCACCTTCATCTTGTATCTCACAGGGCCTCAATGTCCTTCTCTGCTGGGCATTAACCCAAAGGTGCTTCACCTGGCACTGGTTATCCTTGTTCAGCCTCCCAAGCCCCGCTCGTGACCCCCAAAATTCAGATACAGCCCCCAAAATAGCATAAAGCCCCCCAGTTTCCCCAAAAAATTTGAGTTCAGATCCCCCTAGGTCCTCCCCCTCAAATTGGGGCTCAGCCCTCCCTAATCCCCCCAAAGACCCCCAAAATCGGGTTCCAGCTCTAAATAAGCCTCAAAAGCAGCACAAACCCCTCCAATTCCCCCCACCAAATTAGGTTTCAGACCCCTCCAGACACGACCCAGCCCCCCTAACCCCCACAAAGACTTCCCAAAATTGGGTTCCAGCCCTCCTAAACCCCCTCCGATGACACCCAAAACCTCATACCCATCCCTGTTCCAGGCACACACCTTGCCTGTTTCCCCACTGCCCTCCCAGAATCAAGGCTGGAAGAGATCAGATCATCATGTGCATCCTCTGTAATCCCTAAATCACCCATCGTCTCTTAAACACCTCAAGGGACGGTGACTCCACCCCCTCCTTGGGCAACCTATTCCAACGCCTGACCGCCCGAACAACGCAAACATTTTTCTGATACCTTCTCAAGGCCAGTTCCCCTTGTCCCCTCACTGCAGACACAGCAGAAAAGACCTGCCCGCACCTCACTACACCCTCCTGCCAGGGAGTTGCAGACAGCGACGAGGTTCCCCCGAGACCACGCAAACCCGGCCGCCTCAGCCGCTCCTCATAAAGACACCTCGCCTAGTCCTTTTAGAAGCCGAGGCTGCCCTTCGCTGGACGCGCTCCAGCCACCCCGAACAGCCGAGGGGGCAGCGCCGCCGGCTTTCGCTGCAGAGCTGGCCGTGGCCAGGCGAAACGGGGCCGTATTCCCCGCACAGCCCTCACACGCCCCTCGCACCCCATCCCGGGGCTCCATCCCCTTTATTCCTCACCCGGCTTCCAAAACTTCACCGGCCCCACGGGCGCCGCCATCTTGGGGTGAGAGGGCGGCCGGAAGCGCCGCGCGGGGCCCACGTGACCCCTCCCGTTGCCATGGCGACGCCCCCCTCCCGTCCCCAAGGGGGCATCGCACCGCACCGGGAATAACGGGAGGGTTTCCACAAATAACACCGTTTTACTTTCTTTTCTCGTAAATTGGTGTCTGCAAGGAGAGACAGCCGAGCTGTAGTTAACATCTAGCGTGGAGTTAACTGAGATGCGAGCGGGCGGGTTGGCACCGCTGCAGTGGTTGTATGGGTAGCAGTTATCCCGACACAGCGCCACAGAATTAGGCTGGAAAACACCTCTGAGGTCTTAACTTGCGACCGAACAGCACCATGTCAAGCAGCAGAGCACTCAGTGCCACGTCGGGCCTGTCCTTACCCCCCCTCAGGGACGGGACTCCATCACCTCCCTGGGCAGCCCCTCCCAGTGTCTGATCCCCCTCTCTGTGAGGAAAAAGTGTGCAAATTGGGACCAGGCTCATAAAACTCCCAGTAATACCCTCAGCCTGAGGCTTGGACACATCCGTGTCCCCCCTGAACAGGGTCCTGTTGAAAGCCAGGGAAGCAATCTGGAGCTGAGATGCCCAAGCACCCACATTTAGCGCTTCCAGTATTTAAGCCTTCCTTACAATTTTTTTGGTCCCACTTTTTATGGTACAATGTTCCATTAAAAAAAAAAAAATAAAAATACCTATAAGCTAAGCCTTTCAGGTACTGGTCCTGTTACTTTAACAAGGTGTGTAAGATTGTTCAGCCTGCAGAAGAGAAGGCTCTGGGGTGACCTAATTGTGGCCTTTCAGTGGCCGCCTTTTTCTACAAGGAAGATAGAGAGAGGCTCTTTACAAGGGCATGGAGTGACAGGACAAGGGGGAATGGCTTCAAACTGACAGAGAGTGGGTTACATTAGAAATAAGAACAAGATTTTTCCCTGTGAGGTGCTGAGGGGCTGGCAAAGGTTGCCTAGTGTGTCCAAGGCCAGCTTGGACGGGGCTTGGAGCAATCTGGGATAGTGGAAGGTGTCCCTGTCTATGGCAGGGGGTGGAATAAGATGATCTTTAAGGTCCTTTCCGACCCAAACCAGTATGTGGTTCTATGATAACCTGGGGGACCACATAGGACTTAATGGGATTGAAAGTCCACCTCCTAAAAGTCCTCGTCACATTAATTAAGTAAAGCTGATCACTTCCCTACTCCAACAACAGATACCTCTGCACTACTTGCACCACACCTATTGCACTTTACACCAGGCAGCTGAAGGACTAGAAGGAAAAAACCACAGTATTAGTTAAAAGATCCAGCTGTACCCTACCACAGGCTCCTTACAGCCTGTTTAAACCAAGACATGGCCATGAAAGCCCATGAGAGTTATTATTGAATCAAATTTGATGTAGACCTTGAGTTAACCAAGCAGACCTGAAGGAAATATTTAAAAAAAAAAAAATCCCAAACAAACAGCTTCTAAGTTTAGCAATGCTATCAAAATTAATGCTTATGGAAAAAAAAATCTAATCACATTCTATATTTGTATTAATAATTCTCTTCATTAATACCTTCCTACACTAGCAGTGCAGTGATGGTGATTAATAGAGACTGCATTTCACAACCTTTTATCTCTGTGGTCCATTGTTATACTGAGTGTGTAGGTAACCCCTTGTAAAAGAAGTTATTCAATTATAATTACAAACCTTTTTGAAATTCTAGCTATATATTTTCATGTAGTTTTCAGATTAAGTCCACTCTACCAAAAATGAACACAATTCTTATTTGCAGTGTTTTGTATCATCAATATATTAGCAACCAGTGAGAAAAAGTCCTACTAATGGAAAGAGCTGCCTATTAAAGTAATGAGAAGAATAACAAAGTGAAAAAGTTATATTTGAGAAAATATATACAGATAATTATTGTGAAAATAAGATTGTACAAACAATATTGCATAGGGTAGAACACTGTGTGGCTTTTGTGTTTATGGAAAAGACAGTTTAAAAAATATATATTTCAAATGTCTTTATGTCTGGATGAAAGTTGAGACTACAAAACTATAAACTATTGAATATTTACAGATTAGGAGAGTCAGAATGATTACATTTCCATGGTTGTAAGATTAGGGTTAATCCAGTTCTGTGTCATGACATGGTGGAGAGTTCATGCAACAGGACTAAGCTTAGACTGATTTCAGAGCCATACACCTATTCAGCCTTCATGTTTGAAGGCTTTTAAGCAATATGATTTCTGATACCTAGAGTCCTTAAAAGAAAAAAGGGTTGAGCTACTGAGCTAAGGAACTGACAACCCATCAGCTTAAAACAGGTGAGAACAGGTTGAAAAATGAAAATCTAACAGAATGCTAGAAGTTAATAATGGCTTTATAATGGTCTTCAAACAAAACCACAGTTCCAGTTTCCCTTTCTCTCAGTTCGAGGTTTGTTTCCCAGCTGTTCCCACAAGCACACTGTAAGACAGCCCTGGACAGGGACAGCTGGACACGATTCCCAAGGTTCTGCTTCTCGCCGTGTGTGGACATGCAGTTCATCTCTCTATGATCCAGTGTGGCCTCATAACCAGAGAGCCATTCCTCTTAGTCAGTGGAGGGGAGGTGTGCATCGCGTTCTTTGGCATGTACACCGCCTCCCTTGAGGCATACAGCCCGCTTTTCTTCCTCTTCAGATTTCCTACAAATGCTCTAAGATACAAAAAATCCATTCTCAGGAAGTTTTCCCTGGTCATGTCTCTGGAAGCCACTGTTATCCTGACCAGCTGGTCCAATACCTTGTTGTTCTTGCAGCTGGATAACTCTTTGAGGTTGATAGGCTTTGACCGTGCATGAAGAATCCGAAATTCCAAGTCAAAGTGTGCAACTGCAGGGCCTGATAGGATCAAAATGTTACTGCTGTTCAACTTCCCATCCGTCCACGTAAAACTAGCAAAGGAAAAATGAGAAAACTTTGAGTTAACGCTAAAGAATAAAAAACCAGAGTATTAAGTGAAATTCCTCTTTAGTCACGTTTAGTTACATTGTTCTTATAATCCAACTGATGAACAGTGGACTCTTTTATGGATAAAAATTACACAGAAAAGGAAAGCAGTTCTACAACATTGCTGGTTTTGCTTTCAATGTAAAGAAATCACCTTAAGCAACAGACAGAAACTGACACTTGCCTGTAGGAACCAGTTGTCACTCGGATGCCATCAATTAACATGAACTTTTCACAGACTTTTCCAATAATTTTGACACCCGACCTGGTGCAGTATGTGTTCCCAGCGATAATTCGAACTCTCATCAACTGTCAAGGATATAGGAGAAGTCAGGTGGATTTCAAAGTTCTGTTTAAAGGAGTAACACACCCCCCAGTAATAATGATCCCTGATGAATTAGCAAGGGTTGCTGCACACTGGCACAGGAGTCACTGTCTAGGAACCAAATGATAATTTTGTCTTGTTTTAGTAGGCAAAGAGGTGACATTAAGGGGCAAACCCATAAACTGACTGTGCAGAATGTGACTGTAAAAATTCCTGTTGCCTAATCCTGTAGGAATCCAAATTCCACAGACTCCCAAGAACCTGCTTCTCCATCAGCCTTCAAAGTCTCGGTGAGCCCAAGCAACTCCAGTCATACTTTAGGAACTGGACATTCCTCCTGCATTTCCTTGAACATTCAATTAGTATTTATGCTCAGAAAACAGCTGTAACATTCACTTACAGAAGTTTCAGATCTTCTATTAACTGCTGCCTTATGCAAGAATCATTAAATCTTCCAAGAAAGAGCTGGAGCTACATAACCCTCATTTGAAGGTGTGGCACCAGGTGTAATGGTTTCTTCTTTTGACAGCTCAAAGATTACACTTGTAAGAGGATCAGCTCCCTACCCCTATAAATATGACAAAGCTCACCTTTTCCTGCTCAAGGTCAACTCCCAGATCTTGGCACATTTTTAGAAAGTGGGAAAACAAAGACTGATCTAGCAGGATGTACACTTTAACTTGCCACTGCCTACAGGCTTCCAAGAGGTCTCTGAAGATGTCAGTATCTGTGAAGGAATCCATAACCAGGGCAATCATCTGCAACAAGTTTCAGAAGAAACCATTAGACTGTTTCCACAGCATCCCAAGGGAGACAACACATGAGGAATTTGACTTTCAAATTAAATATTCCCCCCTGCCTTTTTTTTCTCATTGTTATGGAACATGGTACAGTCTTCTGTGATATGGTGTGTTCTTCCTCACCCTGAGATAAGGCAAAACCAGGGGTCTAGTTCTCTAGTTATGTGTTGGACAATTTCTAGGCAAGAGGGTTTTTTTCCTGCAAATGGATGTCTTTTCCTCAAGCCCATTGCCAGAAGATAAAGGTGAGCTTATTTCCAACACTAAAGTTCTCTAAGGCGTTTCAAATTTTTAAATATGAAAAGAAACAGAAGAAAAAAAAGAAAAACAAAAACAAAAACAAAAACCAAACAAACAAACAAAAAAACCCCGAAAACACCAGTGCTCTTTACATCTCACCTCTCCATTTAAGATAAAAGTGAGGTTTGTTTTCAACTTATTATTCTCATGGTATTTCAAGTCAAGATCTGATTATTCGCTCAAGTTCCTTGAGTAAAACTTCCCTTCAGAGCCAGCCCCTGCCCCCGCAGACCTTCCCCAGGATCTGCCGTAGGATGGGACAGCAAGGGCTGCTTTATGAGAGCTGGGAATGGGCACGCTCGGGCTGTACCGCTCACAGGTGCCAAGTACCCGAGAGAGCTGAGCGGCACCCGGAGAGTCCGGACTCGGTTTTCATCACTATGGGGAAGAAAAAACAGGCAAGTAATGAACCTATGAAATAGAAATACAAAAGACGGTGGGAAAGAAATAAAGCAATAAGGAAACAGCATAGTGAGTGAAAATGGGAGTTTATTGAAGAGTAAGTGAAGGAGGGAAGGACGGCTAGCTGCGCGGCACTGGGAGACGGGGTGCTCTTGGTCCATCCCCTCCGGAGAAAAGCAGTCGGGAAAGGGAGAGCTCAGACATGCAGCGAACAGAGTGCCGCTCCTTGTGTGTTTTCTCGAGCTCGCCAGGAGTGGCTCTAAAGCCGCCCGGCCTCGGCCGGTGTCCCGCGAAGCAGACACTGATGGTCCCGGAGCGGGATTTCGGGCGGGGCGCTGCCCGGGNAGCCGCTCCCGCCGCAGGAAAGCCCGCAGCGCCGCGGGGCCGCCCGCCACCAGCGCCTCCAGCGCCAGGCGCTGCGCCTCGCTGTACGGCCCGGCGGCCCG
>VXBX01002012.1:1099117-1160111 GCA_013400415.1 Scytalopus superciliaris
GGATCGCCCAGCCCCGGGATCGTCCGGCTCCGGGCACAGCCCTGCCCCGTCCCTCCGGCGGCGCTGGGAAGGATCGCGGCGCTTTCGCCATCGCGTTAAATGCTGGAGCGAACGCCTCGGACATGGAGAAACCCAGGAGAGGCAGGCACAGCTTTTGTCTCGAGCACCAATCACCGCTACTTCACAATATTCTGAGCTGGAAGGGATCCCCAGGCATCATCAAAGTCCAATTCCTGGCCCTGCACAGGACAGCCCTAAGAATCCCACCGTGTGCCCCAGTGTTGTCCAAACGCTCCTTGAGCTCTGCACGTGCTGAAACAAAACAAGTTACTCCCCCCACTGCCCANAGTTCCCCCCCCCCCTGCCCAGATTTACTCTTCTAGACATCCCCCGGCTGTACTCCCAGCTGACAGAGAGGGAGAACCATTTAGCAGAGGCCCAAAATATAAACCATTAAAAAAAAAAAAAACCCTCACTGGCATTTTTGTATTATTAAAAGAAATTTAATATAATTTTTAAATTAAAAAATTCAATCTCTCTATTAAAGACACTGAGTCAGGTGCTAATACTGTCAGACATACCGTTTTGGCATGAGTTTTACATAAAGTTTAAGATTTTATGCATTGCTTCAACATGTTAAGAAACCATCTTCATACTTACAGTAGCAATAAAGTCAATTCCATACAATATCAAATATCCTTTTTTAAAAAAAGTTTTAAATATATTAGACTCTGATTGCCAAAATGCCATTTTATACACAAAGCTGCTAATACAATATACAGTTCTTACATTATTTTTTTTCACATAAAATACATTTCATCAAGTTTTATTTGTACATCGTTTACTACTGATCGACAGAATTACAAGTTATTGCAGAAGGCTTGTCATCATCTGTTAATGTCCTGCACAAGCAGCAGTCCTGCCAAGCTGTACCAGGGTTACCCACACTCGTGCACCCGCTCTCACACTGCAATCTAAAGGCTGAAGACATAGAGGTGGCAATACTAAGGCTGCATCTGCACTGTTTAAAAACCCGTTTCTCCCCTCCAGCTGTGGGTGGAGATCATTGCATTGGTGTAGCTTTGGGAACAGGTATCTTGAGCAGTGTCTCCTCTACTACAGCTTCCACAGCTGAAACACAGCAAAATACTCCAGGTCTTACTCGTGCCATGGCAGATGCTGCCTGGAGNCCCTGTGCCCCAGAGTGTTGTCCAAACGCTCCTTGAGCTCTGCACGTGCTGAAACAAAAAAAGTTACTCCCCCCACTGCCCAGATTTACTCTTCTAGACATCCCCCGGCTGTACTCCCAGCTGACAGAGAGGGAGAACCATTTAGCAGAGGCCCAAAATATAAACCATTAAAAAAAAAAAAAACCCTCACTGGCATTTTTGTATTATTAAAAGAAATTTAATATAATTTTTAAATTAAAAAATTCAATCTCTCTATTAAAGACACTGAGTCAGGTGCTAATACTGTCAGACATACCGTTTTGGCATGAGTTTTACATAAAGTTTAAGATTTTATGCATTGCTTCAACATGTTAAGAAACCATCTTCATACTTACAGTAGCAATAAAGTCAATTCCATACAATATCAAATATCCTTTTTTAAAAAAAGTTTTAAATATATTAGACTCTGATTGCCAAAATGCCATTTTATACACAAAGCTGCTAATACAATATACAGTTCTTACATTATTTTTTTTCACATAAAATACATTTCATCAAGTTTTATTTGTACATCGTTTACTACTGATCGACAGAATTACAAGTTATTGCAGAAGGCTTGTCATCATCTGTTAATGTCCTGCACAAGCAGCAGTCCTGCCAAGCTGTACCAGGGTTACCCACACTCGTGCACCCGCTCTCACACTGCAATCTAAAGGCTGAAGACATAGAGGTGGCAATACTAAGGCTGCATCTGCACTGTTTAAAAACCCGTTTCTCCCCTCCAGCTGTGGGTGGAGATCATTGCATTGGTGTAGCTTTGGGAACAGGTATCTTGAGCAGTGTCTCCTCTACTACAGCTTCCACAGCTGAAACACAGCAAAATACTCCAGGTCTTACTCGTGCCATGGCAGATGCTGCCTGGAGAGCCCAGTGGTGCTCAAATTGGGAAATGAGAAGACCATTACCAGTTTGGCCAACATGAGAACAGTAGAATAAAACTGAAGAACAACCAGGGACAGTGTTCTGTTGTACAACCACAGGTAAAGCAATACAAAGAAAGGGAAATATTAGCTGTGTTCTGTAGTAAGAGGTGAGACCTTGCTGCTACCAGTGTGTTCTGGATTCTGCCTGTAGAGAATTGATACAAAGTAATCAACATGATTTATTAAAATAGAATGAAGACCCTGTGCAATTCCTTTCTCTGTGTTTAGGAAGAGAAAAGTGGCAATCAGGATAGAAATTGAGAGAGCAAATAATAATGTCAATATCTGGCATGCTCTGAACTGTTAACCCCTTGCAAACAGTCTAAAGTTAAAGAACAACACTGTCACCACAAACCTTCCAGAGACAAGTTACCTTTAGCAAGTATGATAAGGCACAGAAATACCCAGGCATAGGGAGAACACCTTCCAGCAGACAGACAACAGTTCCTCCACAGCTCACTGGAGACCAGTGCTATTGCCTTCTCCATTAGGATATTCCCTTTTCCATGGGATTGCTGATTTAGTTTCAGCAGAGAAGCTTTGGGTAATCAGAGCTCCAAGATAGAAGAAAAAGGACACTAGATGGAAATTGTAATGCCATTTGGGAGCTTGTCAGTGATTTCAACCCCATGAAATACGACCCTGCTCAATAAACTCAAGAATTCCCTGCCTCCATTGAGTATTGCACTGACTCATTATTGCTGTTGCCCTGCCATGCTCTTCTCCTTCCCTACCACGAGTTCCTCATCCATGTTGTTCTTCAACTACACCTGCAAGATGGCACAGAATCACATCAGCTAGAGACAGTTCTTCCCAAAATCGGGAAGGTTTTAAGATTCAGGAGCACCAAAGAAGTGAGACTAAATGGGCTGAAATAGCATCACTTGTTACGTCAAACACAGATCCAGGTCTGACCTCAAACAGATCCCAGCAATGGTACTTAAGCCCTTATGTAATATTTCAGTGCTGGAACTTTCTTGACTGACAAAGACACTATTTTGAGAGACATCTTTCTTTCCCATATAAAAAAGTGTCTTTCAACATGGAACATAAAGCTCTCAGCAACCAGTTTGTTTGCTGGACAACAAAGAGCACACAGAAAGATGTGGTGAGCACAAGGGTTATTCTCATGGAGCTCTGCTTACAATAGACCCATCAATACAATTGTGTTCTCAAATCTTTGCACAATCTGTCTGAACAACTACAACCCACTGCTAACAAGAGTAGGACTCTAATCTAACCTTGAATCTGTAACTAGATGTTTCTTGAGCCTTGAACCACTCATTATATCATAAAACTCCCTCAATGTTCCTCTAATAATCCAGGTGCTAGATATGCCAGTCACAACATGATTTCTAGTTTCTACAGCTTTTTAGCCACATTAAGATCCAATGAAATAGCCAAGTGCCCTCTACTATGAACCTCAGAGCTTTCCACTGGGACGGACTTTAAACACACAGAAAACAAAAATCCACTGTTTACAATAAAAGGCCTTATTTCTACAGTGAACTATCAAAGGAAGCATAAAAGCTGGTTGTCTAAAATAAACTGGTTTTAGTGCATTAGCAACTCTCAGTGAAAGTAAGCCTTAAACTACTTCACACTACTGCATTCCACAATGTCCTTTTCATTTCCTTGGAGTTAGGTAGGAGTCAGTACAGTTGACAGCACAGAACTGCTCTGAGAAAAAGGGCCCAACTCCTCCTCTGGGAGGGAAGGCAACATCTGGGCCCAGATTTTGCACCATTTACAACCTAGTGGAAAGCGGCACCAAAATTTGTTACAGTGAATTCAGAAATCTCATTAGGATGGATGTGGAGAGACAAACCTCACCACTGTGGGAGAAGAGAGGCACCTGAAAGATCGTCTCCTCTGTTCCATAATAGCCAGGCCACACTTGGTGTTATCACAGAAGAATTTACTCAAGATAAACAGAAGAGTCACTCTTAACCACACACAGATGCAGTAAAGTCTCTCCAGTCACCAAATCATCCTCTTTCTACTAGAGAATGACTTTATAAATCCCTTAAAGTCAAGGACAAAAAGTATTTTCTAGTCTCATATTTAGCATAAGTATTTCAGTAACAGAGAAGCCCAACTGCTCTGAATGCTTCAAACCCTGCCTTTAACAGAACTGAGGTTTAAATTAATTGGATCAGCTTCTGTCATATTCAAGTTTGCTCCTAAGACTGGTGAGGAAAGAGAACTGTATCTTCAGAGTTCCAAAGAGTAAAGTGTCAGTCTGGTAATGACCTCACAGGTCCAAAAGTGCTTCCTGCACAGTGTGGTGACAGCCACAGCTGCTGCCTTAAGGAGCCCAAAGCCCTGTATTTTAATAAATCCAGCCCCAGAAATGGGCTAGATTTGATGGGAGCAGAGGGTAGCACTTAACAGTCACTGGCAGCCTAAGTCAACTTTTTATAGCCTAGAAAAAAGTTAAGGCTGTGAGGATTCCCACAGAGGGAGTGTACATGTGAAAGGTTATATCGATGTTCAACAGCCACCACATAAAAGGAAGATGGGTGGAAGCTGCATTTGCTGTTGCTTGGCTGAAGCACAACTACGTGAGCTGCATTTAATCCACTGATGACTTACAGAGACCCAAACAGGTTTATGTCTTCAGAGTTTGGAATTTAAGCTGCCCAAGAAGACACATATTCATGCAGGCAAATAGTTACACGTGTAACAGCCCCTCTGTGCAGAAAAGGGGTTGAGGATTTAAAGTTACTGCTGCAGATACAGCTGAGCTGTCACCAGTTCCCGAGAGCTGGGGCACTCTCACCTCCCCCAGGTATACAAAAACTGAAGGTGCTAAGAAACCCATGCCAAACCCCCAGGTTACACTGTGCTAGTGTTCCTCAGATGGTCTCTCAGAGCTCACATAAACTGCACCAAAACAGAGTGTTGTGTTCCAGCAGCTCCGCTGCAGAGAGGCTTTGCCAAGCACTGCATGGTGCAAGGCAATCCCCTCGGACACAGAGGCATTTAAACCTTCTTCTGACAGCTGCTCCCCACTGCTGATGACTTCAGCACAGGAGCTGGAAAACAAAATGTCCTGTCCTGCTGCAACAACAATGGCTTCACAGTTATTTATCAGCCAAAGACTGCAGGTTAATGCAAGCATCGTCACATCTGTGGGATCAGAAACGCTTTCATGGCATTTCTACATTAGTGTTGACAAGCCTTTCCTCCTCACCCCTCCTGAGCCCTGTGGTTCTGGAAATCCAGAAGAAATCAGATTGCAAAGCATACTGCCCCTAGTATCTGTGTTGAGCATACAGAGTAAACAAACAGAATCCATAGGAAAGTGAGATCAACAAAAGTCTTTACAATTTTAACAAATTAAGAGTCTAAATAGTACAAATAAGTTTGTGGTTTTTAAATTACTTATCCCAATATAGACCTTTGCCAGTATTTTATTGCAGTAAAATTCTATTGCCAGGGCCCCTTATTGCAACATCAGTTTTAAAGCCTACTGAGTGAAGCCTGGTCCAGGAAAAGTTCTGCTTCAAACCTGATGGCAGGCTGCAGTGACGAGCTGACACAAACAGAGCAGGACCCAGCCAGTGCACAGTTCTTGATGGTGAGCTGTCACTGCAAGCAGGTAACACCTTGCAAACTTCCTAAGCACAGCATCTACCCTTCCTTGTTGTGCAGGCCCAGGAAGTGCTGGATGCTTCTGGATGGAAAACAGCTCTGTCCACTCTTGCAAACCCCGTGTGGGGGTTGACCTCCCCTCCAGGGCTCGTGCATCACCCAAGAATGAAAATGCAGGTCTGAACTGTCACTTTCCAGCCACTCAATGACTTGCAGCCAGAGGCTCAGATGCAAAGATTTTACTCCAGATCCTTTCTTTGTTCCAAGGCATCTCATGACTTCCCGAGGATGGGGAGGCAGTGCACCATACCTTTTCCCCAGGGAGCAAGACTAGGGAGACTCTTTTTACATCATATTGATGTGCATCCCTTCCTCTCCTGAGAGCCTTGCTCCACCTGCATTACTCATTCAGCTGCAACGGAAGTAATTGGCAGGGTAAAATACAATTCAAGATGAACGAGGCTGCCACAGTCAGGATGTCCATAACCAAATTCTCCCTTTGGAATGCAAACAACCTGGCTGCTGAGATAGATCCAACCAGCCCACCCGCATCTTGTTTCCTCTGGGGCGAGACACAGGCAAGACTAGGAAATTCTGCAGCACCCATGCACCTTCTCTTCCATTTCCTCCATGGGAGCTTTGAATTTCAAGAGGGGCGGATCACCACTGGACACTGTGTAATACACTGAGGTCCCATTGGAGCTGTAGGGAGAAGTCCTGGATTCGATTAAGTGCGACTTGGCCTCGCCCACGTTCTCAGCAACCCCCGCCACGCCGCTGCTGAAGTGGGTGCTGAGGAAAGGGTGCTGCAGGAGTTTGGCCGCTGCCCGCTGCCGCTTCAGTTCCGACAGCGTTTGGTGGTTGTGCTCCTTGTAGGTGCCCCAGAACTGCTGCGGGTCGGCGAGCCTGGGGTTGCCGTAGGGCAGCACGTGGCCGGGGTTGCTCTCGGGCTCGGCGTGCATGCTCCAAACGTCCCCGTTGGAAAAGGTGTACTGGTAAGGGCTGGCAGATGCCATGAGTCCGTTCTGGAGCGGGATCTCCGAGTCACACTGGGTGCTTTTGTTTGCCAGCTCCGGAAGGAGGGCGGAGTTCTCCAGCACTGAATTCTGAAGCAAGAAGACAGAAAAGAAGAGCATCTTACACTGTTCCCCAGAGCAGGGTTTATCCCTGTGACAGCTCCTTAAGCCTCCTCCCACTCAGCCTTTCCATAAACACTGAATTCACCCACTGAGAGGGCCTTAAAGTGCTGTGAGCCCTAACCAGGAACATGGAATGTTACATCAAAAGGACTCATCAAAAAGAACAGTAACTAGATAAGTATATTAATATAACATAATAGTAACCACATTAGAAACAAGGCAAGTTTACAATTATTTTGTGATTACCATCATTGGCTGTAAAGAGAAATGCACATGCTGTCTTTTCAGAATATCCTGGTTTACTGGACTTATCTTAAAATTATTTATGCAGCTGTAAATCCAAAACAGTCTTTCCACTTGAGAGGGATATCCCAGTTTAAGCCAAATGAGAATCAGGCCTTTTGCTTAAATCTGATGGATGAGGTCTACAAATTTTTCAGCCATCTTCCATCCCAGGGCACCCACTGCTATTGAACCCTGCATTCCCAGCCCTCCTCAGTGACTCCCAAAAGAGAGAAGAGATTCCTTACAGGGTCTGTATTCTCCTGGTCAGACCGAGTCTCCCCAATTTCTCCAATGAGACCCGAGTTTCTTCCTTCATCTGCTGCCCCCAGTTGCTGCCAAATGATGGCCTCTTTCTCACACTCCTTCCTGTAAAGGTTTGTTCGGTCCGAAAGGCTGGCCCTCCTCACCACCTTCCTGTGGGACAGGGACAAGGGGCAACAGAGCTGTGAGCAGGACATGACAAATCCTCTTACCCTGCAGCTCTTCTCACCTCCTCCTCCTCCTCACACTTCACAGCCTCTTCCTCTGGAATGGAACGTGGATTTAGCTTCCTGGCACCCACACAAAGCAAAGGCACTAGCGTGGATATTAAAGGTGGGAGGAATTTTAAGAAGTTTTAAAGCAGCACTGCAAATCTCTGCTAGAGTTCATACAGCTCACTTAATGGATCTACTCTGCAACCAGTGGAATAAATATCTAGAGAAACGGCCCACAGGCTCCTTAGGGAGTTTTGTGGTCTGCAGGGCTGCTTTGGTGTCTAGTAAATGATTTATAAAGACCTGTGCAAACTGTGTCTGGGCACAGTATCTTGGCCGTGCCATTTTATTACTGAGAGGCTCAAGTTAATCCACTTGAAGCACTGATTCTCTGACACCAGTCCCAGTGGTTTAACAAGGCAAATTCTCACCACTTGATCCTCTGCTTGGAGCAGTTTTTAAGCCACAACAGTGCAAAGCCATTGTCCCCTCAAGAAATAACATTTTTTTTCTAGTGGAAGAACCATGTTTTAAGGGAGCTCTGCTTTGAGCAACCAAAGTCAGCTTCTGCCTCTCTGAGTTTGTTCAGAAAGGACAGAGGGGGTCCTGCACACCAACCACAGGGTGCTCTGCAACCACCCCTGGGTGGCCAAGCCAACACACACCAGGTGACATGCAGGGAACAGCACAACTCACCCCCGGCTGCCAGTGCTGGAGGTCCTTCGACTCAGGGAGGATTTATGCCTCATCTGAGACTTCATAATCACATCGTGTTTGTGTTTCAACTCCAGAAGCAATACTTTGAATTCCTCCTCTTCGCAGAGATCTATGGCACACACAGAGCAAGCCCTTAATCAGACAGTTCGTATGTGGTACCACTGACACCGTGTTACTAACTGTGCCTTCCTAGTTAGACATTCAAGTCTTCGGGTTGCACTCAGCAGGGAGACTCCAAAGCACAGGTACAGAGGGATAATCTGAGTGGAAATACACCGGAGAAAGATTTGGTGCTCGAGAAATGCCTTCTCCCTTGCTTGATCAGCAGGAAGAAGCATTTTCAGAAGTAGCAAAGTAGGCACTTCAAAACTCCAGTCCCAGTTAAAGTAACTGAAACTTTGATTCTAAAGATATGTAATAAATTGTGTTAATGCTTCTGAAAGCACCACATGAAGGCTCCAGCCATTTCTTAGACAGTTCTGTTTTGAAGCTTAGTAAACTCACCTATTGGCATCTCATCCAAAGATGTCCTGGCACTCAGACTAGCCCCATGGGACACAAGCAACTCAGCCATCTGCATCTGAAACATGGAAAGAAAGAAAGCCAAGTTGATAGAGAAATTTAAGCCAATTCAGGCTTTCCTTATCAAAGCTGAAAAGTTGGAATAAGATCAGAAGCAATGGCATTTATGCTCAACTTGCCTCAAATTACTCTGGTATGTGTGTGATGTTAAACAATGTTCCTGCCATTCACCTGCACAGACATACTCAGACATACTCTGTTTGAATTTTCTCAGCAACCAGCTCTTTTTTGAACCCTAAGGATCTCCTCTGATGCTGTCCAAAGAGCCCAGTCCCAGCACAGATTTCTTCCATTTGCAGAGTACTCCACAATTTGTCCAGGCAGAAAGAATTGTCACCCTCATACATGACACTTGCAGCAAAATCATTACCTGCCCCCAGAAAGCAGCAGCATGAAGAGGTTCCCAGCCGTCCCAGTCCTTAACATCCAGGCTTGCCCCCTGGTCCAGAAGGACTTCAGCTGCATGCAGATAGCCATTGGCTGCAGCTATATGCAGCTAGGAGACAAGGAACAGAGCATGAACCACCTGCAGGGACCATGGATGGTTTTACAGACCAAGTTTCAGCTGATTTCCTTGAATAATATTTGAGCCTAGGGCTGGACAGGCAGCACATCTCACATTTGGCAGATGCCACCAGGTCAAAAGCAGGTTGTTCCTCTTACTAAGCCTCAGTATTACCTGTATGTAATTCTGTTTGGAGAGGAAATTGCTCAATATTTCTTCAAATAATTTACCTATATGGGTTAGAAAAATAATGTTTTCACATTTTAAATCAAGGGATCTTAAGTGCTTCCCAATCTGCAGGGGAACAGCACAATCAAAATGTGAGCCTGCAATGCAGAACATCATCCACTGTACACTCTGCATTTCCCATGCCAGAAGAATGTCTCCCCCACTAAAGTGCTGGAAATGTGACTTTTTTTATTAAATTTACAACATGCTAAAGTCAAGAGTCTCTCTGTGTGATTGCACTTCCACTCACACCATAATTATTTTCACCATCTGAAAATCAAAACTGTTTTTAAACCTTGGCTACTTTGAGTTAAGGGAATATGATTTTTCAGATATTGGCTTCCAGCTACAGCCACCACTTTGGAGACATCAATAATAGTCTCCTTTAGTCCCCCAACTTCATGTCTCTGAAGATTTTCATATTTGCAATCTGCTGTTGAATCCCTGAGTGAAACACTGACCTGTGCACTGCTCAGAAGGGATGACCACCCACAGCTCCTTCTATTTCAACTGTGCTGAAGAGGAGGATTAAAGTTTCTTTTCAAAAGATTTCCATGTGGATTCCACCACACAAAGTTAAACCCTCCTCTGGAAATCAATTCTGATGCTTTCTGGTAACTCAATTAATTCCTACATAAATTTTATGCCACTCAGTCATAGCATCTAGAGGGCACATGAATTAGTAAGGAATCACTTGGGGATGATACAGAGGGGAAAGCCAAGAGGTCTGATTAAATTTATGTATCTAATCCTTGCTAAAGGGAAAAACGTGTTAAAAAAATAAGCTGCTATGAGAGCTTCAGTCATCCAAGTTTATCTTGGAGGGAGCCTGCCCTCCTCTTACACTTCTGGTATATTCTAAAGGTGATATTTAGATTAAGAAACCTGAATGCCATAACCTGGCCTTCAAATAAATGAACCTAGTGCCTGTATATCAGTTGTGGCTGGACCCAAGCATCAAATGGCCAAGGTTGTATGAAACCCCCAACATATATGACCTCATTACTGAACATCCCCTAAGCTGGGACTGCTGTAAGCAAAGATTTGAGACACGTGTTTGCAGGTGAAAAAGAAGGGAACAGGACTAGGATTGTTCAGCCTTCTTGGTACCTGTCCAGTCAAATCAGATGCCAGCTTGCTTTGTGCTCTACACTTGTCCTGGATTCTCTCCTCTGCCAGGGGCAGATGCCATCCTACATGAACAAACACAGCAGCCATTGACTCCTTGTGAGCCAGATGCTATGCAAAGCAGAAAGGAGGCAGAAAGTCTCCAGAGTCCCAACACCAGATCCTGCTCCCATGAAAACCAGAGGACCCTCATGTCTCCTCCATAGGAGTCTGATCACAGTCATACAAGACTAGCAAGAAGCAAGAGGTCACTGGGAGGCCCTTCAGTCCCAGTTCCCTGGAGGTCAGCAGTTGTTTATGTTCTGCACCTCCTCACTGTGGGATTTCTCCTCTCAGTGACTTACACATGTTGATTTTGTGTAACTCCTGCCCCAGGGCAGGTTTCATAACCTCTGGGCTGAACACAGGCAAAACTGAAGCTGCTGCAGTTTCACTCACCAGCGTAGCACCTTGGGCATCAGTCCTGTTCAGGTCTTGTCCAGTTGCAAGTATGTCATGAATGTCACAGATCATGACCTGCTCTGGAGCAGCACGCATCTCATTGATCCTTTCCTGTGTAATCCCTGTTAAAATTCCAGTTAGAGGAGAGTTGGAAAGAGATTTTGTCTCCACTTGTTGAGTAAAATTAGACTTGTGATCCTGGTTGATATAACCTCACATCCTTTTCAGAGGACATGTAGCTGAGGGGACTGTCTGCTCTCCTTCACTCTCATGATCTTCAGGAATAGGAGACACTAAACTGAGTCAGATTCTAAGGAATTATGCCAGGAGCAGCTCTCTGTCTTTCTCCAGAGGCCAGTCAAGAGCTGAGAAACATGGCAATTTTTAGTACCACATTGACCCATTTTTGTATTTCACATGAACTCAATCTCCATACCTTGATAGGCCATGCAAGTCTCAATGACATCCAGAGTTGGCTCATCTTCACAGAGGTCATATGGCATGTTGCCATCTGCATTTACTGCCAATAGGTCTGCTCCACTGCAAGGAGAAAACCCAGTTACATGAGAAAGGACCTCAGACATCCTAGAGCAGACAGTCCCAAACACTGGGATAAATGGTTAGGAAAAACTAACTGGGGTTTAATAGTTGCCCAAATGCCACCAAGATACATATGAGATAAGAAAGATTTGAAGCAAAGCCATGGAGTTATTAATGGGGAAGATTAATTCCAGAAGTAGGTGAAAGGCAGCACACTGCACCTCCATCATGGGTCAGTAATGCACTGTGTTGTTCCACATCTGCTCCATTTTTATCCCTCCCATCCAAGAATTTCCTAACCCAAGTGGGAACATCCTCCAAGGGATGGTTGATTGCATACTCTTTTCTCCTTCCTTCATTATACAGCCACAGAAGGGACAAATTTTCCCTGCTCATCTCCCAGATGACAGAATCACAGGGAGAAGTCTCCCTCCCTGAGGGGGAAGCAGCAGGCACTGCTGTGCAAGGCAGCAGGTTAACACTCCCACAGCACAGTCACTCAGGGAAATGGAGGAGAGGGCTCCATAAAGAGCCACAACTATCTGCTCCATGTAGGACTCACAGCAGGTGCTCATCAAATAGCACAGCTCAAAACACACTTCATTTCCTCCTCTTTGCTGGCAAGTCTAGCAAAGACTTGAGCTTTAGGGCAAAGACTCGAGCTTTAGGGTCTTGGGGAAGTCAAGTGGAAGGTCCAGTGCAAGCACCTGTGTCACCACTGGGGAACAAGCGCATTACAGGAAGAAAACTGGTTATTAATTAAGACCCAGTAAAACAGGTCACAAAGTTCACCCAGGTATTTGAACTATACAAACACACCGCTGCCCTCCTACAGCAGTGTATCCCTGACTGGGGCTGGAAGATCAGAAGTGGTGTTTAAGGGCTTGAAGAGGTGGACCCTGGCTGGTTGCTCCTATTTCTACCCACCCAGCGACTATGGTTCCATAAGCACACGCACAGACATGCCAAAACACAGGCAAAATGTGGCAAATTTTAGCCCCATCCTCCAGAAGTTTCATGAAATTGAGTCACCTAGGCTTTTATTTTGCCTCCTCAGCCTTCCTGCTCTTTCTCCTCCACCCCTTTCTCCCCCAAGCAGGAAGGAGTCCCACGAATAGCCTGAAAGCAGGGAATAAACAGCACTGCTGCAATCTCACAAGGCACCCAGCAGTCTCGGTTTCCATCCACAGGAGCTGTGGGTTCAATCAGATCTTCAGAAAGGACAGACACAAAAAGCCACCTACTGCTGGATGAGGATCTTCACCAGGTTGATATGACCACACGTGGCTGCTGCATGCAAGGGAGTCCACAGCTCGTTGTCCTTGGCATTGACGTTGGCCCCGTGGTTGAGGAGAAGCTTGACTATGTCTTCATAGTTGTCTATGCAGCACTGGAGAGGGAAAAATGCAGACAGATTGGGTTTCTTAAACTTTGGGAAGATGAGGGCTCATACCTGCTCAGCTGGGAAATATTAAAGGATACCTGGATGTGGAGACATACTTTATCCTGCACTTGTTTGGCAACAAGCAACTCCAAGAGAGTTAAACAGCAGCAGGTCAGAAAGGCACCATGTACAACACCTACACTGGGCAGACCAAAGGTCACTGGTGTCTTACAGGCCTCCTGATGTGGGAGCAGAAGCAGCAGGGAACAATAGCAAATATGCTCACAGCTTCTATCCCACTGGGTCTTCCATATTCAAGAGCAAACACTGCAGAAATTCAATGTAAACCAGCATAACCACATACCAAGGGATGAGCTGACAAGCTGACATTGCCTTTTCTTAAGGAAAATCCCACACACTGGCATGTGACATCTCAGCAGCTCACCCTACCTACCACAGTTATCTGAAGAGGTGCAAATTGGATTCCCAGAATTATGAGCTACTTCACAGGGCACTTTCCATTTCCTGAAAAAGATCAGCACCCTCCCTGCATTTACAGCATAGTCCCAGAGGCAGCCAGCAAGAAAGGCCTCAGCCTCTCACCTTTGGAGGTGGAATTTGCTCTTTGATCCACCTTGTGTTCACTTCTTGACATGAATGTGCATGTGATTAAGACACTAAAATAAGATTCATTCCTGTGCAAGAAGCCTGTTTGTGGTCTATGCACTACTGCTGACCCACACAGGAGACTCACAGCTCAGCACACAGTATGAGCCACTAATGGGGCTGAATTCCAACCCACAACAAGCATTTTAGCAGCTGAGCGACAAGGACCCTTTATGTATTTCTATTTCTGTTCACTATTTGTACATTGAAGTGAGGTTAAAATCATTCCTGTCACACAGCCAAGTTACCACAGAAGTGTAATTGAGCCCTTCACTGGAAGCCACTGATAATGAGCAACAGTGTTCACTCAGGGGCTTCTCTCTGCTCAGGGATTCAATCAATTCTGGTGGATGCAAAGTTCCCACCTTAACTCCCAAATGCACCTTTACAATAACTGATCCCTTAGTGGGCAATGTGGGATTCCCCATGGCTTCAGTGCCTAGCTGGGAAAGCAAGGAGGCTGCCAGCACGTCTCTGTGTGCAGGATAACATCTCTTTGGAGAGATGCTGCTGCTGCGCACGGGGACTTTTTGCTCTTCTTGGAGTCAGTTTGCATTTTCAAACAAACACCCCATCCAGCTCTGAAGAGAGCAGGGGACTTGCTAAAGAACCCAAATCCCCAAGTCAGTGGGAGCATTTGCAGCAGGGACTACTGGCAAGAAAACCCTTGAGTGCCTGTTCCACCCTCGGAGCGTGTGTGACAACCACTGTTGTTCGCGGCAGCGGAGGCGGCAGCTGCCAGGCACGGCCAGTCCCACGGGCCCCAAAGGAGAACAGAAACACCCTTATGGGATCAGCACAGAGGCTCCAAGGAGGCACACGGACTTCCACACCACTATAGCAAGTCTGTGTTTTACTGGTGATCGGCTCATACAGACTTTGGGAAGTCCCTGAGCCTACAGTGACCAGCGTCTCCAAGCTGCACATTATTTGTTTAAACCACTTTCAAAACTTGTGGATTGTCAAGGTCTCTAAATTTCAGCTAATCTGCCTGAAGGGTTTACAGCCCAGTTCTACAAAGATTAAAGGATGGGAGAAATGTTGTTGATGTCTGAAGTCTAGCCCCGATTCTCGAGCCCTTGTTCTCGCTGAACAAAATCTGGGATACAGCAAGACAAGGGTTTTTGTTGTTTCCTCCCCAAGAAATTGGATCACCAGTAAAACATTGTGAAGTTTCACTACATTAACTGAGCAACAAAATGAAATACAAGAGGTCTCTGTGTTTAACCCAGACAGGGCTGCTCAGAGGGCAAGAGGAAGACCCGATGGTGTGGAGCAGAGAGAGCTGTGAGCTCCTCCCATGCCTCACCTGATGCAGCGCAGTTAATCCATCCTCATTGCACAGGTCAGGGCTGATGTTGCTCTTCAGCAAGTAACACACTGCAAAGGAAGGACAGAGGAGAGTCAGAGCAGTAGTACTAACACATCTCTTGCTCTCAGCCAGCCCTGGCCAGCTCAAAGCAAAGACAATCCGTGCCATCAGGGTGTTCCAGTGTGGGCAGAGCTGCAGGAGCCCAGCACTGGTGTGTCACTGCAGTGCCAGTGAGACAAGAGCCTTCTTGGGTTTATCCAGCAGAGAGCACCAACATACAATTTTCCCCCCACTTCCTTCCAAAGGAGACTGTGAATACAGCTATCATTTTCATACAGTTGTGCTGGAACAATCTCCATTTTTACCTTGTGCTTTGCAATGTCTGAGAGTCTCTACAGCCCAGGAAAGCTTAAAGGTCAGTGGGGGTTTTGGGATCCTGGGTTACAACTGTGAGGGAGATCCCTCTCACTGCAAGAGGGATGAGGTCTTGCCCCAAGAAGTTATCTATCCATGCTGATGAACCAAATACACTCAGGGCCCTGCCACATCCAAATACACCACAGTTGCTTTGGACGCTTCACTTGAGCTGTTGGGTGTTTGGAGAAAGCTTCCTGGAGGCTTTATTTTTTAATTGCTGCTTTGGGGGGAAAAGGATAAGATTTATTCCATTAAAATGCAAATATATGAAACACATGAAAAGTTGTTAGCCCTTAGGTGAAAAATAGAGTTTGCTCTGAGGTACAGATCCTGCACAGGGAATAGCGACAAGGCTGGCAGAGGACATAAACTAATTGCAACACCAGAAACTCTTCAAATTCAACACTGCTGACAGATCTTGATGATCCATACCTATCTTATGTTGTTTACTTGCTCATTCCCTGCTTTTTCTCCAGAGATTTCACTACCTAACGCTTTTCCTACCTCAAATGTCACTGGCAGCACAAGCACAAGCCAGAGGTTCATAATCATCTCCCCAGGGCCAGGGTAGCAACAGATATTCATGTCACATCTTATTTGATGGCAGGGATGCAAGCACTGAGTGAAACCAGAGCTGCAAAATAAGGAACACTGACAGAGCTAAAAGGGCAATAACCATCCCCAGAGTCGGCAATCAAAACCACTGCAAGCCTGATCACTCCAAAGCATCCTGCAGCCTCTGATCCCTGTGCCACTGTCAGAGGGAGCTCTTTCCCCAACACATCCACAGGGAAACTCATCTGCAGGGTGTCCCCTGGGGACAGAGCACTTCTGGCATCCAAAACAGAACATGCAAAACACACCCACAATGACATCAGTGTTGATTTATGAAGCTTTGTTCAAAAGATCTGGAAAATGCACTTGCAAGAAAAGGCAAATTGAAACCAAAGTGAAATTTTGATTGGAAGCCACTGGTCTGACGTTATCAAAAAGGAAGGCAAAGCCAGAAAGTGAAATAAAACCCTTTAAATCACAGAGCTGTTTCACCCAGCTCAAAATGAATGTTGGGATTTATGTTTGCTGAAAATAATTTCAAGGCCTTGACACCTGCTTGATGAAACTGATGCAAAAAAAGCAGAATACAGCACAGGCAAAAGCTCATCCACCACCGAGGTGGCTCCAAAGCCTCTGGGTTTTTTCCAGCTCAAAGTCCAGTGCAGGAAGCTCACGCCTACACTCGCCTCACACCCCCAACACTTGCATGCTTAACAGTAATAAGAGTGCTGAACCCCAGCCAATATATCCAATTTAATGACTCTGCTTCTGCTGTTTCTGGCCAGCCCTGAGCTCTTGCTCTCCTGATCCAAGCTGAGTGATGGGCGAGTCATTCACCAGTGGGTCTGGTTGTCTCTTATTTACCTTGGATGCTCTGCCATTAGGGTTTTAATTCAATCTCAGTCAGTTAAGTGCCATTGTGTACTAATGACATGCAGCTCCATAATCATGTTTTGCCTGATTATGGAGATTGGGACAAGTAGATGCTGGCAGATTAACCTCACAAGTGCTGTCTCTCCATGGGAAGAAGCAGTAGCATAAATCCCAGCTTGTTACGAAGTATGGGTTTTTGTTTGAAGGCACTGTGATCATGGCTTGAAAGAGCTTGCAAGAGGTCCTGAAGGGTTAAGATTCAGAGTAGTATTTATCTCACCCTAGAGCAGCTTTGAATTCTTCACTAACCCCCGCAGCAGCCCTCGTGTTCCCAGTGCACCCCTCCTTGGCTCCCATTTGCCCTCGGGACAGGCCCACCATATTTTCCAGTATCTCCCAACACAATGAAGACTGACAAGCACAAGACCAGAGAAGAGCACAGAAAAGTCAGCTAACATAGCTGGATATGAGTGTAATAACAATAAGTGCAGGCAAACATGGCCTGAAGAAGAGATCAGACTCCTTTCTGACCAGTCCTAAGATGAAGTTTGCATCTCAGGGTTCAGCAGGGGAGCACAGGACTGGGCAGCAAGGAGTCCTGGCTCTTTTCTCTGAAGTCAGAGGGATGTTGCCTGCAGTATTCCTCATGCTCCAGGCAACAAATCCCAACAGCTAGGCAGAACTCCAAGAACTGTGATTTCCTATTACATATGGCCTCTTTTACAAGTGAGGGGTTTTACCCAGTGTCCCACCAAGCTTGTAGCACAGCCCACCCTCCACTCCCACCCGCCACCCCAGCAGCAGGGCAAGGGGTGGCAAAGAGCAGCTTCATCACCCCCTGCTCCCCGTGGGCTGCAGAGAGACATGGGAGAGGGAACATGGACACCTTCCCCATACCCACTGCCCAGGAACAGCCCCTCCCAAGGGGCTGGGAAGAAAAAGTCCTCCTTTCTGACAAACTTCAGGAGAAAGGTGCATTTGTGGGTTTTCTAGTGCTTTAGGAATAGGGAAGGGAGAGGGCAAAAATGTGACACTTGGCAGTGCTGGAAGCCAGACCCTCATCTCCAGGGCTGCGGCACTGCCACCAACCCGCTTGGCTGCTTAACACACAACACAAGGAGCTGAGCATGCAAAGTGCTTCTCTTCAAGCACTGCTGGTGCCACACACCTCACTGCAAAGCCCAACACCTTCTCCCACCCCTCCAGGCATGACTGAGCCCGTACAGGTAGGAAGGGAACGCTTCAGCTCCCAAGGACACGGATTAATCACTCAGCGCCAGTTGATCACCTTCTGTCGGCTCAAGCCTCAGCCTGCACTCCTGGAAGGACAATCCCCCCATATGCCCATGGAATAGCATGGAAACAGCTCCTCTGCCAGCCCAGGCCCCTTTGAGCCCGACAGAACAGGCTTTTACAGGTCACTCCATCATGCTCAGCAGCAGCAGAAGCCTCCACTTTAACACTCCGATTAACTTCTTAGAGAGCTCAGTGCTGGAAATGCTGAGCTCTGGCAGATCTGCCCTTGTTCTCACGTAGGTGGGGACAGGTGGGGAGCAGGGACTGCTGCGTGGATATACTTTATAACGTGTCAAGCACAAGTTGTGGGAAGCAGTTTCAAGAGCACAGCAAATGAAGGAATGAAAATGATTACAATAGGAGCTGGGCGAACAAATTGTTTTGAATAATTCATTGCAAATTATATTAACTGAACAATCACTCAAATGTATTTTCCATTATTCTGCTTGCGCTGCCTATAATTGAACACGCCAAGATGGTGTGCATCAATCTTCAATTTATACTTTATCATTCACATCTGTGCTGTGTTAAATGAAAAGAGCTCCCACAACAGCTGTGAAAATACAGCTTCAGTTTTAAGTCACCCTCTATCACATGTCCTGGGGCAGCCTCAGAAAGATTCTCCTCCCCAAATGCAGCAAAGCCATTTCTCAGGAGCTCCCTCTCCTCCCAAGCATGTCCAAGCCTCACTTATTCTCCCCAAAAACTATAAAGTAGGGAAAAGGCAAAAACAGCACAGTAAAGGCCCCAAAGAAAATTCAACGTGGGGTAATCAGCTCTCCCACCTGAAGAGATATTACAGCACTATCATTTTCCATAAGTGTTACTTCCCACTGAGTTTATACCAGAAACAGCTTTTCCAGAAAAGTTCCTAAACCAGGTGAAGACTTTTCCATGGAGAAAAAGAGGCTTTGTTAGTGCAATTCCCCCTAAGTCAGTAAGCTACACCATAAAATTCTGGATACTATTACACTCCCATCTAGACCAAGTGCGTGCATACCGCAAGTATTAATAACTCCTATGAGAAAAAGCCAACTGGAACTGATATGGATACCAGGGAGGTGAAAGAAAACACCCCAACAGACACCTTTCTGACAGGAGGTCTTGGTTCCCCCAAAAAATTTATAGTGGCAAACTGTCTATGCTGACAATCGCTGAAACTCTTCCAGTTCACCTGGTGAACCAGGCACTTTCAAGCCACTTTTGAAAGCTATTATTGCACTGAGGTCTTTACGGCAGTAGAAAAATTCCTGTATGTTCATACCTGATTTCACTGAATAAAATGAAGTTTCACTTGGGTTAAGACACACATTTTTACACATTGCTACAAGTCTCTTCCACACAAATGCAGCTTTGGTCAAAGACCCAGTGTAGCAGAAGAAACTCCTCCCAGCACTACCTGTAGTGAGATACCAGCAGTTTCTGTGCCATGTAGGGTGGGCAAAGGTCTGGAAAAACTGATCCCATCCTGCTAGGTATGGGACTAGGGATGGGCTCAGCTACTTCCAGGCTGCATGTTTACTGCTGTGGTTTTGCAGGGATATTTATTGCACAGGAGAAACAATGCCAGGAAAGCAGCACTGAAGCTGTGAGGGCCCTGCCAGCAAAGCATCCAGCTTCCCAGCACAGCATACTATGATACTCACATTTTACAGCATATCTAAACCCTGAGCAATAACAGGATGAACTTACTCAGCCTTATCCTCCACTGCCTGCAACGTACAAGTGATAGCCCATACTGGTCCATTGATAAAGTCTGCAGCTCCCTAAAGCTTTCTGAAAGACAAAGTTTCCCACAAAAAAACCACAATGCCACACTCAGGCAGCTTCAAACATGTAGTACACCTAAAAATAAATATGGCCCAGTTTGCCTGCTGAGCCAGAGACTGAGACATCCCATCATGATTGATCACCGAGCTGTCTCAGGAAGGTTCAAAGCCTGTTAAACACTTCCCACCTAGTTTATAGCCAGGCACACACATTGCTTCTAATACATCCACAAAATCTGGGAGGTTTGGAAAGAGGCCAGCAGAGGCCCATCTGCTTTGTGCCATCCTCACAGGGGCAGGGACACTGCATGCAGCCACACTCAGCACAGGTGCTGCTTCTCTCAAGGAAAATCTATTTCTCACTTTGATGCTTCTTGCTGAAGAGGGCACAGTCCTCCTCACCCCAGGAGCCTGTTCACACAGCAGGCTCCTCCTGCAGAGCTGGGGGCCTGCACTGTGCACAGATTTTAGTCTGACAGCAAGTCAGAGTTGTCAACAAGTCAAACATGTATTTAGTGAAGAGGGTACAATTCTTTCTCCCCCTCTCATTCCATTTTTGCTTTATGCTCTGACCCTTATCTCCATCACAGTAGCACCAGAGCAGAATGCTACAAAGGGACAACATCCTACAGCTTGGATGGAGAGGTCACAGCTTGGCCCCCAAACCCTTCTGCATCCCACATTTTTCTTGTTCTGCAACTACAGGACTTCAAGCTCTGATAATCAACTTAGCGCTGGTGATGCTAGAGCATCTTTCTTTAATAGTTGCCATCCACCTGGGATTGCTTGGATAAGTGTGCAAGTTACCCATGTGCAGCCAGCAGTGCCCAAAGGACACAGCAGAAACAAAGCCAAATTAATTTCAATAGGGAAAATGAGAATTAGAGGATGCTACCATCTGACAAACCTTTCTAAGGATATAGTGTCATGTCCAAAAGTATCCTCATCCTCTCCTGTCAGACTAAGAGTGAAATTGGTCCCCACTGGAGATATTAAATACATGAAGCAAAAGTAAAGTCAGAGATTACTTCCTTAGTTTCCCATTTCTCATCTGTTATTGAAAGCATAAATAAATAATTTTGCTATGGTTTTTAAACAGATGATGTGCTGTGAAAGAGATGAGTGTTTTATATAACCTTGGGGCTCAGCTGCCTTCAGCAGGATTGCTGTGGGCAGGGAGCCAGGAAAGCAGATTCCCCAATATCCCTGTGACAGCGACACCTGGGCTGCCAAGGAGACTTGTCCCTCTTTAAGAGGCATTTTGGAGTAGGTATTTGAATGGTGCTGATTTAAAGAGTACTGAAAAGAAAAACTATTATATCAGACTTAGGGAGGCATGGACCAAGTTAAACAAGACCAAGTTTCCCAAGGATGACTCAGGGGCTTTGGCAATCAGCAGAGCAATCCTGGCTTTTAGAATGTGATGGTGCACAGAGGGAATCGTGGCCTGTGCAGGGAACATCAGCAGAAAGTGAGGGATGAGGGACACATCTCAATTCTCTTCACGTTTCAGCCTTAGACAAATGGCACCCACAGGGTCAGTAACTCAACCAGGACCTCCAGTTCTCCCACTTCTCTGGCTACTTCCAGCTTTCTTCCTACAAAAAGTTCTTCTTGGAAGTCATGACAACACATGCAAATCCATTCAGACAACACATCAAAGCCTTTTATCTGAGCAGCACAGAGTATCCCACTTACATACCACCTGTTCAGAAACAACTTCTGATGTATTGGACCAAAATCTACCTACTGAGACATGCAGCCTGCAGCACCTGTGATGTCTGTACTAAGCTTATTAGAAACTAAACCTTTTAGGGTAACGAAAAGGAAATGCACCAGAAAAATTAATTGGCTTTACTAGAAATGACAGCTTAAGAAGTGTCTAGATAAAAGGGAGCAATGGTGTCAGGAGAGAAACTTTTGCAGCTATTTGAGTCCACAAAGAGCTTGTTATTAACACCATAACATTACAGGTGATCTGAGGAGCAGAATTACAATATCCCCCAAACTCCATGCAGAGCCAGCCTGCCAGTATTTGCAAGAGGATACTCTAATATGCTCCACGTAGCAGGAAATAGTTCATACTGCCAGTTGAAAGTGTTATTAGGTTCCAGAGTCAACAGCCTCTGCCTCAGCTCATGTTTCAGGCATCCTATGGCCTCAGCTAAACAGCTGTATGGTGACCTGAACCACATGGACGTTTTTAAGAGTCTCAGTTATAAACCAGGAAACTTTCTATTTAGAGTAACGGAAGAGAGGTTTCGGTGGAGGGGAGGGGAAACACATATCTGCTTTTAAAGCTGCCCTGAATTAATACCAAACAATTCCCTACAGGGACAGCCTGCTGACCACATCCCAGGAGCTCAACCACAGACAGAGGCTCTCCCCTCCTCTGTTCCTCAACCTGCCCCTCTTCAGAGACTCTTGTTCTCTGCTGTGCAATTCTAACCTTGCCCAGGTCTTTAGAGAAGCTCCATCTGCTCTGGCTGTTTCAGCACCTTCTCCCCTCTGATCTCCATCAGCACTGTTTGTTGTTTACCCTGCCAACTTCGTCTCCTTTTAGCTTACAATGAGTACAATGGGGATGCAGTATCTTAAAGATGTATCTTTAAAAGATACAGATTCAATCACATCCTTAGGTCTGCTCCCATGGATTGCTGGACTCTGGAACGGGGTGCCACGTACCCAAGGTCTGAATGCCTGTGTAAGGCAGAAGCATCACATGCAGGGACATGCTCTGAGTCCGGCCCCCTCAAACCCAGCCCTGTGTGACACAGCCACAGCACGAGCTGCTGCCAGCCCAGATGTGTCTCACACCATCACCCCACACAGGAAACCACAGGGGACACACTAGGAGTTAACCAGTAATCTGCTAAAACATCACCCTCTGCTCCACAGCACCGTATCTTACTGGAAATGCTGTGCTGCTGTGCAGTTTTGGAAGGAAAATGTCCATAAAAGCAGAAAGCCACTCCCCCTTTCTTTTTTGTCAGATAAGGAGAAAATACTGTTTCATTTTAAAAAGCAAACATCACAGAAAAAACCGCCATGCTAGTTTGGCAGCAACCTGAACTTCACCAGAGAAGCACTGGCGATCCTTAGCAACCCTTCTGCTTTTGCAACCTATAATTATTCAGCAGCAAATTTCACACAATTCAGAGATCTGAATTTCAGCAGTGCCCTTCACCTAGACATTTCCCAAAGTGCTGCTGCTGTTAGAGGAGTGATTTCCAGGCTGTCTCCTGGGATTTTACAATCAGTTTTCGCCACATTTCACAGATGTGACATCTCAGCCTGAGTTAGACCAAGGCTCTGGAGGCTCAGGGACCTTTCTTTGCCAAGGTCACAGTGACAATCCACGGCACAGCTGTGTCACTGCCCTTGAGTCCCAGGTCCCAGCTCTGTAGTTTAAGCACAAGAAAGCTCTACTCTCCCCCATCTTCTCTGTTGTTCAGCCAAGAGGAATTGGACAAAGCAGCTGCAGCCTCCTCACAGCTCTGACACCCCCAGACCCCACTGTGAGCCCTCTTACCTTCCAGAGTTCAGTAGCTGTGTTCATGGACATTCCAAAAGGAGAAGCCACAGTCTCAGCTGGCACCACTCCCTTGGGAAGGTCCTTGCTCAGCTCAGACCTGTGTGCTGACCCCACTGGGGACCTGGGCTGGGCGATCTGGTGGGTGAGCAAGACCACCCAGAGCACTTGGAGCATGACAGCAAGGCTTCATTTAATGAAGAATCAGGAAGGATGCCACCACCAAAGTGGAAAATGAAGCATACTCAGTCACCACACCAAATGAATTAGAGAGTCACAGGGATTTCGCTCCCAGCCCTTGGCTACCAACAAACTCTTGCCAGAGAAGTCTAGAGAGTTAATCTGTGAACATCATCACCAAAGGTATTCAGCACTGCATGGAAACCAGTTCATACATTTCAGAGTTGAATCAGAAGTTAGCGCAGGAGCTTGGCAGAAATGCAGGTTTTTTCATAGCTACAGCAGGGCTTGTAATAAATGAGACAGGCCTGACAGGAGGAGCACCTCTCCTATGAAGAGAAGCTGAGAGAGCTGGGGATGTTCAGCCCGGAGAAGAGAGAGCTCCAGGGAGATCTGAGAGCCCCTTCCAGTTTTCTAAAGGTGCTGCAGAGAGCTGAAGAGGGACTTTGGGCAAGAGCATGTAGTGACAGGACAGGGCAGAATGGCTTCAAACTGAAGTGAGGAGGTTTAGATTAGATATTAGGAAGAAATTCTTCCCTGTGAGGGCAGTGAGGCCCCGGCACAGGTTGCCCAGAGAAGTTATGACCGCTCCAACCCTGGAAGTGTCCAAGGCCAGGCTGGACAGGGCTTGGAGCAACCTGGGCTAGTGGAAGGTGTCCCTGCCTTGCAGGAGGTTGGAACTAGATCATTCGGGTCCCTTCCAACCCAAACCATTCCATGATTCTATACAAAATAATCTGTGTGGCAGACGCTGTGCACAGAGGACACTACTCCCCCATCCAGGGGCTGAGGCTGGTGACCATCCACCTCGTGGACCCTGGGCTGATCCAGCTGAGGATGGTCTGCTCAATAAAGATCACGGCATAAACTTGCTGCAGGTTGCTAGTCATGCAATCCACATTTTAAGACCCATTATCTTGAGCAGCCAAATTAAAAGGAAAAAAAATAGTGGACAGAAAGCTAGTTTCTGTAATGTTTCCTAATTTCATTGAAGAAGATTTGAAATGCCCTTGCATGACCCCTCAGAGAATACACAAAACACCTTTAAATTAGGTCATAACAATTGGGCATTTAGTGATGTGACCTGGGTTGGTCTATAACCCCAGTGTCCAGTGCTGTACATACAGACCACCTTGTTTCAATAACTGTCTCACCTGCTCCACCTCACAACACTGAAAACTCTCTCAAGCAACTTTTGCCACAAGTTCCATGTGATTTCTGCTTCCCACCAGCTGAAGCAGCAGAAGATGAGTGTTCCCAGGCTGGGTGATGCAACACAGCTTTGTGACTGCTCGGAGGGTGGCCCATGGGGAGGCAGCTCCAGAGCTTGACAGGTCACTTAGACTTCAGAAATGAAAAAAAAACCGTCCAACTTGCTGTCTTCCCCCATCCCTGCCCTATCCACAGAAAGTGCCAGCTTCATGTGAACTCAGGACAGCTTTTGCTGCCAGCTCTCCTCTGCTGAGCTTCCAGCACTTTGATGCAGTAAAGAAAGGAACAGCGCACGGGGTCGGGAGCACTTTCCTTTTCAGTGAGTGGCTCCTTTGCTTCAAAAGCCATCTCCATCAGCTTAAATCTTTCATCTGCACAACACAGCCTGAACTCAGCAAACTCCTTCACATCAGAGAAAACCCACTGCCTCTCACACATCCTGGCAGGGGAACAAGGATGCACCATCACGGGAATGGAGGTCTGGGGTCCAAGCCCACGGGCACAGCTCACACCAGGGATGTGAGCTCAAGACTTTCAACATTTACCAGAATGCTCTACCAGCCTTCAGGGGTAGGCTGGGAGTCTTTTATTTAATAAAAAGAGGAAAGGAGCTGAAAGTCTCCTCCAGAATGTGCTTTGCCTTAGTGCTTCAGGCCAGGCCACCAATGTTTCAGCCTGAGATGAGCACTTTAGTCTCTGCATGTACACTGATTTATTTCTTTTTAATTCTTTGCTTTCTATTTACATGCTGAGCTTATTAATAATAAGAAAATAGTGTAACACACCAAATTAAAAATACATAATTCCTACAGCTCTTATACAAGTTTAAAGCATCACATTTTTCAGAGCAGTATCTCTGAACATCGAGGCCACAATTCCTTGTTGCTGGGAACAAGGAGCTGCAGACAACAGCAGGGAGCAGAGAGAGCCCAATATAGCCCACTTAGAATCATAGAATTGTTAAGGTTAGAAAAGATCTCTAAGAGCACTGAGTCAAATCATCTGTTGACTTCTCTCCTTTTGTCCCTGCGAGAGGTCTCCTGTCCTGGGATGAAAGACCCTGTCCAGCTCTCCACTTTAAGATTGCAAATTAAATGCCTCCCCCACCTTCTGCAGCAAGAGGCAGCTCAGAGGAGTTCTAGTTTTCCTTTCTGCACCAGCGGAGAACAGCTTCAGTTTGCCAAAGTATATCACATTTCCCAATAAAAAGGCAGTTTGCAAAATAATTAACAATCATTAAAATTCCCCATTAAGTTTTGCCACTAGCAACAGCAGGACTGTTCTCCTCTCCACAGCAGTGAAAACTCTGCTTATTTCTGTACTAAACCCAGCGTCGTTAATGAGCCATTGCATCCCATCCTGTTTGCTTGTGAGAGCTCCCTCACCAGCACATCCCTCTCACTGGGGAGTTTTTCATTACATATTTAACATTACAAGAGCTTAAGCATCACAGACCACCTTTGAGCTGTCAGAATGCAAGAACAGAGACATCCATCCTCTGGGCTTGAATGGCAGATTGCCCTGGACTCACTGCATCCCTTAGACCTAAAAGTAAAGGGGGAGAGAGCCTCCTTACTCTCTCCGGCCACGCTGCTGGCCATGGCTGCTTCTGTGCAGTCGAGAAGAACAGATTACATGATTAAATTAGCTAAAATTACCTGACTTTGAACATCAAGGCAAGAGGAAAGCCAGACTCCAGCTCTGCGTCATCTCCTATCGATCCTGCAGACTAATATTTTTACTTAAACATTTACAGTAACAACAAAATGCTTTTCAATAGCTCAACCCATCTTAGTGAATTTATTAAAGTAATTAATGCTGAAGGGCCTGCTTACACTGCTCTGCTAAGAGCACTAATTGCAGGTTGCAGAGGTGAATCCCAGTGACAGTGCAGGGGACCAGGAGTGGGCTGGAGGCTCGTGCACAGAAATGGACAGATGTGCAGCCCTGTAGGACCACGTGGGCTGGACCCAGCATTCCCCTGCTTTCTCCTGCTACTAAACTCAAAATTCAGTATCTCCAGCACTGAGTAAAACTGGGCAATTGTGGCAGCTTCTGGTGCAAGAACACACATTTTTCTGCTAACATCCAGCAGAAGAGGCTTGTAGCATCCTACTAAACACCTTTTTGAAAGCAAGTCCTGCAAGGCCATGAGCCAGGCTGGCTATCCACAGTGACAGGGCCTTCACAGAGCATCATGAGGACATGAATCCAAGTGCTTTTGTTCCTGGGGACACCATGGACCCATTTATCCCCTGTGAAATGAAGTAGGAGGGTTGCAGGGATATAACCTTCCTCACACAAGCAGTCTTGTACTGAAAGCATGGACAGTGTGACTTGTGCCAAGTGCACTTGTATCTGTTTTGGGAGGTGCAGGAGATCTGATCCTCATTGCTAGATCTGTGATCAAGTACAAGATCCCTCCTCAAATGTTTTTCACCTTACCTTTGTCTAGGAAAAACACAGACTTAAAAAAAAACTATTTCTTTCCAGGCAGCTGTTTGTTACAAATGCTTCCAGGGTGTTTCCCCCATTCCCACATTGGGCAAATCCCAATCCAACCCTCCATTACCACCTCAATTAGTGTTACAACAGAGAAACTTTCTTCCTGTAAATCTTATCATAAAGAATAACTCCAAGGGAAAGGAGCCCTCCCGACCAGGAGCATCCAACAGGGTCTGGATCTCACATGAGCAGCTGCAACCAGTGCAGTTGTATAATGGAAACCCGACCTACAAACCCTGAACCAAATTCTAGCTATTCCCCTTTGCAAAGTGAGCACGTGAAGGTTGCACATGTCTTCTGCCCTGGCTGCTGCCACCTCCTACAGCTGTAACCTCTGGCTTGGCTCCACATCCTGCCAAGACTGTGACCTTTCCTCCATCTGGCACGCCTGGGAAGAAGGGGAACACCAGCAAAAATCAAGTTCAAATGGGTTGCATCATTTGCATAAACTGCATCATCTGTGCAACCTCTGCTAGGGGATGGACACATTTTGGTGGCGAAGCTCTCCAGGCATCACCATCCACTTCTGGTTGAAGGACACACAAAGGAACAGCTGGAGCTGCCTCTTCCACTGAACAGGACACCAGGAGCAAGGGGCCCTTTCCCAACAAACACACATCCCTCATAGAGCAAACAGCCATGTACATGCTCTGGGAACAGAACAATGCTGGGGGCCAAAAGGAGCCAGGTGACAACCAGGGTTGTCATGAGGCACACATAGTTTTTTGGACAGACTGCATTAACCTCTTTGCTACTGAAGCCTTTCTGCCCAGTGCAAGCCCAGTTCTTCAGGAGAGCTGTTTCTCTACACAGACCCAGTAAACCATGTTGGTTTGAGGTGTTTTGTGCCAGTGATGCACAGCAGCATCAAAGACCTTAAAAAGGAGAACATGTGCACCAGAGATTTCTGGCAAATAAAGCACCCATAAAGAAGAGATGAATGCTCAGCACACACGGGTGAGGCTGTCCCCACTGCAGGCACATCACAGCAGCTGTGAACTGCAGTCACCCTGGGAAGGGGACAAGAAAGGCAAAGTCGTGTTCTCCCCCACCCCAGCACCAGTCAGGAGAGCCCCAGTGAGATGGGAATTCAGACAGACCCCAGAACAGCTCAGCAAGATGGGCAAACCCTCCCTTGGGTTCCTATACTGCAGTAAAATTCCAAGAGCATTAGAAGGAGGTACTTCAAAAGGAGTGTGGAAGGAACAGGAGCTCTCATGAGAAGGTCCTTGCATTGTCAGCAGTTTTTGAGATGCTTTGCAACCATCTGGTCCCTCCTTCCCCCACCCAGAGTATTTAAATCAAGGAGTTTCTTCGGGTGATTTCAGAGGAAACCTGAGCCTTGCTGCCACTCCAAGTCACAGGAACTGCAGCACCACAGCCAAGCCCCAGAGCAAGGCAGCAACACTGACATTTCCCCCAACCACCCTTATCTTGTCTCACAGTAACTCGAGGCTCATTTTGAAAAATGGGACCTATTGAGAGCAAACAAACAAGCCACAGCATTCACTAAACCCTGCTGTGGCTGGGAATGCTGCTAATCACGTGCAGGGACAGGGTTTACGTGCAGAAGCGACAAGGGACACACATCTGCAATGATTTTATGGCACACCAGGACAGCAAATGGTTTTATGTTCCTAAAAACAGGTGATTAAAATTCCAGGATGTCACAGATTTTAATACTGAGCTAATTTTTTCCTCTCTTCTATGCTGTAACATACATCCCTGTTATTGAGAGAGCAAAACTCTCAAAAATCAGATGTCCCGAAGCTACAGTACAAGAAAATTATGTTTTCTACAGCAAATCAGTTCAACAGAGGCTCAATAAAACATGATTGATAATTAGTGTTTTCTTTTTGACAGCTAGTAGCAATTGTCTTCTCCTTAAGTCTAGTGCATTTGCCAATTTAAAACTAATCTGTACAAAAATGAAACAAAACATCTGCCAAAAAAATTCCCAGTGAATATTGGTTAAGATTTACAAAGTTATACAGCAGAGTGTCACCTGCTGCAGCATCAGACAACTCAACAGTAATTAGGGTAGAGCTGAGACAGGCTTGTGGAAAGAGCCATCAGGCAAATGGAAAATGGATGGGAATAGCTAAATCAGTTTAGGTTTCCTTAACAGAGGTAGATCAAAAGAAAACTAACCTGATTAGGAGGGAGAGAGACACTGATCCAGATTCATCGAGCAAGGCAGAACAGCTATAAAGTGATATTTATGCTTGTTTTCCTTACCAGGGCTGCACAAAGCACCAGCATGTACCAGTGCATCTGGCCCAGATTTAAGGGCTAAGGGTAGATGCTTTTAAACAAGGACAGCTTCTCCCCCCTCAGCTTACTTTCCCAGTTAAGCAACTGTACAAAAAAAAAAAAAAAAAGAAGAAAATAGGCCATTAAAAAAGCCCCCCCAGATTTAATTAGAGTAAGTGATCCTCACTGCCTGTTGGCAGTGCCATTCTCCCCACTCTGGGCAGCGTGTCCTGATTACGGGCAGGTTGGAGCTGCATTGCCAGACCCAGCCTTTTGGCTCAGCCCGTTTCAGACAGCACGAGATTTGGTTCCAGCACTGGCTGTGCCCATGCACAGACCCCCAAACACCCCCCACTCTGGGGCTGCAGGGTCATGTGGTGCTGTGATCCCTGACACAACCTTTGGGATTGAGCAGGGCATGTTGGGATGCTCACAGAGCTGGGTATTACAAGAACACGACACATGCACACCCCAGGAGCACTGTGCCTGCCTTCCCTAGGAAAGCCCACCATGGATCCTGGTCCCTGATCCAGCCAGGGCACTTGGGAGCCATTCCTTCCTCCAGCATACCCTCTCCTGCATGAGGTTACTCCACTGCTACTCAGAGCTGCCACCACAGCCTACAAGGGGCTACTTTTAGTTAAATGCAGCCACTCAGTGATTTGGTCGATGTCCAGGCTCCTGCTCCACAGGGCACTCAACAGCCACCACCTAAGAACCCTCTGCCATGCCCAGCACAGCCACCAGCCTTTAAGACCAGGGCCAGATGGTGCAAGTGCCTTTAGAGCAACACACAGCCAGGCTGGCAGGGTAAAAAAACTCCACAAAGCCACTCACATTCCTGCTCTCCCCAAACCCCACAGGAACAATTCTCTCTCCAAGGCTAATGACAGTGCATAAAGCTCCCTCCCACCACCCTGGCTGTGTCCCTGCATGCTCCTGCCAGCCCCACTGCTTCCCAGAGCTGTCCATCCCAGGGGATGCACAAGCACAAGTACATCGTTTCCTTCCAAATACCACCCCCTGCCCATGACTCTTCTGCTCAGGTTAAACACCTATACCCACAAGTCAGCATTTTACACAATCACTCTGCACACCACAAATTGTGCCAAATCTGACGAGGATTTTGTTGCTCAGGAGGTTGTCCCAGAGCCAGGAAGAGCTGCACTGCTCATCCTGCTCCTGCAGCATGTGCATCCTGCTCTGGCAAGGAGACCTCCAGCCTCCTCTTCACCCACAAGGATTTCCACCAGTAAACCCCCTCCAGTCACAGCTCCACCACCCTGCTTGCCTTTGTTAACAGCCCTGGGAGCTGTAACCATGAGCCAAACTGCTCCTGTGCACAAGCAAGACCCTCCCACAGCACTGGGAGCAGGCAGAAGCACAGAGCGCTCCCAGGTTCTCCTGCTTTGGGGACACCTCCTGTTTGCCATGGAAAGGTGGCCTCCCATCCTTGCAGGCTTTTATCCCAGTTGTGGAGAATTCAGGCTTCCCAACAAGAGCAAAGGGATGTTCACAACAAATGGGGCCATGCCTGATGTCTTCTCATGTTTTAGTGAGAGATCACAAATACAGCCAAGGCTTTGCAGGAGTCTCACCAAACCTCTATGTTCATGCAAGGGTCAGACACCATCTGACACTTCCCAAGGAGCTGATACTGCACTGGATGTTTTTAGGATCTAACACAGAAGCTGCTTTGGGACTGGGCAAAACTGCAAGACAAACTTTGCCCCCTGCAATGCCAATAAACATGCTGCTGTTGCCCCCAGTCCCAAAATCCCATGGTCAGTGGGCAACCAAGCTGTTATCACTCACAGTGACACAGCAACCAGTGCTGGGGTCTTAACCCTGCAACTCAGGCCACTGGGTTTTCTTCTCCAGCTGTGGCATCTCAGGACCTCCACACATGGTGCTCCACGGAGGAGCTCTTTCCAGAGAGCATGGCAGAGACAGGACAGCTGGCAAAGGAGGTGCCACAGCCACGAGCAGCATGGGACAAGGAGCAGTTTTAAATAGATGTGAGCAGCTCAGTGGGTAGGTAAACAGGATCCCCACTTCTTTCCTGTCCCATGGTTGGAAAACCCACAGGCTCTTCCTGTAGGAAGGGAAGGGGGAGGGTGGGGATCCCACAGCACTGGGGTCAGTTTCCAAAACTGGGTACTGGCTGTCCCAGGGAACCACTCCTCCCCATGGCAGATGCAAGATGTTTCCACTGCTGCTGGGAATTCCTGGTGCTGATCAGGATGATCCCTGAGGGGGAAAAAATGCAGTAACAGTATATTTTAATATCACGGGGCAGGAGTGCTTAACTGGGTGGTCTGTACACCAGCATCCTAGAGGAAGGAGCTGAGTGTTTTTCAGATGGACTCTGTATTCTTATGGAGCACAAATACATTATGTCACCAAACTGACTGCAGGAGAAGTTAAAATACCCAAATACCTTTAGAGGTCTGTGCCAAAATGCTCAGGAATCCACAAGAAGCCACCAGTCAGTGGTAGCCGAACATGATCCTGTCAGAGTCCAGGAAGGCTGAGTGAGCAATGTGCTTCTGGAAACTGTGAAACCCACGAGAATGACACAAAGATCAAGCAAAGCCAGATGGCCAGACCTCTGGCTCATCACCCTTGCCCTGCTCTGGGCACGGCTCCTTCCACCTCTATCTGCAAACCAAGCTGTCAATCCCACTTCACAGGAGAAAATCAATCAACAAATATTGCCCTTTATCTAGAAGATAAAGGCTTTGGGTGTCAGTAAAGTGAGAAATATTTTCTGCTCACTTTTCCCTGTAGGATAACTCACAGATCAGTGCTGCAAATATCCTCACTAATAAAGACATGGTAAATCTTAGAGCACTGAGTGATACAATGCAATGATGACCCACATTTTGAATCCACACTACTCATTTAGTGCTGACCAGCATTCAGATGACAGCTTTCTTGGCTCTGAAGAGTGATGGAAAATTGCCACAAATGAGAATAATTTGGGTCAGGGGACAGAGCAGCAGCTTTTTCATAGCTACTTCACAACTGCATGACTGAAGCTACAAATAATAAATTTACTATGAAAGCACATAGAGAAACCTGCTTAGATGCCCTTTAAGATGAAACTTTAAACTCACTGGCCCTTCTATTAAAAGCAAAATGGACTTCCAGCACCTCTCCATGACCCATTGTCACCTACCAAGCCAGACATGCTGTGTTTTTGGCACAGCATCCAGCAGAAGGTTACTGGTTACAGCCTAGACTGGAGCTTCATATCACATCCAGGACTTGCATCACTGTTGTGACAGCATCAGCTTTAGGAGGAAAGAACACCCTATGATAACTGCCTGACAGCCAAGAGGATGTCACTGCAGATCCACAGGGGCTGTCCTCTTTCACTGGAGCTCTGGCTCTTTCCAGTGCCTGCTATTTCAGGCTATTAAACAAAAATTTTAATTAAAAGAAGAGGCCCATTTAAGTTCCCGTGGAGCCCTGCTCTAGCCTTGCTAATTAAAGACAAACTGACAGGATTTGAAATGACAAAATAAACCAGGTCTGAAAAGTTCTAGAGTCTCAGGAAGAGTCTGAGCTCTAAGTAGGTTGAAACTTGCTCTCCATGGAAGCACTCACTGAGTGCTGTCCATCCCTCTGTTCCTAAGTTCCTGATGTCTGTGGGGCTGATGGGCTCTCCAGAGGGTTCATCACAGAACCCCAGTTTGGATCTCACCTGTCTTCTCTGACAGTGCACAAGATCTCAGCCCAGTGCTGGTACACAGATGCAGAAAGTTCTCTTCTCTTCTCTTCCTGTCCTTAACATGAGTGAAATGGCTGTGCTTTACTGCAGGGTCACTGCACTTTTCAAACCCCAAGAGACTGAGAACTGCTGTGGATTCTCAGGTGAATTCCTTTGCCCAAGCTACTGGGTAGACCACAACTGTCCTACAGCAACAAAAACCTCAGTGCAGCAGGGCTGCTCCCTTTTTAGGCTTCATGCTTTTCATTCAATAATATTGTGCTGCTAAAACGTTGCTGTTACTGAAAAACGGATGGTGCTGACATGAAGAATCCTTCAGACTGGATAATTTGAAAGACTCTGAACACATCAAGCCAGCGTGTCTCACTGTGTTCCTGCCTTATCATTTCAACCAGAAACTGTGGGAAGTATCAGCACCTCATCTCCAACCTTTGCTGCTCTGACTCAGACCAGAGTGGAAATACTTGGAAGGTGCCAGAATCTCCCCCACCCACCCTAAATGTGAATGTTTCCAGACAGATGTAGGTGTAACACAGGATAAAATCCAAGCTATGTGCAGCTAACACTTCTCTACCATGGAAACCATCCACAGGTTAAAACAGGGCTGGTGGAAACAAGGAAAATGGTGTGAGAGCGGCTTTCAGGTTAATTCCTGCTCTAGTCTCTCCTTTTCAGACATGAACTCTATAGCAGTAGCCCTTAGAAGGAAAAAGAGTGGGTATTATTCTGTTTGGTGGGTGGGATGTTTGGGGTTTTTTTTTAACTAATTGAATTTCTCCTGTCAGCCCAGGCAAAGGAAGACAAAGATAGATGAGACTTGGGAAGTTTCCCTTTACAATTCAGAGTTTGATGCTCTTCCACTCAAAGCAGAGACCACTCCTCTGTGCCACTCTGAAAGCAAAGGCCAGAACAGCAGACAAGACCACCAGGAAAAAAGGAATTAAGATCTGGCTTGAAAACCTTGGCTAGACTGACAGATGCTGCAAACTGCTATAAAATGCACTCAGAGCAGAAGGAATACCCCAGAATAGCTAAAGCCATCTTCCTACATGAGTGGCACTTACAGCCAGTCTGCCTCACGCTATCTGGGGAATCCAGAGGCCAAATCCAGCAATAAACAGTTGCAAATTGCAGGGATCTCAGTGGAAACTGCATCCGCTTGCTTGGAGCTGCACATGGGCTCTTGTTCCCCGAATTAAAGGGAGTGCAGGGTGCTTGATTGCATCTTGGCTTTTGATTACAAATGCACCAGCAGACAGAATTAAACAGTTCACTTCCTGGCCTATTTAGCATCCTTTTGTGACGAGATAGAGGGTGGGCAAGGCTTTAGGGGGTGTTTTTAATGATTATACCAGATTCTGATTTATTTTTTTTTCCAAGACACTTGCAGCAAATGATAAGGTTTCCCAAAGATCTGGCCAGGCTCCAGAGGAAAAAAACAAGCAGTGAAAGTGTATGTAGAAGCAGCTCTGCACTAAGCTATAAGGCACTGCCTGAACCAGCTGCCATAGCAACTGCTATTAAAGAAAGAATTAGAGCATTCTTCACAGAAGTAGGAAAACTCCCAGTCAATAAGCGTAAGGATGAGAAGCAAAGCAAAAGAAAGGAGGATAAATATAAGCCAGTAGGAAAAATACACAGAACTGAATGAGAAGCAGGGCCACTTGCACAGGTAGGTGTGCTCTGGTGCTGTGGAGATGCCTATAAATACACTAAGATACCTAACTCCACCCTCATTAGCAAGCATTTTAGATACAGTTGATCCTGCCTTGGGGCAGGAGGTGGATTACATGACCTCCAGAGGCCCTCTCAACCTCTATTTTCCATGATTCTAGGAGGAAGAAATCTACACCAGCTGAGCTGAGCTGGCCTGACTCCAGAAAGGCAGGAATTTAAATCTGGAAAAAAAATAGATTTAATCCACTTTTCAAGTTCTCCTTGACCAGGAAAAGGGGCAGAAAGCAGAGCCTGCAACCACAGCTCATAGCCAAGTTCTTCCTATTCAGAAACACATTTTCGACTGCATCAGAGTGAAGCACCAATGTGAGGTTTCACCCTACAAGAAAGTTTCAGCCCCCAGAAAGATTCCTTTCCCCACTGACATTCTTTTGCAAAGAAGAATTAGATACTTGGCTGGAAAACTGTGCTTTTGGTTGTGGGCCGTTTAGGGGGGGTCATTTTACAAAATACACCTGAAAACAGAATGATGCTGCAAAGTGCCAGCTACCAGAGAGCTCCGGAGAGAGATCGAGCTCAGGTCTTACGTCCCTTTGGCAGAACTGGACTAGGCACCACAACACAGCCCTGCAGAGGGACAGAGCCTTGGCTATCAGAGCTCATGGCCAAGGAGAGAAGACAGATCATACTTCACTCCAGGTTGCTGCTGCTTTATTACGCAGAAGATACCAGAGGTCCCCGAGAGAGCTGCTATTTACGCTCTCGGATTTCTCGCTCTTGGAGTGGGACAAAACACACGGTTAATCGGAGCGTAGGAAACAGCACACACCTGGAAGGCAGCCAGGCAGGCAGGAAACAAATTGCCTGCAAGAAACCCCACGTCACAGCCCCCTGGGCTGTAGCATCAGCCCCTCCAAGCCGGTATCCCTCCCAAGCAGGCAGCCAGGCGTGCTGCTCTCGGTGCTTGATCCGACCCACACCCATGGCTGTATTTCCATGCTTTGTTCCCTCTTGTGTGGATGGCACACAGTGGGACCCTCAGGGAAATCACAAGGACAACCAAGCTGGGAAGTCACTGGCTATTAAAAAACACGGGCATATCAGCAAATACCATCAGGCTCAGACTGGGAAGTCCTGGCTTCAACACTTGGCAACCTGCAGGCACCGGAGAACACGCAGTCATTCACGACTGCCCCCACGTCATGGGAAGCAGAGCAGCCAGGACAGGGAAGGGAAAGGTTAAATGCCATTGATTCAGCACATAGTTGCACGTGTGAACATCTCCAGGCACCTGGTTGAATTAAGGTCCCATTGATAATCTGCCTTGGGCTCACAAAAGTCCTGACGTTCCCACTGCATCCTGAGCCCTCCCTGCCGAGACTTGGCCGGGCAGGGTTTGCAGAGCAGATGGTGACCTTACATATCCTACCTACTGCACCTTGCATGCAAAGCCTGAGGAGTTTCAACCTTTCTTCCCCCTTGCCCAGATCCCTTTCAAGTGGGAACACTCCTCACACACTGCATTAACACCACTGACAATACTACTAAACCAAAGAAATGCCCAGTTTGCATTGAGGTGTACATGCAACCAAGGTGACACTGAGTTTCCCCTCCAAAACATGCTGTAGCCAAATTTTAGAAGCCGATTAAGTGCTTTAAGCCACTTCTAGTAAGCAACAAAATCTTGACAACAGTTGTTGGCCAATCCCTGTTTGACTAAAAACACCTTGAACCCAAACAGACCATCCTTACTGGTGGGACAAGCAGTTTGAATCCAATGTTTTATTCATTACCTTGTAGTCTTATTACAAGATATGCCAGAAATATTTTCATTGGTATCAGAAATGGTTGGAATTGGCACAGGTGTAAAAGCCAGGAAGCAAAACAATGTAAAAATGATCCATTTCCATCACACAAACCAAGAACTACAGGAGCAAGGGGCAAACAGAAAGATGGGTCCACTGAGGGGAGGGTGGGCAGCTGTTTGGGGGGAACAGGCTGTTTAAATTTTGACCAAAAATAACGTTCCAGCCAGGATCCCTCCATCACTGTTTCTTAGCAAGGCCAGTCCGAGCACATTCCCTGTGAATGTTTTTGGTTCTTGTTTTAGTCAAGGAAAGCAATTGCTCACTGTGGGGGTTCAGGAGAGAGGCTGCTTGTGCTGCAAATAGAGAAATTCCAGAGATGCACCATTTCTGGTCTGTGGGTTTGGAAAGATTCTCTTTCTCAACTCGTAAGTCTTGAAACAGCTCAGAGCACAGAAGTACCAGCACCCCAAAAACAGACATCCCAATCCACCTGAAAGGGGTCAAGAAGAGGCTTGACCCACTGAAACCAAAGCTCTTCTACAACAGCAGGTGTCATCTTTTATAAAACACATTCTGAAATACCTCACTCTTATTTAAAAAAAAAAAAAATTCTGACCCAACTTCTTAGTTTAAAGAAAGAATTTGAAACAAAATGTTGAAGTTGACTCCAGATTTGGGGAGGGATAGGGCCTCACCCCATGAAAACCTGAGATGGGCTTTCAGCATTCATTTCCAAAGAGATAAGTCAGTATTTCAAGCTCTTATGGATATAATTTTCCTACTTGATTGAAATTTCAGGGGAGTTGGGGAAAAAAGAAATATTATTTACTTGTTATGACAACAGAGAAAGCTGCAGATTCAATATTGCTCATGCTCCCAGATGCCTCTAGTTAGCTGCCATATGCAAACCACCCCGCGCTGGCATCGCATCCAAATTGCATGAAAAAGCCAAGTTAAAATGTGGCCAAATACGTGAATCTGCTTTTGGAAGACACACCAACCCCCATTAACAAAATTAACAAAATCCATCAGTGCCAAGGGCTCCCACACGCAGCTTCCCAAAGAGGAGAGCTCTCATTTCCATGCCCAGTGAGTTAAAAACTTCAGAAATGCCTTTGTTATTGAAAAGAAACTTCTAATTTCTGACTCCAGTCATTCCCAAATACCCAGATACACACTCAGAGTGATGGCAATAAAAGACATTTTTGGTTTTTTTTCAGAGCACTTCAAAGGGCACAAAACCCAGGAGAAAAACCTTCTCAGACAGATAAATGCACTTGCTCATAGACCTGGACACAGGAAACCCATGTAAAAAGCTTCAGGAGATTAATAATGTGGGTGGAAAATTAAGGCACCTCATAAAAGGTTTGAAGTAACAAGGGAACAGATCACATCAACTTGGAAAGGTTAAAGAAAGCAATTTATAGACACTAATTAGGGCCTCTTTTAAAAGTGCCTTTGCAAATGACAGGGTTGGGTTTATTCCAGAAAGGTGGTCGGAACTGCCTGTGGATGCTGCTGAAAGGGTGGGTGACCCCTGCTCAGCACTGCCTCACAGTACAGGGGACTTAAGGGTCAGCATGAAGGGAAAAATGGGGGATGTGTTTAGATGAATAAGCTGGTTCGTCCCCAGGGAAATCTCCCCATGCTGGCACAGGACCCAGCGAGCCCCCATGCTCATCCCTACTGCTCTGCCAATGGGAACTGTTTTGCTGGATGCCAACTTCAAAGCCATCAAACCCGAGTTCTCCTTCATTTTCTGGCTCACCAGCCCTAAGAGCCTGCACGGTTAAACTCCTGCAGAAGTGCTGTTTTATGCAGCACTCTGGCTCTGATAAAGTTTTGCTTGCGGGATGGAGCGCCAGGAGGTGGGAGCTGAAGGACTCTGCAGGGATGCTTCCCGGAGCCATGGCTGGGGGCACAGCTGTGCGAGGCAGCTCTCATCCAAAAGCAGGAGAAACCAGGGCACCTCCAGAACTGCTGGAAGGTGAATCAGTCCTTGGGGGTCTATTTCTCCACTGGCTCACTGAAGGGAACACAGCTCACCCCCCAGGTAAGGCCGACACCTCCCGCTTCTGTCCTTCAAGAGGGAGCTCCCCCTGCAAACAGCCCAGGTGTGCAAAGGGACTTCCAGACAGCAAATGCCACATGTCTGTACAAGCAGCCACTTCACCCACATCTGGGATCTGTTCTTTCAACTCACAGAACACCAGCTCCTCTCCCCAGGCTCTGGGGCTGCTTTTAGAGGAGCTCAGTGATGTAGAAAGACCTGGACACGACAGCCCTGCAGCAGCCAGGGCTGTTTTCAGGGATGAGGTGCTGCCCTGGGAATGGCAGGACCAGCCTCCTCCCCACTGTTTCAGACCATCATTTTGCAGGATGGCCTCAAAGGGCCACAGCCTTCAGCAATTTCTCATCTTTCTTCTCACCATTCCTTTGCAATCAGTACAGTAGCTCATAAAGCATTGCTTTATTGCATTATAAAGCAACTCCTTCACAGCTGTTGGAACAGCCCAGGGGCTGCATCCAGCACAGTGGTCCCTGTAAGCTCTGTGAGGTCTGAGTGTCCCCCCCTGCAACCAGCTCAGATTGAATCCAGTGCTGAGCGAGGGCTTGAACTTATTTCCACTTAAAACAGTGACAGTGTGTGATGTCCCTCACTGCAGCATTCCCATGGGGGAAGAGTGGAGCGGGTCCAGTCTGGCAGCTGGGAGTGCTCTGTTCTCACCTGGGAGCCTCCCCTGAACTGTCTGTAGCTATTTCAGCTTTCCAAGCACCACTGTCCTCAATCTGGTGTCACTGCCCATCACCCCCTTCTCCCCAGTGCCACTGTCCACTCACATCTGCTACCAGCATGTTTGCTCCCTACCCTGGCTCTGTCAGCAGAGATCTAAAGGAGTTTTTAATAGCAGCTTGTTTGTAAAATCTGGGATGTTTTGACAGATCTGTTGCAGAAGATGCCAGGAACAAGCAGACAGGAGCAGTCACCCCTTTGTCCCTGGGAGCCCCCCTGCTTCACCACCACGCTGAGATCACAGAACCACAGAATCATTTAGGCTGGAAAAGCCCTCCAGGATCAGAGTCCAACCATTCCCCCAGCACTGCCAAGCCCACCACTAAACCACATCCCCAAGTGCCAAACCTACAGATCTTTTAAATCCCTCCAGGGATAGTGACTCCACCACTGAGCAGCCTGTTCCACTACTTGACAATCCTTTTGGTAAAGAAATTTTTCTCAATATCCAACCTAAACATCCCCTGGAACAGCTTGAGGACATTTTCTCTTGCCCCATTGCTTGTTACCTGGGACATAGAGCAATTCTGCAACACGCCTGGTCACCTGTGGGTGAACCTTCATTTCTTACATGCTAAAGAAGTCCTCTTCTCTGAGTCTGTCACATCTGCAGAGCCAGAGAGGTCACAGGCTAGGGTGGGAAGCCAGAGTGGCTGAGCCATCAACAGCAGAAGGAAAGAGAGATAAGGGAAGGTGCTGTGGATACACACAGGCACACAGGAGCTCTTTCAATTACATCTGGGCAAGAGGCAGGCAAAGGACAGTGAGGTCAGAACTTACAGCTGCTCAGGGCTTCTCCCTGAAGAGAAAGGCAGGGTTTTGCACGCACTGACTTCATCCCAGAGGGCTCAACCCAGCACCTCCATCAGGAGGGGGTCACACCACAGCCCCAGACATTTTCTGGACAAAGAGCCAACTGGCTACCCAGCTTTCTTTTCCCTGATTTCACTGCACAGCATCTACTACCATTCTCCCACCTGAGGAGTGAGAATAATAAAAATAAACACAAAAGTATGGAAAAGTCACAAGGAATGGAAATGGCACACCTGCCCAGAGGCACCTTGGAGGTGACACGTGTCAGCTGCGCCCCCAGCTCCAACCTTCCTCACACTGACTTCTCAACTTCTTAATCACTTATATTTCACCTCCCCCTCCGCTTCCCACGTGGAAACAAAAGATGATTCATATATCAAAATAATCACCTGGGACCTCCAAAAGCCCACGAATTCCCTCACTTTGACCTAAGGCATCTGATAGGGAATTTTCCCAGTTTGGCACCTGCATTTGTCTGTCTCCTCTTCCCCTTTATACTGGTCCCACAGCACAGAGAGGGCAGAGCAGGCACAGAGCCTGCCCACACACTATTTTTAGGACTTGAATTAATTGAACACAAAACAAATTCAGTGTGAAAACTTGAGGCATCTGAAAAATCCAGCTACTCAGGGGAAACACCTGTGCCCCGGGAATATAGCCCCTGCCCTCTCCAGTGGGTGGGGAGGTTGATTTTCCACCCAGCAGGGAAGTGCCTTTACCATGTTTGGTGTAACCAGCATCACACTGGAAAGAGTAACTGCTAGTTCAAGCCCTCTGCCTGAGATTGCCTATGGAAAGAAGTCAGTGATTACAGTACCAAACAGACCTGCAGTGATGGCTTTTCCCTCACAGGAGGAAAAGAGTGAAGCTGGGAGCTGAAAGCTCAACTCCTGCAACCCCCAACAGCAAAGTATCCACATCCACATGTGGTGCGAACCCGTCATCCACAGGACCTCTGCCACCAGAACATTCATGTCACTGCCTGAACACACACCAGTCCTGCCTGTTCCATCGTGGAGCACATCCATCCTTCACCAGGGCCATGATGGCGAACAACCCCCACCATTTGTGTATGTCTCACAAAATGAGAAAGTATTTGTAGGATAGCCAGTGAAGGAGCTTTCCTCCTTCCAAACTGCCCAGATCCAAAGCCAGAAAGTGCAGACCCATCACACCCTCCAGCCCAAGTGCCGAGCAGAGGCACTGGCACCCCACAAAGACAATGAAACTCTCGTTATCCACCCCAATGCTGTGACCTGTCACTGGCAGGTGAGCAGCTGGGTATGAAACCCAAAGCCATTCTTTGCCAAGTGCCTGCCAGCATAGGCAGAGGTGACACAAGTCACAGACCTGTCCTCTTGGGCAAACTCCAACAGGCACAACAACTTGGCTCGACTTGGCTTCACCACTGGGTCTCTCCTAGAAGACCACCACGGTTCAGAGCAACAAACATGGGTTCACTGCAGCAAAGAACTGGAAGGAACTATGAAACCTTTAAAGCAAGCAAGGAACAAATGAAAGCCTGCACTTTCCAGGGCAGGTCTGCTCCCCCAGAGAGAGGTTACAAACTCGCACAGAATCACGGCAAATGCTGTGGCAGAGCACCCAGGCAGGCACCACTGCCTGTGCTCATTTCTCAAACAGGTGCAAAACATGCACACAAGGACAAGTTACAGAGCACAAAAGGCCTGCTCAGAAACAGGGACATGACTTTGGGGAGATTGTTCACAAGACAAGATGAGGTCCTTGCCCTCCACCCACATACCAGCCAAGGTATGCAGAAGATGCTGAAAACCAGAGCAACATTCACAAGCAGAGATGCTCAACCGACCAAGTTTCATAAGCATCTTCCCTGCCTCTGCCATGCCAAGGGATCAAAAAGATCTCACTGCCTTGCAGAGCAGCAACCTGAAAGGCTGCTCCAGCTCTCCTCCAAGACATATTTTTACTCCTCTGCAAAGAAGTACTCTCTGGCTCTCTGGAGCTCCCAGGTTTTCCCCCATGGTGTGCTGAGGCAAATGGTTATTGACTTTTAGACATATTTTTTTCCTCCTCCCTTCAGATTTTGTAGCAAAAGCAAAGCACTTTGATCCACTTTGAAATGGTATAATTAAACCAATTTCTGAACAATTTGCAGCTCTGCTCTATAGGAAGCACTAAGCCAAGCCACGCTTCACAATATTTTGGGAAAAAATTCATACATCCATGTAGCTCTCAATCCATGCCCTCAAGCAGGAAAGCTGAGATTTACACTGACATGTAAATCCCTGCGACAGACTTCTATAAAACCACCGAGGCACACCCAGAAGGCAAAGGAGTGTTTCACACCTTCTGTAAGTAGGAAGTGTGAAAGCAAGGAGATGAAAACTGCCTTCCCTTCCCCAAATCTCAGTCACAACTCCTGCCCTATATCCTGCCACTTGTGTGCCCACTCCTGATGCCAATCGAGGTAATGCTGGTGTCACACAAGGCTTGGAGGACCCCACAGCTCTATCAGAGATGGCAACACTTCAGAGACCAACACCACATCAGGGGCAGTCCAGTGCATGGATGACAGCACAGATGCCTCTGCTGGGTCTCACACAGGGCCAGACAAAGAAACTGCCAGACACAAGCACTGTACCTTCCTCCACGTCGTTCCTCAGGGAAGCCTCCAGCAGAGCAACGCTGGCTTCAAAAGACACTTTCTTTCGGTTCACAGCGTTTCTCTTCTTTTCATGCTTCCGCTTCTTGTGCTGCATCTCCTTCTCGTACTGTGCCCATTTCTTCAGCTGCTGAGCCCTCCGTTTCTGGGCTGCCCGCAGCCTCTCCAGCGTGGGCACCTTGTCCAGCAGCTGCAGCTCGGTCAGGAGGTCCACGTGGGCATCCATTGCTTCTGCCAAGAGAGGGGGGGGGAGGGATGTCCCAGTGGGAAACGGTGTCCCACTGCAGGTCCTCTGGATCGCAGCCACCTCCTGCTATACCAGCATCTCGAGGCCGAGCTGGGGAGGGCCCATCGCAGTGTCCGATGAGAATATGGTTGGGAACCTGAAAGGAGGAGGAAAATGAGTCTCATCATCCCATGCTGGCAAGCAACTAATATCAGCCCGCTGGAAAACACAATAGGCAGCACCTCCCACCTGAAAAAAAGGCAGCTCAGTTAATTGTGCTTTAATTGCTTGGTTGTTCTCTCCGGCCTTTGTGATTTCCCCCTTCCCTCACTCCAAACACCCAAGCAAAACCCTCTTGATAAAGCAGAGGTTCTAGTGAGCAATTTGTTCATGCCTATAGCCCACATCAGCTCTCTCTTACAAGCAGAATAAAGTCTTAGTGAGCAAAGATTTTCCACATATTTGATACAATTTGTCAGACAACTCCAGAGGAATCTGAGTACTGAGACACACATCCTTCCCTCCAGCTGGTCCTTTCCAGCACAGCATCCCCCTACACTGCAGGTGTCCCCACCACGCAGCCAGGACTACTTCATCAGTCCTTTCTCAGCCCAGCCTTATCCAAGGACAGACAGACAGGACATGGCTCCCAGGGAGGTACTGCTAACACTTGAACTGCCTCAGCTCTTAAAAGCATGGGGGTTGTGTTTGTTTCTCTTTTCCTTTAGGTTTTCTCTTTTACCACATACTAGATCACTCTGGTTTTGCTATTCAGGCTCCACAAGCACAGCAAGGAGAGCAGTTAATTCACAGCTCCAGACTCCCTCAGTGTGACCACGACAGAGACCTCTGAGCAGTGTTACCCACAGAGCCATCACCCAGAGACCCATGGGCAGCTGCCCAGTCTCCTGCTGCACAGGAGGAGGAAACACATCCCAGATTTAAGAGGTCCAGCAAGGAAAGGTGCATTTGAAATAAAGCCAACATCACGAGCAAATGGAATGAGTCCTTTCCAAACAAACCCATGCAAAGCACACTGAATGCAAGGTGAGTGTGCCAAACCCAGGTAAGCAGCAAATAACCATGTACAAGAGAGCTCTTGTGGTTCAGCCAGCTTGGAGGGGAAAAAGAAAAAGGAAAAAGAAAAAGAAAGTGTTGATGGCAAAGAGAAACTGAGGAGAACTTCAAGTATTCCCAAGCACTTGAGAATGCCCTGAGAGGGCAGCTGAAACCATTCTCTGCTCAGCTCTCCTGCTGCAAGAGAGAGGACGCAAGTCTCAGTGGATGCAAAGAACCTAGGGGGGAAAATAGCAGAAAAGAAGTAGCTAGACCAGGTGAGAGACATGGAAAGGATATCAAACCTTACCCCATCCGGCCAGGCCAGGAAAAGCCCCAGCTCAACCCTCTCAGGGAGCCAAGCAGCCCATTGGGGAGGCATCACCCTGAGGGGCTGCAGGGAAGGGTCCAAGCCACGAAGCACATCCACCACATCCCAGTGAATTTCACAAGGTTGAGACATCCACACCTACTAAACGCTGCTACAGACCTTCCACGGGGGTTTGACCTTACCTATAAATATCTGGGCAGACTGACAGCGAGACACGCCATTTCCTCCTCCAGATAATTGGTTTGAGAACTGAAAACAAACAAACTCAGCCAGAGCACACAGGCAGGTCCCAGGCAGTTTTCTTATACAGGAAATAGCCAAGTGCAGCTCAAACAGCACCTGCAAACTTTAGTTTGAGGGTTCCAGGATACAGCTGAACAAAAAACCCCTCTTTAATCCCATAAGAACTGGTTCCACACAGGAACAAACCCAAATCCTTGCAAGGTTTTCATAGGACACATACTACCTAGAAATTCAAACACTTGTCTGAGACAGAAAATATCATCTTGTGGCTATAGGATGTCTCTGGAAAGCAAGGGAAGCATGACACAGCTCCTCCACAGCACAGCTCTCCCTGACCCCTGGCCACAACCCCCACGAGCCAGGACCCACCCCGGTCCCCAGAAAACCATGCAGAAAATGCATAAATGAACATTCCAAAAAGCTTTTCTTTGGGAGCAGTCGCATTTCCCAAGCACAGGCACTTGGCTGGGAAGCTCTTCAGCACCTCTGGTGAACTGGGCTCCTGTCCCTGGCAGGCATTCCAGGGGAGGTATCTGAGTTGGCGATCTCTGCTGCAGTAACACAGGCTGCAGATCTGAAGCCCCGTTTACAATACCTCGAAGGAGGGGAGATAAGGGCAGGAAATGCCTCTCGACATACCGAGGCACTCCCACCCTGCTCCTTTTCCAGGCCACTTCTGCTATTGTTTGCTGAAAGATGAACAAATATTTTCCAAAACACACCTGGAGCAGAAACAAGGACCTAATTCGGCAGGATTATTAAAGCAAAGAAACCTTATTCCAGCATTTCCCAAAACTAGCTAAAAGCTTTCCTGGTGGTTTTAGGACTGCATCTTGGATAGGGCAAGGAGAGGGCAACTGTGGCTCTGCGCATCTGTGTTTCAGATTTCCCCCAGAAGTTCCTCTGCTCTCACAACAGATTCAAGTGGTCTGCAAAGGGGAGAGAAATGGAGAAGGGAAATCCACAAATACTGGGCCATCTCTGGAAGTACCAAACACCAGCATCTTCTCAGTCCAACCAGCAAATGAACCTCTAAAGGAACTGAGATGTCATCCTGAGAGCTCTTCCTGAAGGAGACACAGCTCAACTTCTCCCAGACTTAGGTACAATTCCCTATAACCCTCCACGAACCCCAGAGCCTCAGAAAGACTTTGGCACCATCACTCTGGTTGCCTGTTTTCCAGTGACCTGGTTTCTTCCTTGTACCAAAGAAAAATGGCACATTGACTTCCTACACAAACCAGTCAGGCTAACTATAGCACAGGTTCAGCCCCAGCATCTGTTTACCTGCAAAGTGACACAGAAGTGGCTGTGTGGGTGTCCGTGGTTTGCAAGGCATGGCAGTTTGGTTTCTGTTTTATTTAAAGGAGGGGGGGGAAGGGAAAATGCCATTCTTTGGGTTTGATAGAGCTGAGTTTCCGTGAGCTCAGCAGATCTGTGTGCCACCACACCAAGCACATCCTGCCAGACACACAGAGTCCTCGGCCCTGCAGGGACAACAGGGACTATTTCAGGGGACAAAAGGAAGGCAAGGTGCTTGTGCCATCCCCCTCCTCTTGGTGCTGCAGCAAGGAAAGACTTGCTCCAACTGTGTCAAAGATTGGTCCCTGCAAAGGGCTCGCAAGTGTTGGTGAACACCCCTCTGGGATTTTTTGTAAATTTGCATTTCCTGCGTGTTTTGTCTCATCTCACTAAGCCCAGAAGGACTTTCAGGGCACTGGTTACTCACTCGCAATAAAAAAAAAGATGGAGATTCCATGAAGTCAGTTCACTGAGTCAGAGGTTTTAGCCCGTGCCACCAACCCTGCCCAGACACATCTCCTACGCACCCACTCCTTCCCATTTCACATTGAGAGGCTGGCACTTGAATCCTGCAAAGGAGAAAACTGAGGGTACTCATTTTCCTGCTCCAGCACACGCTCAGAGCTGCCCCCCTGACCATGCTACAAAGCACTCAGGTCATAGACACTCTGACATAACATTGCTGAGGTTGGATCTATTAAGGCAGCCATGCTGCTGAGGGAGGCTGAAGAGCTTCCTTATCTCCCCACCAGAAGGTGAAGCTGGAGCTGAGACCTGCAAATCCTCCATCACAGCTCCCCAAGGCACTAGTTAAAGCACAGCGTGACACTGACGCAGAACACAAACACTTACAGCAGCCCTTCACTTAAGTGTCATCAACTGATTTCAGTTTTATTCCCCTTAAAAAACAAACAAACCGTGGAAGAGCAAGCCTTGAATGGGGCACCTTGAAACGAAAGAGTGCAGCAACTAGAGAATTCTTCAAGCTGTGCATCTTTCAAGCAAAGGGAAAATTCAAGACCCTGGTATGTGAGCAGCCACTTCTGAAGTTGAGGAGATCACTCCCATTCACTGGATTGCTTGTGGGGAGGCATCTGCAGGATCGGGCCTGGTGAGGTGAGGTGTCTGCAGCACAAAGCCAAGTCAGTGGCATGAAGAGTGACAGAAATAGCCCTCTGCTCCCCACGCCAGGCTAATCTCCCCGCTGGAATTGGAAACCAAGCACAAAAGCCTATAGCAGGGATCTGAGTGCATAAGCAGTCCGCAGAGAAGGTGGCTGTCTGATTTATTTATTTCATTAAGAGTCAACTCGTGCACCATGGCAAGGTGAGGAACTGCCAAATTCACCCCTCCCGCTCCCTGCGATGGCCAAGCCAAATCTGTGTGTTCCTGTCCCACGAAATGCAAGATGACCAGCCCATTGCAGCCCTTCTGCTGAACCCATCCTCTAGCAATGGGCACCAATGAGGAATTCATAGGCTTCTCCTTCAGGCATCACCCTCAGGACTGTCCCTGCCTGGTGATACAGAGAGGCTGAAGATGCATGTTTTGCACTGCTGTTTCTGCTGTTGGCCAGGACCTCCCCAAAGACTGTAGGAAGAATAAGTGCAGCTCTTCGTCACTTTCTCCCTGATGAGGGGAAGAGCTCACTGGAGCCCAACAGCTGTAACACCATCCACAGCCAGCCAGAAAGCCACCAAGAGAAGGAGGTGACAGCCTGAGGGACAGACAGGAGCAGCAGGGAAAGGCAGACAGGAGTTCAACCATCCCCAAGGGAGGACAAGGCAGGGGACACAGAGAGCTACCCAAAGCATGGATGTGCCACGAGCATGACCCCACACACAGAGCCAAGGTCCATTCCCTCCCTTCCCTCAGCCCAGACCAGGGTGAGAAGGGCAGCAGCGTCCCCTTCCCACCCTCCCCAGAGGAACATGCTCCAAGTCATTTCCTAAATCCTGTCCCTGTGGAGCACATAACTTTTGGCTGTGCCAAGGCACTCCCCACCCCACCACTGCCACGTGAGCTGCTGCAATCTGCAGCACCTTTGGGAACCATGGGAAACAACCCCTCTCCTGCCTGCTGATGGGAACAAGGAGCCCTGCACTGGATCAAGGGCTCTTAGAGTTTGTAGGGTTGGTTATTAGTTTTTTTAATTAGTACATGGTGCATCAAGTCAAGAGGGTCTTTTGTGCTAAGACCACCACAGTTTAGAACCAGTGTTTCTTTCCTTATATAACTCCTTGGTCACCTCCTGGCTTTTGGAAAAACATTTCATTAGAGCACATTTAATAAGGACACCGCATCAAACCCTACCCAGCAACTACCCCAAACCATTACAGCTTCACACACCTACCACAGGGGACTTGGCCACTGGGACTTCCACTTGAAGACAGAGGGGTGGACACCAACAACCACCACACAGCAAACTGGGAAGGGGACCTCAAATCACATGAGATATCCCTCCAAGGAATCCCAGCCCCCCGAACACTCGTTTTGACCTGGAATGCTACAGGACACAGTCTCATTTCCTACAAAGCAGCATTTCCACCCTCCTAAAAGCTCTCCTGTATTTTCTGAAGCCTAAATTTTTATTTCATTAATATCACACCCTGCCAGACAGGTTGTACCACCTCTCTTGTCTGGATCTCAGTGCATGGACTGTGACACAGGTGGGCACTGACCACCATCCCCCCCAGGGTTGATGGCAAGGCTGCAGTGAGAATCCTGCTGCTGGTGACACACCTGCCCTGAACACAGCCCAAGGCAGCACATCAAACAACAGCTGGACATACACCCCAGCCAGTGCCTTCACAACAATCTGCGACAAACACTTCTCCAGAGATCATGAGTATCCACTGACAAATAAATAAACACAGAACAAGGTCACTTGCATTACTTCAGGCAGCAAACTCACTGCAAGAGCTACACCACCACCTCAGGGTTATTATTTCTAGTCCTGTGCTCCAGCCACAAGGTGCTGGTGAAGCCTATTCGTCCCTCAGTGCTCAAGCTATTGCTTCTGGTGAGAAATTCTTCTTGCACACACCATGTGATTCTTTCTGCTGTGCTGTGAGCCCCACAGCACCCACAGGTTAACCACACAGAGGAGTGAAAACTATCAAAATCGGCACTGCATGATTTAACTTAGAAGCAAAGAGCTCTTTTCCTCACTCGGGGCTTCTGCAGCATTTTTAAGCAGCAGATGTTCAGCCTTACCAAATGAACGGTTCCTCCTGAAAGAATGAGGAGGAAAATTGGAGGAAGTATCACTTTAAAAAATAAAAATAAAATAAATAACCCTTCCAAAAAAAAGTTTCAGGCAAAACCCCTTAGGGTACACAACTACTCTGCCCTGGAGTGCTGGTGGGGAAGAGCAGGTACAGAAGTCTGAGCGAGAGATCTCATCAGAAATTGGGAGTTTCAGGAGAGATTCTTGGCTTTCCCACAGGTTTCTTGTATGCAAAGTAAGTAACTTAATCTGTGCCCCAATTACCTTCTTAAAGTGAAGATGCTGTTTTACCATCTCCAGCAAAGGAAGTTTCATTGCTGCCTGATGCAAAGGGCAGTGTGGTGCTGAAGGTGCAGCATTTTAAGTTAGTTTTTCAGCTTAATGGAAAGCTCAAAATTTAAAGCTCAATTCCTCTCCAGAGAATTAAAAACATTTTGGTTCAGCCACTTCATCTCTAGTTCCAGATAATCTCTCTGTTTTCAATGAGCTCCTTCCCAGTAGAGGGAATGAAATACAAGCATGAAGAAAAAAGTGAAGCAGCAAGTCAAAAATTGTCTTTGGAGCCAATGCTGGTAATAGAAAATTGTAAGTGCCTCTTTCTTTCCTCCTTCAAACTGTTCCACTCCTAACAATACTTGCAGTTGTTTGAGGAAAGCCCCTCAGTGTTTTCACTATATATTTCCTGTAAACACTCAACACGGCACAATATACATTCTTTTTCCTATCAATATTTCAACGTGGGCTTCCTTAAAGAAAAATAAGAAAAAGATCTATGCCAAGCATTCCTCCCCCACATCAGCCTGCTTGGAAAGATGCTGCTCTTTCCAGTGGCATCTCAGTGAGGAGCAACACAAACCTGGTGCTGGTCCCCACTGGTATAAATATTTCTCCCAGTGGCAGGAGAGCTCAGCCTTTGGGTTCAGCAGGCACAGCCGTGCAGGGCTTTGTTTGCAGGATACATTTCCGAGCACAGCTTACACACACGGTTTAGGAGCAGCCCAGAGCATTAAACCAGCTCAGCTCCACGTGGCTCCTGTAGCAAAGCTGCTCCCGGAGCCCCGTTCCCACTGCAGGACCTGGAGCTGCTTTAGAAAACCATCGTCCAGAAGCTCCACGCAGTGCTCTCAAAGCTGCCACCTTTCTGCATTAAACTGCCCGGGTAAATTTTCAAATCCAGAACCTTCACGTGGAGAGTTTTTATGCTCACTACAAGTTTGGGGTTTCTTCTTTGCTCTCTATTCTCCAGCATCCTCCCCACCAGCCAGGCAGCCTCTCCATTCTCACTGGCTCTACCTCCACATCCATGGGCAGAGCAGCTTTTCCAGCCCCCAGGTTGAGGTGGAGCTCCAAACCAAGCACTGGGTGCACCTTCAGAGGCGCCTCAGAGCTGCAAAAACTGCTCAGCTCCCTTGTACTTCCCAAGGGGGAAGCCTCAGGTTTCCCTCCTGCTTCCAGGTCGACCAGTGAATCAGTAAAACCAGACCACCCCCTGGGCTCTTGGCTATCAAATTCAAGAAATAAAAGGGAGAGGGATGTTGCTGTCAGCCTGAATTTGAAAATCTGTGATTTTTGAGCCGAGTTAAAAACCAGAAACCGAGTTCAGCTCTCAGTTTCAGACTACACCAGAACAAGCCATCCCTTTTTAACTCTGCGCAACAAACCCACTCTGTAACAGAGTGTAACAGGCTGTAAACCTGCAGAGAGAACGCACTAATTGCGCTGATCCCTTTTTTCCCCAAAGCTGAGGACTGTGTGTGTGTAACCAGGAGCTGAGAGCTCTCCCCCTGCTCCCCACTGACTGTGCCCTGGACAGGAGGCACCGGCTCCAGGGAAAAGGATGCTCCAAGACAAGGAGATTTGACTCCTTCAAGAATCCCTCACACACCACTCCCCTCTCCCCTTTGCTCTCCTTAGCAGAAAAGTGCCTGCTAACAAAATTTATCTGCAGCATCAGAGGAGCAGCAGGATCCCTGCCCTTAGGCAAAGAATGAAAGATCAGAATGGGATTTCTGTGCAAACATCAAGCGAATCCCAACTTCCCTCGCAGGAGAGCAGCCCCATCCTCTGAGCCATGCAGTTAAATATTGAAGGAAAGGCATGCAGCAGCTCCGATTATGTGGAACAAAAATTAATTGAGGGCATAAGTCTCCGATTCGGCTCTCCATTTATTTTTTCCACAGCACATTATACGGGAGTGTGGGTTGCAATGCAGACACCTGCAGGGAAAGCAGCCCGACCCATCTGTGACAGGGATATTACCTCTTTTTATTTTTCTTTTTTTTCTGGTTAAAGCTTCCATTCTTTATCAACCCTGCCACAGACAGACGCGTGGAAGCTTCCAAAATTGCATTCCCTTTCCTGACATTTTTAGTTACACACATTGAGAGACCTGTAATTTGGAAAACAACACTTTTTTCCCCAAAACAAGCTTTAAAATAAGACACGGGGGGGGAGTGGGGGGTGGTTAGAGAACAAAGCTAATTTCCAACAGAATCTCAAAAACACCACTGCAAGAGCCCACACCCTTCCCTTAAGATATAAATTAAAGCCCTATTCGCGCCCGGAGGCCACTCTTTTTAACAGAAATCCTTCCATTGTTTAAAGCCATTTACACGTATTTTGGCCCATGGAAAAACATAATCCTGGGAACTGCCCTATTCTGGCACAGCAACAAGCTAGATAAAGTGCCTGGATTTTCCGATTGCAGCTCCCAGGCACCTCAAGCCGTGCCAGCATGGGATGTTTCAGCGGCAGGGCTCCTGCAGCCTCTCAGCTACGGGTAGGGATGTGAATTCCCTGGGATCACTCAAACCAGAGGTGACAGTGGGACCGGGCATCCCACCTGCCCCCATACAGCTGTGCCTCCCTGCAGCAATCTGGGGGACACAGCACCCCCACAGGGAGTTACCATCCTAGGGGAATGCATTCCTCTGCTTTTAATGATTTTCTGGGTTTCTTTGTCACCAGAAGAAAGTCCTGCCTTGCTCATCTCTTTCCAAGGAAAAGGTGTGAGTCTGTCAGTTCTGTGGCATCACAGTGACAATGCCAGTGACTGGCAGAATTTAAAAGTGTGTGCTACACACCTGACAGAAGGAATTCTCATTCTGTAGGAGGTTCATGAGAGGATTCTCTTCCCAACTGTCTGATTTACACACTTTAAATGGCAGTTGTATTTAATTACAGCCAACAAAATGCTTTCAACTCTAAAGCTTATGGACACTACTGAGCCTATCTATACCCATTCCAACAATCCTCAAAAGATCTTAAATAACACAGAAAGATGCTCTCTGACCCATCCTGTATCCATCAGGGACCCCATACATCTACTCAGGATGGTGTTGCCCTCCTGCCTTTGCTGTGCAGGGACCAGCAGGGTGCCTGCAAGTTCTTCTGGGACAGTAGGGAGGTGAGACTTCGGCGAAAATTAATTATCCACGCTACGGTGTGGGATGGTTTGTTCCATGCAGCTCAAACATCTGGATTTGTTCTCTAAGGCACAGCCCCTACACCTTGATGAACTCTGCAAAGACTCAGTTATTGCACCACCAAAACCCCGCACATGTCACCAAAAATACTCACGCTCCGGTTCCCCCAGAGCAGGTCAAGGTCAGCCACCAGCATGCAAGAAGAGGGCCCTGAGGCTGCTGATCTGACACTTAAAGACCTTAAAGCAGCACAGCCTCCTATAGCTGCTATAGGGTACCAGGACACTCACAGCGGCAGCCCCAGATCCCGTTACTGCAGGGCAATCCAGGCTGTCCCTCCCTCGAAGCCTGCAGGAATATCCTAAGAGCCATAACACTCCAAGAGGACAAAGGCTCCTTAAAATGCAGATCAGCAGAAAGCCTGCACGGGAAGCAGGCTGAGGAAAAGCAGCTCCAGCACCGCCTCTCACTTCCACCTCTGCCCGAGCTCCGCGCCAGAGTAACTTGCCTTATCTCAGATGCAAACCCTCGGTCTCAAACACAATGTTTTGCTAGCAGAACGCTAACAAAACGTTAGCACAGCTTTCTGCGGTGCCAACATCGCCAGTTTGACTCTGAAATCAGACACTCAGAGCAGCTTGCTGCTGCCTTGCTTGCGAGGCAGATTTTGTGTTTCTAAAGAATCTTATTTTTAGGCGCAGCTATCAACCCCCACATCACCATCCATGCCCTACTTTCTGTGTTTCCTGCATCTTCCCTTGGCCACAGTCAGAGGTGGTGTGTTGGCTTGACTTGCTGCACTGACATTCGGTTTCATCAAATATTTACCAACTTCTTCGTTTGAAAATAAGATTTTGGATACTTTAGGTTAAATTGGCTATGAACATGGTACTAGAATTGCTGGTACTGCTCTTCTCCTCACTGGTCTAGTTCTTACTTTACCTCTATCATTTCTGGGATCACAAGCACAAAGGCTCTGCTGCCACAGGCCAAGGAGAACCAAGAAGAACCTCATCCACCCATGGGCACAAGGCTCAGCCATCCCTCCCTGTTGTCTCAGTGTGGAGCCAGCCAGACCTGTCCAGGGGAGATTCTCTTCCCAAAGATACCAAGATTTGAGGATGAGAAGTCAGCTGGCTTCTAAGTTTCCCAGGCAGAAGTACCCACCCTGCTATTCAGCACATACCTCAGCTAGATATTTGTTCTGAGAAACAGTTTTATTTGGATGTTCTGGGAGTGAAAATCCAATTCAGGAAGCAGGGGCATCTTAAAGCCCCAAATCTGATCTGATCCTGCAGATGGTGGGGATGAGCCTTCTGCATCCCACGGACAGACCTACAGCACAGCTCCCACCAGCTGCTTTTAGGGGGCTAAATAAGTCAGCAAGCAAAACCCAGCCAGTACAAAACCCCTCTTAACTTCACATACCAGGTGAACTCTTACTCAAGACCTCAGTAACAAAAGGCCAAGACCTGCACAAATCCCCAAATCTCAGTTTAGTACCATCAATGAGAGAAAACAATGGTGGGTATTAGTAGACACCCACAGCCAACATGGGGCTCACACCTTCCTTGGCCTTTCTCCTCAGATGGATATTTGACCTTTGAGCTGCTGAGCAACTCATCAAGCAGAATCTGTGCCTGTGAAATGCTGCCAGCATCCTGTACTGCCACATGGAGCCACCTTAGAGCAATGCCTCAGACCTGAGGTTTTCCCATAGGGATCATGAGCAATGCCATGACTACACCATAACATCACCCGGAGCAGTGGGACAAAACTAAAGCAAGTGGCCCTGATGAGTGAAGCTGTGCATCTCCAGCCTTCCCTCTCTCTACTCTTCCAGAAATACCCAACCTGCAACTCCTGCCCCTGCCAGCTCAAGGGCAGAGCATCAGGATGTAGCAGACCCTCACCTACAAAGCAGAGGCAAGAGCTAACAGGCAGACTCACAAGGGAGGTCTCTTGGCAACACAGGGAGAGGGAAAAGGAGGGGAGAGTTGCTGCCAGCTTGTTTGTGTGTACTTAGGGTGGCATTTCCAACCCTGTAATTGTTGCATAATGAATTTAGCAACGGAGTTCAAGAGGTATGATTCATTCAGGCCAAGAAAGCATGAGTCAGCCCCCAAAGAATCATAAGATGTTAAAATTATATACATTTAACTTAAGCTTGACAAATCCAAAGGAGCGGCGAAGCAGCAGTGTCTCAGCACAACTCAAACCATCATGCAATATCCCCATTCCTCCTCCCAGCAAGCACAAGACAAGAGAAGCACCAAAGCAGTGCCTGGGTCGGACACTGCAAATAATTTACACCTGCCACACATGCCCAGCTCAGGTTATCAGTCCCAGCTCCAAAAAAGGCACCTGATGCTCTTACCTGATGCTCACACTGACTCACTGAGAAAAGTGATAAAGTCTCATCCTTACTAAGAAAATATCTCTGTGCAATCACGCCCTGCACTGAGCACTCAGGATGCTCATTTATTTCACTGTGTGTGACCAGCACAGCAGCCAGACAGGGCCATGGGAGGTGGCTGTGGAAGTTGGCAGTCAGGGTGTTACAGCAAACCACAGGGCTGGGGGTGGGAAAGGAGCACAGATCTCTGCAGGAGATCAAGCATGAAACAGGGCAGATTCATTACAGAAAAGGATGCCTGAGCTAAGGAGCATGCACAGCTCACTAGGAGGTGATGCAAAGAAGACTTCAAGAAAAATAAGGTGTTTTCCTGGCTCTGTTGGGTGATCCTGCTAAAGTCATGCCCCATATTCTGCATTTACAGGACTTGTGTATATGGAAAGTAAAGTTATTTTGAAGTGAGATAGGGTGCGAATTCAAAGCAGAACAACTATTCTGGGTTAACTCCCCAGGTGGCTTCTTATTCTAGAGTGGCAGTGCCTTTTTCTAGTTTAACTCACTTAAAAATAGATTAGGCCAATGGTTTTCATCTGCAAGGCCATGGTAGCTGGCCTGCTGCTTTTAGAGCATCCTTAATTGGAGCCTGGATATGGGGACATGGGGGGCTCTGGGATGCAGATGTGATACTCTAAATTTGGAAGCATCATATTAACTTAAACCATGAAAGAACCAACTGCCCGCAGGAGGGTCTGCACAGACACCACAGCTGTACCTGCAGGAGGTGCACTGGGACACCTGGGCAGGGGACAGCCCATAACCATGCCCTGCCCACCTTAGACCAAACAGCACTAGATGAGACCCACAACCTGCCTTTGCACGCACCCAAAGGCCTCCTTATAGAGCCATTTTTGTTTGAGTTTCATTTGAATTTACCATTTATCAAGCTTCCATTTAGCCCCATTAATCACAGACTATCAAGCTCTTTCAAATGCAAACACAGAAAAGCACCCAGCGACTGACTGCACTTCCTCGTTGATCCCTCTCCTGCTGGAATTATGGAAGGCTACAAAGCAGGAATGCCAACCCACCTGTCTTCTGCTTTTCAACCACTTCCCATGGGATGAAATCAGCTGACTATTCTGGAGAAAAAAAGAAAAAAAAAAACCAAAAACAGACTGATCTCTTTCCCTGCCAGCTACCAACAATCAAGGAGAGCAAACAATGTGTTGTGCAGGAGAAAGAGCATCCCTGTGAGAGTCAAGGGGAAAGGCAGATGGGCGGCTCTGGCAGCTCTGGTACCTGCATCAGCACTCAGATGCTGTCTCTGGAAGCAGGGACAGCCAAACCACCTTCGTCAAAAGCTTCATCTTTCCTACCTGGGCCTCTAGAGCCAGAGATCTCAGAGCTTACCTAATCCCCCTCAAAGGATACACCATTTGTTTGCTTTGTTTGGGTATTAAGGCTTAGCCTTCCTCAAGCTACTCTTTTTTTTTTTCCTGGGTGCCTACGTGGCTGTTAACCCCAGCACTGACAGGCTCCTGAGAGCCCTGCAAGGAAAAGCTCCACTTAGAAAGAGCCACATCACTCTGAAGGTGACGCTTCCCGAGGGTGCTGCTGAGTCCTGACTCAGTCCAGCATCAGCATTTCTCACTGAGGAGCCCTTTCCCACTTCGCCATGAGACCTGGGGTGTGGAATTTATTCCTCTCACCTCCCAAAGTCTGACAGTTCTCCCTCTGCCCGTTGTCTGTGCTCTTTGCTCCAGCCAAGTGCAGCACTGCTCCCCCCAAATGGGAACTATCCTGACTTCAGGGGGGAAGGTGCAGGGGATTCCTGTCCCTTACACTGCTGTCAGTGCCAAGGCATGTTGTACTCCACACAGAGCTGGCCACTGAGCAGGACTTGGCCTAGGAGTGGGCTTTGGCTTACTCAGATTGTTCCTGCATACCATGAGTCCTCTGCACCTCCACCCCTCTAGCAAAGCACTCAGGCTCTGCTGGTCCTTTCAGCAGTGTCACCTTCAAAAAAAAAAAAAAAAGGTTAAAAATACCGAATCTCTCTATGTATATAAACAAAAACCACGTTGGACAGTAGAAAGTGACAAGTCTAGAAACAGACATGCCCTAAACAAGGCTTTTACAGGCAGCAGAGCTGGTGTCAGCCAGCACCAGAGCGGTGCCGTGGAGATGAATGAGCAAGGGAGCACTCAGAAAGCAGACAAGGAGAGACAAGCAGATTAATAGAAGACGACAGATTTCTAGTAAGATTGTGATAAGCCTCTTTAAACTTCCCTAAAGGACGAGCCAGCTGGCAAGACCATCCTAGGAGGTGGTATAAGTCGACTAACAGCCTTGCAGAAAGCCAACAGCTGACCCCTCTCACCCATCCCAGCTCACTCCTGCAGCTCCTTAAGCAAGGAAGGCTGAACACACCATACCTGGATGCTTCTACCCTGGCACTCACCTGTAACTCCAGCCCTCCTTGCAGAGAAACCACCAGCCCTGAACCATTTTTTGGACAAGTAGTGAGGTCAGGCTGACCATGAGTACAGGCAGAGCTGGACACACAGCACGTTCCATTGCCCATGCAGGGCTAATCCTGACCAGTGTTCCCAGTGCTGGGCCACAAAGCTGCCAGGCATGTTTGGGGAGTGGCACATTGCTCCCAAAAAGGGCTTTGCCAAAGCAAGGATGGGGATGACAAGGTGATAAGCAGGCCCCTTGCATCATGCTTTCACTGCCTTCCTAAATTCAGCTCAGCTGGGATGCCCAGCTGAGCCAAGTCCTCCAAAAACAATACACCCCAGTGAGCAGCTTCACCCTCTGAGGAGGAAGAGAAGAGGGCCATCTACAGAGGAAAGCAAGCTTGAAGTGTTCAGATTTTTATCCTTTGAAGGACAGTACCTTCAAAACCTGCTGGAGGTGGAGTGGACACCATGTCCAGGCATGGCCAACAGAATGAGCTCACTGCGTCCCCTCCCCAGTGCCACAACAAATCCCCTGTTTGAAATTCAACTGTTTGAAAATGGTTTCACCTGGAGCAGCATCTTCTTCAGGATGAAGAACAGCAGCAGTCAGCTTGTTTGATATCAGCCAAGTTTTTCTTCTTAGGCCAATTAGCTGCTGATATAATTTGCCCACTAAGGTCACTGAATCATCATTTAGCAGTTTCAAAGCAGACAAGATGAACTGCAGGCCAATTTCCCCCCTCCAGCTCAACGAGTGATTCAAAATGCAGTTAATTATAGTGGCTCATAAGTATCTGGCAGAGGATTTGAGAGAGCAATTTATTGCCCAAAAAGAGACTGAGCTCTTTAAAGCCAAGGCAGCTCAGCTGGTGAAAATGTAAGGCCTGATTTTACCATGTTACTTTACAGTCTTGAAATACCCAAGAGCTGCTAAACTTGAGCCAGACACAGGTAAAAGCAGACCTAAAACACAGGTTAAGGAAGGTCACAGTTAAAAGCCACTTTGTCACCAGCAGGCAAGAGACCTTTTAAAGGGTGGGGAAAAGAAAGAAGTAACAACCAACAGAAACTTCAGCACAAATCCTGTGGGTTTATATAAGATAAAAAATGAGACATCCCCTCATCCACAAAAACTTCATTATTTGTCAACCTCAGGCTCCATAACCAGTAAACATTGGTTGATGTTTTTCTTCCTGCAGGATGAAATGTGCCTGGAGGCAACAGGCATTTTATAAATTATTAAACCAAGGGAAAATAAGGTTCCAACAAAGTGACTGCAGAAGCACCAAGGAGCTGGTACAATTGGTACCAGCACACTCACACAGGGTCATTTTTCCTGCAACAACGGACAACAAGAAGACATTGTTAGAAATGCACAGCCTGGACACGTGGTCTTGATGGCAAAAAGAAGACATGATATCTCAGCATTTCATCACATCCACCACAGATATCTGAAGTTCAACACTTTAAACCTTATTTTTCTTATGAAATAGTCACTTATGCTTTCCAGTCAGAAGGAAAATAAGCTTTTTTTTTTTTTTTTCCCCAACCTCATGAGAGATCTCAGGACACGAAGCAAAAACCCATAAAAATAATGCAGTAAGAGTATTTTCAGTCTCATCCCCAGTTTTGGATCTAACTCATAGCATGGAAATTAAACAGGGAAGGGAAAAACATAAATTAAAAAAGTACTCTTCACAGTCGGGACTTAATACAACACATCTTTCACAACAAACACAGTCCTACGTCAGACTAACTTCAGTTCTAGCCAGAAAAATCCCTTCTGCTTTGTGCCTTAACAGCACTTGGCCCTTCCATCTGTGAAAAACCACTTAGCGGTAATGGCAGGGCTCAGGGCTCCGGGTCGAGGAAGGCTGGGTCAAGGTGAGATGTAGGACAGCCCAGGCAGCCGCTGCTCCAGAGGTTCCCTGGTAATTTGTTAAGGAACAGGAGGGCTCAGAGATGGGTTTGGGGGCTTTTTTTTCCCAGGTTTGTGATCCCTTGACAATTTGTGAAAAGCCACTTTTCCTGCTACTACTCTACTGCAGCTTGAAGCATCCCCCTCCTCCTCCTCCTCGAGCAGTTATCACAGAGCAGAAAAGATGATAAGCGAGCAAAGAGATAAACATGAACTTGTTGGCTTGCCAGAGTCAACCAAAAGCATCTCTCCCACCACTGACACCTCAGGCCCTGGAGCTGGAGAAGGCGCTGAAGTTCAGGCTGAAGTTCCCCTGGTCTGCCACTATCTGAAGGAGACTCTCTGCCAGAAAGCCCTTCATCTCACACAGAAACCAGCACTTGCAATCCTGATGCCGTCTCAGGAACTGCTCGTGCTTTGCTACCTCTAGTAAATTCCTTCCACACTCCAATCGCGCCGAAAGGGAGAGGAACTCCACAATTCCCTATTCATTAAGCAGAACCCATCCCCGAACAGACCAAGCCACCCACATCCACGGCGCTTTGTGTTCCGCACGATGACCCGCGGCACGGACGGTGTTTCAACACCCGCGACAGACGCTCTTCGGAGTAAAAACCTGCCTTGAAAGGGGGAGCCGCGTCTTCATCAGTGGATGCGCCCACGATAGGGAGGGCAGAGGCTGCGATCCCCCAGCGGGTCCCGCCAGCCCGGGCTGGGGCTCTGCGGGGCTGGAGTTGCCGAAACTCCGCGTTGTGTTTGCGGGGGGACCCGCCCCGCGCCCCCGGCACCGCAGCATCCCGCCGGGCCGAGCTAAACCCAGCCCAGCCGAGCCGAGCCGAGCCCAGCTCAACCAGCCCTAATCCCCGCTCTACGCCCAGCCCCAGCCCCGCACTCACCGCGGCAGCTCCGCAGCGGGCCCGGCGCCGCGCTCCGCAGGCAGGAGCAGGCAGGGGAAGGCAGGAGCANCCGGCCCCGCCGCCCCCCGCCGGGCCCAGCTAACCCCAGCCCAGCCGAGCCGAGCCGAGCCCAGCTCAACCAGCCCTAATCCCCGCTCTACGCCCAGCCCCAGCCCCGCACTCACCGCGGCAGCTCCGCAGCGGGCCCGGCGCCGCGCTCCGCAGGCAGGAGCAGGCAGGGGAAGGCAGGAGCAGGCAGGAGGAGGCAGCGGCCGCACAGCCCCGATCCCCGCCCGCCCCCGGCCCCCCCTCGGGGCGGGGGGGCCCGGCC